>VZRI01008467.1:218175-344844 GCA_013397515.1 Upupa epops | reverse complement strand
GAGTCTACCCATCTCTCCAGTCTGTCCAGATCCCTCTGCAGGGCCCTCCTACCCTCCAACAGATCGACACAGGCCCCAAGCTTGGTGTCATCCTCAAATTTGCTCACGATGGATTCCAACCCATCATCAATATCATCAATGAAGATGTTGAACAGGACCGGACCTAACACCACTAGTAACTGGTCGCCAACTAGATGCGACACCATTAACCACCACTCTCTGGGCTCGTCCATCCAACCAGTTCCTGACCCAGCATAGAATATTCCTGTCAAAGCCCCTTGCTGCCATATATATATACATAAATATATATACCATATATATGTATCATGGGAGACCGTGTCGAATGCTTTACTGAAATCCAGGTACACTACATCCACAGCCTTCCTCTCATCAACCAGTTGAGTCACTTGATCATAAAAGGAGATCGGGTTAGTCAGGCAAGACCTACTCCACCTAAACCCATGTAGACTGGGCTTAATCTCTTGGCCGTCACGCAGTTGTTGCATGATAGCACTCAGCATTAACCGTTCCATAACTTTGCCCGGAACTGAGGTGAGGCTAACAGGTCTATAGTTACCTGGATCATCCTTCCGACCCTTCTTGTAAATGGGGGAGTCACATTCTCCAACTTCCAATTATCCGGGACCTCACCTGTGATCCACGACTTCTGATAAATTATGGAGAGAGGTTTAGCAAGCTCATCTGCCAGCTCTCTCATCACTCTGGGGTGAGTCCCATCTGGTCCCATGGACCTGTGGGGATCCAAACGGATCAGCAGGTACAGCCAATCTGAATGACACTGGAAGGATGCAGGATCAAGAAACTTAGATAATGTCTTCTTGATTTTTGCAGAGCTGTTGAAAGGCATTGACCTAAGCAGTCTGGTTGACAACGATGTGGATCTGAAAATAGATGACTTCAACCAGAACGCACTGCTCATGTCTCCTCCAGCCTCTGACTCGGGATCCCAGGCTGGTTTCTCTCCCTATTCCATTGACTCTGAGCCAGGAAGCCCACTTCTTGACGATGCAAAGGTATTTGTGACTTCAGCTGTCAAGTTCAAGGCATCTGCTTCAGGGGATACCTAAGGGCCAGAATTTAAATTCTTCTAGTCTTCAAGAGTTGAAGCAGTGAATGCCTGGCAAGCGTATCTGTAGAGGTCAAATATCCTTTGTAAGGAAGGTGTACGTATGGGTGTGTTTTCTTTTCCTAAATGATTGAGGACACTTCCTGAGCTGTTTTAGCTGAACCGTACCTTAGCCTTTGGCCCCTGTAGACTGTGAACTTACAGAGCCACATGACTCATGGCTTTCCAGGGATATACAGCAGTGAATAAAGCAGGAGGACTTTCCATAGACTATGACATCAGCTGTCATTAGTGAGACCATAGGTAACCGCAGCATCAGAATGCTGTTAGTTGTCTTTTGCTGACAGGTTTGGTTTGTGGATATTGCAGAAATGGGTCTTCTGGGAAATCCTCAAAAGAGTAAGGGCAGCAAAGGTTAATCCTAGCCTAAACCAGTAAATCCAGCTAATAACTGAGATGACTGAGAACAGAAGGGAGATAAAGGCACTCAAGTATTTCAACTGTAGCCGACTAAGCTAGAGAAAACTTTGAGTTCTTGCTGATGATCTTAGAAGCAAATTTTAAAATGCATTCTGTTTCTCTCTATTGGAATAAGCACTTTCTGTACTACAGATTTTTTCTCTCCTCTTACTTTTCAACCAACTTCTATTTCTTTGAAGGTTAAAGATGAGCCTGACTCTCCTCCTGTGGCCCTTGGTATGGTGGATCGCTCCCGAATACTCCTCTGTGCTCTCACGTTCCTTTGCCTTTCCTTCAATCCTCTGACATCCCTCCTGGATGCCCGAGGAACCCCGGAGCCCGACAGCCTGGTGCGCCATGGCTCTGGCAGGAACATGCTGACCATTGAGTCAGGTAATGAACTAGTTTGAACCACACAAAGTGGCCAGTCTTATATGGGTTTCTTGAAGCTGTCAGCTTCATCTCTGACAGCTGCAGGTCATGAGGTGGCCTGTTGGTGTGATTCAGTAGGGTGGTTTTGTGTGTTCAGGAAGTTGTACCTTTGTTTAATATTTGGGGTAGGGTGGTAACTGCACAGCTGGGTGTGGGAGAAGAGCCAGCCGAGATACTTGGACACAGTTCCAGTTTGCATCCACATCTAGTGTTCTTGCACAAAACCAGCCATCGCTCAGTGTGATGTAATAGAGGGGGGAACTGTTAGTAGCCCAGCAAGCGTGGCTTCTGTCAGGATACAGACCCTTGAAAAGTTCAGTTTAAGGGGCATCTTCCTGTCCTCACCAGTCTTTGAGGAATGGCCACTTTGTTTTTAAGGTAACTGACTGATTTTTGTAACTTAGTAATAAAATAATTGGTGAAGAGTTACTTCAGAAACACAGTTGCTGTAGGATTTTGCAAGTGGTGTGTTTAATACACCTGTTCAGTACCATTGTAATAATACTGTCAATTATTATTATATTGTTAACATTGTAATATTGGCTCTGGAATAGATTGTCTGGAGAGGTTTGCATGCCCCCCTCCTTGGAGATTCTCAAAGCCTGGCTGGATGAGGCCTTGAGCATCCAACTGTCATTGAGAGGAGTTGCTGCCCATGGCAGGGAGGATTGGAGTAGGTGATCTCTAAGACCCCTTACAACCTTAGCTGTTCTATGATTCTTTAATTCTATAATTAATAGTTTGGAGTACAGCAGCTACATGGAGTGTAGAGAATTCTCCAGGCATGCTGTCATTTCCCTCACTGGTAAATATGCCTCCTTGATGATACTTTGTAAACTTAATTAAGAGCAAAAAGTGACACTGAAGTACTGGATACCCATGGGAGTACTGGATAGAAAAGTCCGAATGCCAGGTACTCCAGCAAAACTAAGTGCTGACTCATTTCTTTTGTAAATCAGTCTTGTAAAAGCAACTATTTTTGCTTCATTGGGAATACTGTGGCTTGGGGTTTGGATGAGCAGCTGTTGATGCAGATGTTTTCTGAATAAAATGCAGTCTTTGCAAAAGTTAATACCGCATATGGCAAGATGTCCTTCTGGTCTGTTCTCATCCTGTTGCCAGGCTTGCAGATGGTGCTTGATGTCCAGATTAAGTTTTAAATGTTCCCTTCGGGATGTCCGTTGCAGATGCAGGTGGTTGGTTCGGCTGGATGATGCCCACTCTGATCTTGTGGCTTGTGAATGGAGTGATTGTCCTGAGTGTGTTTGTAAAGCTCCTTGTGCATGGAGAGCCGGTGACCCGGCTGCACTCAAGGTCATCGGTCACATTTTGGAGGCATCGCAAGCAAGCGGACCTGGATTTGGCACGGGTAAAATTGACATGTTTTGCATTAAATGCATCTTCTAGGAGGGACTGTGGGTAAATATGGCCAAGTGAGGCAGTGGTTCAGCATTTGCGGGAGCACTGTATTCCTTGGGGGGCTTATCCTGTTGGTGTAGTTTCAAACAGATTGCTGTTCTCTCAGCCCAAATTAGTGAGGCATGAACATCAGCATTTGAAGAGTCTCTTAGTTAATGTTCTTGTTCCTCGCTGCTGCATCTTATAGCAAACTCTGGCAGCAAGGTCTTGGTTCCTGTCCAGAATGTGACCTCCACTGGGTCTGTTTGTCTGGTGTCCTCCAGACTCCTGGAAGTCCTTCCCGTTGTTGAGGCAACCTTTGTCAAGAAGCTCTTTTTGCCTAGTGCTGACATGTCCACAGTCAGTGCAGGGTCAGAGCCACGTCTGGAAAGATACGTGTAGGGCCAGTCAACCTTTGTGTTGATGTCCCTCCGTTGAATTATCTTGCCCTAGCTTGCACTTCAGTTTGTCTTATTCACAGCCATGGCAGTTCCCAGTGTCTCTGTGGTGATGTTTTTTTGTTGTTGAACTTTTTGTCATTTTACTTGCAGGGGGATTTTGCTGCAGCTGCCTCAAACCTGCAGACTTGCCTGTCAGTACTCGGCCGAGCGCTGCCGGCTTCCCGCCTGGACTTGGCCTGCAGCCTGTCCTGGAACGTCATCCGCTATAGCCTGCAGAAGCTGGCTTTGGTGCGGTGGCTGCTGAAGAGGACTTCTCATCAGTGGCGGGCAAGGGAGGCCACTGCAGGCTTTGAGGACGAGGCCAAGACGAGTGCTCGGGATGCGGCTCTAGCGTATCATAAACTACATCAGCTCCACATAACAGGTAGGAGCCAATGTGGCAGATCTGCTCTCCTCGTCTTGCCAAGTGAGGAATCTCAGAGCTCATCCTGGGGGATAAGGGAGAGCACTGCGACCACCCTCCTCTGGAGGGCTGCTACTGACAAATTTCAGGAGCCACTTAGCAAAACGTAACAAGTTCGTGCAATAATAAAGCTTTGTAAGAATGATGAAGCAATAGCAGTGGCATGTTCCTGAGTCTGTAGAGGTGGCTGAGAGTCTATCCCAAGCAGCAGTTGATTGCATTCAGTCACTTCTTCCTGCTGCTAAGGGCTTCTTTCATCCCTGTCACTTGGGAACGTGATGTGGAAGCAGGGGCTGGGGTTAATTGCTGGAAGAATTTAAATATCCAAAGCTGTGCACAGTGCGGATTGCCAGTTGGTGTTGACATGCTTTGAAAACCCGGCTGTGCGCACATGTACTGAGGAAGTGCTTGAATGTTCCTTGTGAACGGTTGTTTTTGCAGTTTCCTTGGCAAACCAATTTGCGATGTTAATAGGCTCCAAGCTCCAGAAATCCAAGCTAAAGTTCCTTTTGCCTAACTAATCAAGCTGTGTGAATAGCAGCCATGTCACCAGGGATAAGTACTTCTTAATATTATCAGTTTAAGCACAGTTGTGAATTGCAAAGGAGTTCTGTTTTAAGATTGTGATGAATATAGTAAGGCGTGCTGATGTTTTGATCCTAACTGGTTTAGCTATTGAAGGTTTTCTCTCAGAAGCAAAACTGTGGATACTATCCTTGGTGTCTGTGAAAAGAAGACTCAGTTACAGTTGTAGTGTTGCTTGTAAACGTCTCGTGTTCTTGTGTTCTGCTTAAGACACTAGCCATGCACGTCATGGTAGTCTTTAGTACGCGGTACTACTGCATTAAAAGTTAACACAGAAGTACACGTTTCCCCTTTCCATCTTGATGCAGGTAAACTTCCCTCAAGCTCAGCTTACTCAGGCTTGCACATGGCCCTGTGTGCTGTGAATCTGGCTGAGTGTGCAGAAGAAAAGATCCCACCCAGCACAATGGCAGAAATCCACCTGACAGCTGCAGTTGGCTTGAAAACACGCTGTGGAGGCAAGCTTGGCTTCCTAGCGGTGAGTTGCCATCTCCTTTCCTATCACACTTTCTAAGCAGAGCTCTCAGAAGACCTGCAAGCTGGCATTGCCATAGCTTAATGTGGCTGCCAGTACTGTAATTACAATATGGTCTGCAATTATGATATGAGCTGTAATTATGGTATGACCATTGCCCTTGGTGGTGTCTCCTTACCCTGGATGCTGTTCTTAATCTCAGCCTCTCCTTTCCTTAGAGCTACTTTCTAAGCCAGGCTCAAAGCCTATGCAGCTCAGAGCGGAGTGCCATTCCCGACTCATTGCGTTGGCTCTGCCACCCCCTGGGACAGAAGTTTTTTGTGGAGCGAAGCTGGTCAGTGAAGTCTGCTGCGAAGGAGAGCCTGTACTGCACCCAGAGGAACCCTGGTGAGGACCACTTGCATCCCAAGCATGCAGCCTCCCAGCACTTGGAGCTTGGCATTCTCTTCACATCTGGAGCAAAATCATGTGTCTTGTTCCAGTGTGCTCTTGTATGTTCACCCTGGTTGTGGTCTTGGTGGGCAAGAGGGACTGTGGCGCTGGGAGATATCTCTTCAGCCTGTAGGAGCTGACTCTGTTCCCTTTGTACATTATGCTGTATCATACTGCTTGTGTCTTTATTTGTTGGGATGCAACCTGCATGTAGCTTGGAAAGTGACTGTGGGGTGACCAAGTTTTATCCTCCGCCGAGCAGCGTCATTACTCTTCTGCTGAGTGGCTGAAATGCCAGTGGGATGTTTGGCCAAGGGCTGCAGCTTTATAGATGGATTACAGGGTAAAAAGGCCCTGAAGACAGTCTTTAGCATGCTTTGTATGAATTCCTCAAGAACTACCCTCTGCTGCTCTTCCTTTTGCTCCTACATTTTGATTCCTTTTGATGGCATCAGGAGGTCACTATCACCACTTGCAAATGAAACGGTTTGGGTTTCTTCCTTCCCCTCTAGCGGATCCTATTGCACAAGTTCACCAGGCGTTTTGTGAGAACCTGCTAGAGCGAGCGGTGGATTCGCTCGTGAAGCCACAGACGAGGAAAGAGATAATGGGACAAGAGGAGGAGGAGCCGTGGTAAGTTTGTGTGTTATGCTGGGGTCTGCTGGCCGCAGCTGCAGGCTGAGAGGCAGAACTCATAGCCATTGACCAAGAACTCTGGGGCAAACTGAGTCTTTATTATCAAGACTTGAAATGGCACCACAACTTATTAGAAAAGCTTGCTCTCTCTTAAAACCTTTTGACCATGGGTATTAAAACCTTTGCCCATGGGTGTGTTAAGCATTTGTGTTCCTGGTTGATTCCTGAACTGGGTGGGCACTTTCTCTGCTGACAGAGTTTAATGCTCAGGAGTGCTAAAACCAGGGTGCATCTACCACTTCTGTAACCAGGACATGTCCAGGTTGGTGTGTCGGAGAGTGACCCTTCCAGCTTGCTGTCTTGTTGCTGTGTTTTCTCTGAATTGAAGGAAGTGTGGCATTTACCGGCAGTGAAAAAATCAAACAGTGGCAAGACAGGAGAAACTATCCTGGCCAAAATGATGTTGCTTTTGGCTCTAAGTTCTGTGAGCAAATTAAATGGAATGATTGATGGGAATTGGAGCAGCTTTTTGTACTGAACCATGTCTGGCTCTTTCCTGGACCCCACAGGAAGCCTTTGCCAACAATTCTATGCTGTTTGTAGCTAATCTACGGATACACTGGCGTTGAGTAAACACTGTGTAAATATATGGGACACTGTAAAAATCCTGTCCTCAAAAATTGTGGGTAAAAGCCTCCGGTGGAAAGATAACCCAATTTCCCTACAAATATTGACAAGAACGTAGTCAATATACTTAAGGGAGTCCTGTCACCTCATGGAAAGGACTGACTTCAGTAATGCAACAAGGCTTTTTGTCGTAGGGGTAGGAGTTTGAGGTGTTTCTCTACAGCATGTCCCAGGAAATTAGATCGTGGCTGCGTATGCTACTTTCCCTGGTGAATGCTGTGAACTTCTGGGCACTTACGTTCATAAATATTTGCATATATCCAAATAACCACTTGTAGAAGTGTAGTTTATCCTCCTTAGGAGGCAGCAATAGAAAAGGATCCTGCAGTCAGCTTGTGACATAGGTCATGTCCAGCATCCCTGTAGCTGAGGTGAGGTTCCCAGGGTTCTGGCTTCAGTTCTGTACTGGTCTCCTTGCATGGGAAAGAGATGAGGCTGCTCCTCCCTGGGCATCTGTCTCTGTGCCCCCACATTCAGAGCAGTCTCTTTAGTCCTGCACTGTTGTGTTACTTGTATAGCTCCTCTCTGCTGGCTTGACAGTTTTAAATGTTGTTTAAAAATGCCTTGTGACTGATGAGAAATGCCTTCAGGCTTTGCTATCTCCTGTTTGACAGCATTGAAAAGGTCTGCCTTGCTTCTTGTTTCAGTGAGTTCTCCAGTGCCATGGAGTACCTGAAATTGCTCAACTCTTTTCTGGACTCAATGGGAAGTGGAGCCCCACCCTTTGCCAGCAATTCTGTACTCAAGTCTGCCTTGGGTAAGTCCAGCAGAATCTAAGCTCTCCCTGCTGTGGTAAATACTGCTGCGAGGTATCCCCTCTCCCCACCACCTCTTAAAAATCCAGGCAAGGAGAAATGTAGACCTAGGAATGAGATGTGGTGGCTGAACAGCAGCACACCAGTGAGGTGTGACAGCTCAGACTAGAAGAGAGTGGTTATGAAGGCTCAGAAATTCAACTGTGTGTCATAATGCTGGGTGCTCAGGTGGGACTGTTTGTATTGCCTGGCAGGCACCTTCCAAGCTGACCCTGTGCCCTCACCTAAGGGCTTGTTCCTGGCAATGCAAAGCAAGGGGAAAGGGTGTAGCCCATAAACAAAGAAAGCAGTGTTGCAGTTGAGGTGAAGAAAGAATTGGGTTTTGTCTTGTTAATTACCTGTTGGACCAAAGAGGGGTTGACCTCACTTCCACTGCAGCTGTTGCATGTATTTCTCAGCCTCCAGAGACTTTTGGCCCCTGCTGTAGGCAAGATCTGGGAGTTGTTTGGTTTGTCCCTCGGTGTATATTCAGTGAGACAACAAGAACTGTAGACTCCCTCTGAGCTGTGTGCTGCTCCTCTGGGCTTTGCTGGTAGCAGGCTGATGGACTCCTTGTCAGGACTGACATACAGCACCTGGCAGCTCAGTGAGGTGCTACTGGAGCTTTACACACAGTCAAATGTGTAGAGCAAAGACAGAGGGAAAACTGTGGTTCTTTTTGTAGGGATTTTTTTTTATTGTACAAAGGGAAGCCTATGTTGGTGTCAATATTGTAATGAAATTTAAAAGCAGGAGAGAAAATTATGTAGGGAACATGATTTACTGGCTTGATGGTGATCAGTGCCAAAGCACGGTGTATATATATGAGTGGAGTTGTTGTTTTGGGGTGGTGAGGGGAGATCCTTGTTGGGAAGGAAGTCAACAGGTTTCTAGACAAGTAGACAGGCTAAGTTGTTGTTGACAAGACAACAAACTCAGCACTAAAAACTCTGCTTGCAGTCAGATACAGGGTATTTGCATCCTGCCAAGTTCTGCCGTGTTCCTGCAGCGCCTTGCAGTGTTTACCCAGATGACTCCATTCCCATGGGATCAGTTTGGGCTCATTAGCATTGATCGCTGCAGAAGACACTGGCAGGAGCATGTGATGCCATGATGATGATCCGGGGCTGTGAGGATCCTCTGTGAGGATAAGCTGATACAGCTGGGGTTGTTTAGCCTGGAGAAGGTTCCAGGGAGACCTTATAGAGGCCTTCAGGTACTAGAGGGCCTACAGGAAAGATGGGGAGGGACTCTGTCAGGGAGTGTAGTGATAAGACCAGAAGTAAATGGTTTTAATCTTAAAGAGGTTAGATTTAGATTAGAATATTAGGAAGGAATACGTAATTTTTTCATTTTCTTTGTAAATTTTCTCTAAATAAAGAGAGTGGTGAAGCACTGGAACAAGTTGTATAGAGAAGTTATGAATGCCCCCTCCCTGGATGTGTTCAGGGTGAGGTTGAATTGGGGCTGTGAGCAATCAGATCTACTGGGAGGTGCCCCTGCTTGTGGCTGTGGGGTTGGAATTAGACGATCTTTAAGGTTCCAAATGAACCTTACCAGTGATCCAAACCATTCTGTGATTCTTGTGTCACAGGCCCTGATGTGGTGTGCAGATGGTGGTCAGCAGCAGTGGCTATGGCAATCGGTTGGCTCAGAGGGGATGATGCAGCTGTGAGATCGCATTTTGCAGAAGTGGAACGCATGCCGAAGTCCCTGGAGATGTCGGAGTGCGTAGGCTTTGTACAACTTACAAAACCCTGCCCCTCCTAAGCAGGGGTTGTCTCTAATTCTGCCCTGTAGGACCATTCTGACCTGTGCTCTGGGATGCAACATGACATAGTGGGCATGGTGGCATTGGGTTGGTGGTTGGACTTGATGATCCTGTAGGTCTTTTACAATCTTAGTGATTCTGTGACATGTGAATATGCTCAGTAGTTCATGTGTAGGTCAAGGCCTGCAGGCTGATACTAGAACTGTAGAGCGGAGGTGTCAGGATGGCTTCTTTATGGTTGCCTTTTGGCTTTGTTCTAATTGCACGGCTTCGTGCCTTCCAGAATCAAACAGCAGAGCTCATATACTGCTGTTATCATTGTGTCTCTTTTGCACTGAAAGGTCTTTGCCAGTTTCTTTCCTCTAGTCTGTAGGTGAGGAATAATTTCCATCTTTTTTTTCTGTCTAAGAAATGATGGTGTCTCTGCTCCTGAAGATGGGAGGGTGAAAGCTGATGCTGATTTGCTGGCTTGAGCTGAGATCCTGGAGCTGCTCTGTGGCAGCATGACGTGGTGCTGTTTGAAAGCAGCACTCTTCTTTCCCTTTCAGGAACGCCCTGGTGAAAGCCACTTTTTACGTGTGTAAAGCCATGCAGGCCTCACTGTTTGGGAAGGCAGATGGACTGCAGAGCTCCTTGAATCACTGTGAGAGGGCCAGCAGTCACTTATGGAACAGCCTCAACATGAGCAGCAGCATCTCCAGCACCGTCCTCAACAACGTAAGAGCTATAAGCCCCAGGATTGCACGTAGTCTGTCTGGTTTGTAAGGTTGGTCTTGCTGCAGGTCTATCACTTCCCTGTTGTATCTGCATTTTCATCCATCTCATGTTCTATGGGAATGGACAGGGAACTTCCTTCCATTCCTTGCAAAGGTCACTGACACCTTTCTGTCTCTGCTGTACAGAGGAGCAGAGCTACAAGTATGACATTGTTCCCCTGAGCATGGCCTCAGAGAGCTGAACTCTCAGTCCTGTCCTACCAGTACCTGTCACACTTTTCTAGTGCATTGATTGCTTAGGGTTGGGCTCACAGAAAGCATCTGTCTTTGTCCTGCAAATAAAGTTGAGCAGGGCATCAACTCAAGTTCTGCCTGAAACAGAAGGAGCTCAATAAGTGTTTGATCCCTCCTCTGCAAACGTGTACCATACTGTTCCTGCGTTTGTGTGGGGCTTGTTTCTCTTCATTTCAGGATTGCCTAAAGCTGGAGTTTCCCTTCGTGGCATACGGAACACAGCTCCAGCCCCTTCTGTCGCTCCTGGGTGGCAGCTGTAGTGCATTGTAGTTGCATTGCATGTTGTGGCACTGACTGTGCAATGTTTCTGCAGTGCAGTACGGAGGCACTCTCTGCTTCAGCAGTGTGGGTACTGTCCCCTAGGGCAGTAGGTGATACTAGAGGGACAACAGCAGATGGGGGAAAGAGATTAGGGCAGCAGTGTGGGCTATGTCAAGACTGCCTTTTCTGTCTCAGCAGGTAGCAAGGTTCTCTGCTGTTTTCTGCTAGTGAGCATCACCATTTGGGCAAGAAAGCCTTTGCACAAGGCTGGAGCAGTGCTGGTGCAGTACTGTGTCTTGTTTCGAATGGGATTGGGTTCAACCTTGTGGGGGTGTTGAGCCTTCTGAAGGGAACAGTTGCTCCTTGCACATAGCCTGGTGCTTGTTCCTTAGGCTGGACCTCTTGATGCTGGGCACCAGGGAAGCTGCTTGGACAGAACACGAAGTCCTGCTCCCTTCAGTGCATTGTGGTGGGGGCAGCTTAGCTGAGTGATGGGGATCCTCCATGGGTGGGCACAAGGGCTGTCAGCAGCAGATGTAGCCTGTTACTTGTATATGATGGGTTGTGCTAATAAGTGTGTGTGCCTGGGCTTCTGGCTCTTGCAGATGATCCAGCTGCTGGCCTGTGACTTGCTGCTCTCTCTCCGCACCAGCCTGTGGCAGAAGCAGGCGAATGCCAGCCAGGCCCTTGGTGAGACATACCATGCCTCAGCTCCTGAGCTGACGGGCTTCCAACGTGACCTCGGCAGCCTGCGCAAGCTGGCCCATGGCTTCAGGCCTGCCTATCGCAAGGTGACTCCCCTGCCTGCTTCACCTCTAGCTTAGCTGTAGCCTTTCCTGGGGGTGGTGTGGTGGGGAAGCTGCAAGCCTTGGAAACATAGGCTGTATTTCACCAGAGGTGGGGTGGTCTGTCGCCAGCAGTCATCATACTTTCTTTTGATAAGTGATAAAGGGGCTCCCATGGGATTCTGTATGAGTGGTGGGAAGTGTCTGCTTTAGTTTCTACCTAGAAAACCATCAGCACAGCTCTACTGGTGTACCGTGGCATCCTTTCTGTTAACGTGGCTTCAGACTGGGTCAGTCCCTCTAGGGAATGTAGAAGGAGATTTCCTCAGCCGTGGTGTCTCTGGGTAGTTGTGGGATCAGATGCCTTCTGCACCTCTACATTATCAAGTGCTCCTCTGGGTTCTGTCCTGTTCTTTTTAGTCTATGTAGTTTTAAATCTCTGTAGGAGAATTAATAATACTTGGACAAGAGACTTGTCCTGTATTGTGTAAATTCTGCGTTTCAGAGTGTGGTGCTATTACCAGAGCACTGCACTAGCAGCTTGGGTGAGACACATACCGAGGTCACAGGGACAGGGTTAGCTTTCCCATTTTCTGCCCTGTCCCTGCTCTTGTTCCTCTCCAGGCCACCTTTTTTTTTTACCTTACAGTTGCCCTGATCTGCAAATTTCTCAGGTGGGAAGACCAGAAGAGCATGGAAATGGGGCTCTGTTGTGTTGAGGTGTCAGTGCCCTACTCCCAAAAGGCAGTGACTGAGGGATGACACAAGTTCAGCCACAGCATCATCCATGCGCCAACCTACATCTCACCTCCCCATTTTTCCTTCCTTTCCAGGTCTTCCTCCATGAGGCCACTGTGCGCCTGATGGCAGGTGCCAGCCCTACCCGCACTCACCAGCTGCTGGAGCACAGCTTGAGGCGACGCACACCCCAGAGCAGCAAGCAAGGTGCGTCCTTGGGGCCCAGGCAGCAACCCACACCATCTGTGGGGCAGGGAGGGAACCACCCTCAAACAAGGTGGGGGGACATAGCTGCAACCTGCAGCATCTTCCCCCAGTCTGAGGCTCAAGATAAGGAGCTCCTGTCAACCTAGGACTCATCGCAGTGCTTCTGCCCTTCTCTCTACAAGCTTGCTAAGATGTGCTGCCTGCCCTGGGCTGCAGGTGTCCATGAGCAGGCTGGAAAACATCTGCTGCTGTGCAGCCACATGTGCATGAAGCTTGGCAGACTGGAGTTTGGGGTGGTCAGTGCAGAGACAGAAGCTAGGAATCCTAAAGGAGAGGACCAGAGATGTGATGTTAGTTATGAAACCCTGTGGGGGTTTAAGGGAATGAGCAGATGAGCATGATGTTGCTGGGATGAGCCCTGGAAGTGAAGTGAGACAGTCTCTGTAGAAGATAGGATTGCCAATGTCTGCCTGATTATTACCTTGGGCTGTTCTCTTCTGCTGGCCTCAGGGAGCAGCTTGAGGGCTCCACAAGGTGCCTCTGACTCTTATCACAGCTGGGTAATGCCAGCCAGTGATGCCTGTGCTCACTGGTGCTGGCCAAGGGCCTGTGTAGTGAGATGTCATGCCAGATGGTAGCTGCAAGGTAAGATTTCTCTCTTCTCTGTGTGCAGGTGAACTGGACACCCTGCCAGGCCAGAGGGAGCGAGCCACCGCCATCCTGTTGGCCTGCCGCCATCTCCCCCTCTCCTTCCTCTCATCCCCGGGGCAGCGAGCGGTCCTGCTGGCTGAGGCTGCCCGCACGCTGGAGAAGGTGGGGGACAAGCGCTCCTGCAATGACTGCCAGCAGATGATTGTCAAGCTGAGTGGAGGCACAGCCATTGCTGCCTCCTAAAGACAGTGTGGAGTCACCTCGTGCAAAAGCAGCCTGGTTGACCATCAGCCTGGACTTCCTTCTGAAACTTAAAAAAAGGAAAAAAAGAGAAAAAAAAAAGTGCTAGGCTAGGGCTGTGCTGGTGGGGTCGCAGTGGGGTGGGAGAGGGAGGGAGGGTTTTGGGTTTGTTTCGGTTTTTTTACCTTGCCCCCAGGTTTAGCTTTATTATCCCTCTCACTTGTTCTCAGGCACTGCAGCTATGTCTAGTTGTGGGGTTTGTGACCGTGCCTGGGGCCCTTGGGACATGCATCCCCTGACCCGGAGCCCACATCCCTGACTGGGGGGAGAAGCCACAAGCCCAAAGCACACAGAGGTGGCACATTGTGTGTCGGTCCTCAGGGGCATCTCGTTCCCTTCCCAAACACCTCTGCAGAAAGAAACCTTTGGGGGAGGGCACGGGATCTGCTCAAGCCTTGCTTGGAGTCTGGAGCTGTTCCCAAGAGAGAAGAGGGAAGGCACCAGCTTTCCTTGAGTAGTGTCTCAGGAAACTGAAGCCCCCTAGACCCAGCTTGCTGAAGTGTTGTGGGAGTATTGCTTGGGGTCAGTGCTGCCCGGGAAATTTCTCTACGGTTTTTATACAGGTTTTTTTTATAGAAGTGTTTGTGGCTTTACAGAAATGTAGGGAACGATGCAGCAGATTTCCCTTCCTCTCCACTTTGTGCATCTCCTTCCTGTGATGCCTGCCATTGGTTTTTAGCTGGGGGCTGATTTTGTGGCAGCCTGCAGCGGGCTGAGCCTTATAGAAGGCTGGGGCATCCCATGTCACCTGGTGGTGGGTGGTAGCAGAGGTGGCTGGTGTGAAGGGCGAATGCTTCTCTAGTGCCTTTTTGTTGATGCAGAAACAATTTTTAGGAACAGGTTTTTATTTTTCGCAACTCCCAGTCCCAGAATTTTCTTTTCAGATGTTTCTCCTTCCCTTCTCCAACTGCTCAACAGCTTCTGAGCTTCTCCTGCAAGGGCTGGGAGTTACTGGCTCAGGCTGTGTGTCCCCTGGCTCTGTTACCGTTGCTATTCAGGGCAGTTTGACTTGCAGGTGTTGAATCGCCTGTGACTTTCTGAGAGCGGGGAGGCGGACTGGGGATGGGGGAGGGAACGGTTTGTCCTCTTTCTCACTGCCTTTCCTGTTGCATCTTTCCAAAGAAATGCAAAGCACTTGCCCCCTCACATGAGCAAATGTGGAAACCAGCGTTTGGCAGGTGGGCATTGCTGCCTCTTCCTGTGTGTAACCGACATGTGATCCTCGTGGGCAGCTAGAAGCACTTGGATATGGGCAGCAGCTCCCAGTCAGATCCATAGAGCCTGACTCCTGCAGAACCACAACTAGGGCTGTTTTAGAAGGTTCTACTTGTGTGCAGCTTTGGTAGAGGGGCACAAAAGCTTGAGCTTCCAGAATAATGAGGAAAGATGAAGGCTACTTGTCTCACTTTGCACAGGATCTTTTGGCATCTGGGAGGGGGACATCATGGGCTGCAGGAATTGAACGCAGACCAAACCCTTGTTGTTGCCTGGCTTCAGCAAGATGGAAACTGTGGGCCAGGGAAGCCTGTCTCCTGGCAAAGCCTATTCCAAATGGTCCTGGGCTGTACCTACAAACAAAAGCCTGGAGACCAGAAGATGCTTCCTCCCTCCTCCATTTTATTTGAGGAAGAGCTGGTAGACACCCAGCTGCAGTGGCTGGCAGCCTGTGCCTCTCCACCCCACTGATGGGCCTAGGGGGTCCCTTGCTTTTCCAGTGTTAGCAGTTGGAGGGGAGCTCATCCTTTGATGGGGAGAGGTTGCTCTTGCATGACTTGGGTCAGTGTAGAGGATGCTGTGGTAGCAGCCACTTCTGCTTTGAGGCCAGTATCTGAAGTGTGCAGAGCAGCTCTGGGGGCTGGGTGGGTTTTGGTTGCCCATCCCAAGATTCCTAGTAATCAGTGATCCTTTTTTGGGGAGTGGATCGTGTTCTCTTAAGTGGCTCTTGCACTGTCTTCCCAGTAGTAAGTTTTTCCTAAACTACAGAATCTCCACACCTGTGGCAACCTCAGAGTCACTTTGTGTTTCCCCAGGTCTGTGTCCAGCGTGGGAGGTTGTGTGATGTAGTAAAAGGGGAAGCAATACTTCAGAAGAACAGAGATGCTGAGGCTTTGTGTTGTCACAGTGGAGCGAGCCATGGGGCAGGTGCTGCAGGGAGGACTGGTTGGGCTGGGAGGCTCCTGGGCTGTAATGCTCATAGCCAATGGTGTGGAACACAGAGGGCCCTGGCACTGCTGTCCCCTCCAGGACACAGCATCTCTGCCTCATTTTTTCTATACTGTTCATAAATTTGCTGCTTATCTTGTCCCTACAACTTTTTTTAATACATGTGTGTATATACTGTGACTTCTTTTGTTTGTGGGTGGGAGGACACTGTGTTAGGATTGTGTGAAGAAAGTCTATTTATCCACATGGAGTTCGGAGTAGGGATGCTTTGTGATACGAGGTGCAACTGGTGGTGGAGAAGTTCCCCAGGGAACATATCTGCTGTCTGAAAACCGTGTTCCAGGGCTCCTGAGCATCTGTTACCTAATAAAGGCAAACACTTCCACCACCTTCCACCTGGCCTCTTTCTCATAGCTGTCTTCATCCCACCCAGCAGCCGCACAAGCACCTCGGGAAGGTGTCAGTCCTTCATCCAGATAACCTGGAAGATGGAACTGAACCTCTTGCAATCAAAGATGGTCCCTTAGTGGAGCAAGTGTGGTGTCTGTGTGCTCCTTTGGAAGCAACCCAAAAGGCTGAGGGCTTGAGCAGAACCAAGCAAGGTAGAGCTGGGCTCAATGCCTGCAATTTTAGGAGCAGTTCTACGGGAGGAAAGCTTTTACCTGACCTTGCTTGGAACAATGTCCTTTTGCTCCAGCTCTTTGTTTCTCTGCTCCCGCTGGTGAAACTCTGTCAGAATCATTAAACTTCAGGCAGAGATCTGTTTGGCTGTTGTGTGGCTGCTCAGAGGGTTTTGCAGTTGGCCCTGGAAGCCGTGTTCCCACCCTGTCCTCCCCTCCATCACAGGGGTGGGGAGGTGTGTGTGCTTCCTGGGTCCTGTGGGGGTGGGCTTCACATGCTGGGGGAGGGTCTGGGCCTTGGGAGCAGGGCCGGGCCCCCTAGCCAACGGACAGCGAGGCCACACATTTTAATGTAATATTTATTGACAAGGTGGTCGCTGGGACAGTGAGGAAGGGGACACAGGGGAGGAAGAAAGGCTGCTCAGAGTTTGCTGGCAGTGCTGTGGTGGTGTTTGTGTCCGTTGCTCTTCTCCTGCCACCCAAGAACTGGTGGGGGGTGCCTGGTCCCAGCAGAATGTGTTCCCCCTGTCCCCAGGGGTTGCAGTCTGTCCAGCATCATCCCCTGTCGCCCCTGCACCACCAGTATGGCCCTCCCTGTCTCAGCCTCTTCACAGGGTGGGCAAAGAACAGCTGAGACGTTGCTCAACACAAGAAGGATGGCCTGTCCCACAGTGCCTCCTCAGCGGTGAAGCCACCATCTCGCAGAGAATGACAGGAGTCTCTCAGCTGTCATGGTGGATGTAGGACCTCCGGTGCTTTGGTCCAGCAGGAGGCTGTTGGTGATGGTTAGGCGAGGGGCAGCCCCAGTGCTGGTTCCCGGGGGCACTGGCCATCAGACGGTGACCTCAGTCTTGCTGTTGGTGGCAAGGTGCCGCGAGGGCTGCCCATAGAGTGGTGTGGTGTGGCCAAGGACATTGGGTGGCCCCTCAGGACGCAGGCCAGGACGGCGTGGGCCACGGGGGGGAACCCCTTCCCAGCCGCCCAAGAACGCCGGCCCTCCCAGCACCTTGGGGCCCTTGACCTTGGCAGTGGGGCAGCCCTCCTCGGAGGCTGGGAAGGGCAGGGTGCTAGCAGGGGATACCTCTGGCCCCCTGAACCGCCTGTAGAAGTCCTCAGAGGAGCTTTCTGTGGGCACAAAGGTATAGTGACACCTCCTCTGTTGGAGGTGGGGAACTGGAGGGGAGCAGGGGCTGGGGGGTTGACTCTGGGGGAGGAAATTCTGAGTCCTGGCTCACTGGGGAATGGTGGGATCTTGGCTGTGGATTGTGGGGCAGTGCTGTGGGGTTTTGAGACGATTCTGGGAACTGATGGGCTGGGCAGTGAGGGCAGTCCGTTTGGGATCCAGAACTCTGATTTGGGGGGTGGGGCTGCTGCTCTATGGGATCCTAGATGCTGAGTGACTGAGTACAGTGGATTCATCGGGGATCCTGGATGCTGAAGGGCTGGGGAGTGCCAAGGATCCATGTAGGATCTGTGGGGCACTGGGATGATGCAGAGCCCCTACCATGAGTCTGGGGGACTGGGGTGCTTGTCCTGCCCATGTTCTTCTGTGAGCCCTCACCTACTGTACTGACTTGCCCCAGCTGCCACCCCAGCACTCACCTCCAGCCTTGAGGGTGGTGTAGGCTGCGTAGGCAGGTGGGCCCAGGCGCTTGCTGTGGCTGTGAGGTCGCCCCACTGCAGGGCCAATGGTCACTGTGTTGTTCAGGGGCGGCTTGTCTGGGGGGCACAGGCAGACGGGCAGAGGGCTCAGCCAGGAGCAGTGCCCTCCCACTGCCTTCAGTCATTCAAAGGAGCTGCTTTTTCGCCATTGTGCTGGCGCCTTACCTGTGTCGTTCCTGGGGGGCCCCCGGCCCAGCCCCTCACCCAGCGGGACCTGCACACCCCCCATGAGGCCATCCACGTGGTCAGAGGGGCTGTGGCTCGGCTGCTTCAGCAGGTCTGTCAGTGTTCTGAAGAGAGAATAAAGGGTCATTAGGGTGATACCCCGCTACTCTCTCCTCACTGGTGCATCTGAACCCTGTCTTTGGAGGCAGAGCCAGGCAGTCTGCAGTGAGACAACGGCCACTAGAAGCAAGAAGGCCACCCAGGCTCTTTGTCCAGCTTCTGTGTGGAGACTGATGAGCATCCCCCAGCAGAGAATTTGGGTCTGGTGACTGTCAGTGAGTGAGGGTGGAGAGAGGGGCGCATGGGTCGGAGCAGGCTGAGGGTACGATGAACTAAGCTGCAGGAACCCAAACTGACAGCAGCTGCAGCAACACCTCAGGGCTGATCCCCTGGAGCAAAAGGCTGGTGGAGAGGAGAAGACGTGGTGACACCTCCACTTGAGTCCCTTCAAAGCCGAGAAGACCCAAAGGAAGGGATTAGAGAAACCGCTGGTGCCTCTTTGGGGAGGAGGACAAACCAGCAGCAGCCTCCGGCACATGCGCTGCTCCTGTGTAACGCCTTCCTTATAAGTAACAGCATTAAACATTAAACACCATTACATAAGAGAAAGCCCTATTTCGTTTAACATTCATGGATGGAGATACTGCAGTCCCACCGCGGCACGCTGGCAGTGCTGGAGCCGGACACGCTGGTCAAGCTGGAGCGAGGCACACCAGTAATGCCAGCACAAGGCACGCTGGCTGTAATGGAGAAAAACATAGGCCCAACAGAGCCAAAGTGGGGCACACCAATGGTGTCAGAGCAGGACATGCCCACACAGCATTGCAGCCTTCAGCAGCATGTCCCAGGGCAGGACAGTGTGCTTCAGGTGGCATGGGGCTGCACAATGAGGAGAACTGCCATTCCTCCTGCAGACACTAGCTCTGCACATCCAGAGGAGGCCATAAAAATGATCAGAGGGCTAGCATGCTTCTCTTACAAGGATAGTCTGAAAGAGTTGGGGTTGTTCAGCCTGAAGGCTCCAGGGGAACCTTACAGTGACCTGGAAGGGGCCTATTAAGGTTAGGGGAGGACTGTTCAATAGGGCCTGGAACGACAGGACAAGGGTTTTAAGCTGGAAAAGTGTAGGTTTAAACATCAGGAAAAACTTCTTTAATGTGGAGGTGATGGGTCACAGGACCAGGCTGTCTAGAGAAGTGATGGATGCCCCATCCCTGAAGACATTCAAGGCCAGGCTTGATGGTTCTCTGGGCAATCTGGTCTAGTGAGTGATGTCCCTGCTTGTTGCAGGAGGTTGGATGGGATGACCTTTGGAGGCCTTTTCTAACTCTATGATTCTATGGTCCTATTCCATGTGTGTCTATAAGGTCACAGGGGTGTTCACTCAGGGCTTTTTTTGGCTCCCTGATTTCTGGCTCACTGTCAGAATTCCTTGCATTGTGAATGCTCTGGCTGACTCCTGGATGCGCAGTGGGAGCTCACTGTTAGCAAGTGGCTGGATGACAAAACATTCAGTGTGCATGAATGAGAACTGGAGAGGAAGTGGGGAATAATCCTGACTTGCAGCAGTAGAGCACCCAAAAGCCCAGAGAACCAGGCATGTGGAATCTCCAGGGAAAGCAGCAATAGCAACAAAGAAAGCAGCATGTTGAGCTTGGAGGTGTGGGTGCTTGGGTGGCCCCAAGGGCTGTTCTCAGGGTATTTTCCTTTCTCTTACGGATCCAGTCAATATCATAGGGCAATGTTGAGAGCAAACCTACAAGAGAAAGGTGCTTGCCTTTAGGCTCATTTTACATCATTCTTGGGGAGCGTTGGATAACAACACCCCCGGGATCACTTAATCTCCAAATGGGTCAACAGGACCCTTGTGAAGCTGAACAAATTGAAATGGAGGAATAACCCCTGGTACCAGTACAGACTGAGGACTGACCGGCTGGAAGATAACTTGGTGGAAAAGGATCTGGTGATGCTGGTGGACACTAAGTTGACCATGAGCCAAGTGTGTTCTTCAGACAAAGATCGCAAGTAGACTCCTAGGCTGCAGTAGGCAAAGCATTGCCAGCAGGTCTGACAGAGATGATACTTCCCCTCTGCTTGGTGTGGTGAGACTACACCTGCTCCAGCCCTAGGCTCTCTGGTACAGGAGGGACATACTGGAAAGAGTCCTGCAAAAAGCCACCAAGATGATGAAGGGACTGGCGCATCTCTCCTATGAGGAGAAGCTGTGAGAGCTCTGACTGTTCTGCCTGGAGATGACTCAAGGGATCTTAACATCATCTGAAGGGAGGGTGTAAGAGGACAGTGCCAGGCTGACAAGAGGTGATGGTTGTAAACTGAAACACAGTTTAAACAGAAGAAACCTTTTTTTTTCCTTTGGGGATGGTCAAACGCTGGACCAGGCTGCCTGGGGAGGCTGTGACACCTCCATCCTACAACTATTTAAACCTTGTAACTCCCTAGGAACCCTCCTGCAGGCAGCTGACTCTAGCTCTGGGCTCAGCTAAGGTTCTCTGGCCATGGGTGCTGCACAAGTCTGGGTGAGTGTTGGGCTGTGATCCAGGCAGGGCACGGGGCATGAGGGCAGCACTTAAACGGGCCGGTTTTACCAGGAAGTTCATTGTGGTTTGACCTATTTTTTAATATTTTTTTCCCTGGTGCCTATTTATGAAGCACGAGCAATCCCTTATCTGCTACTTCTTCTCCAGATAAATCTGTCAGAGCTCTTTCTCATGAGCCTTTCCTCCGTGCCAACCACCCGCAGGGTACGGACAGCAACAATTAACAATAACGGCATGAGCAGCTCTTAACAAGCGATTTTGCTAAGGTGAGAAGTGTTTATGAATCCTCAGCACTGGCAACACCCAGACTCACCCCTCACCTTGCATCTGGAGCCCCTGGAAACTGCAACTTCCTCCCCATCCCCAACCCCAAGCGATGCAGTACAGCGGGGGTTGGACCTGGAGGGTGGCACTATGCTGAGAAGCTGCTGTGTTCTGGGATGATTTATGAATCCCAGCCTGGTCCCATAGCTGGGGGGGGAGGCTTGAGGGAAGTCAGGCCACATCTCCCTAGGTCGCCTGGTGGTCTGTAGCACCACAGCGGCCCCCTGGATGGAGATGGGGAACACAGGGCAGATACTGCTTTACCCTACACCTGCATGCGTACCTACACATCTGCAACAAAACACTGAGTAGCAAGCACCACGATGACAAACGGTGAGTGCGCAAATTCATGCGTGAAGGTCACTTGCCACCCACATTGCCTGAACACAGCCTTGCCTGCACGGGCGTGCAGCCACCTCCACAGCACGCTTGGTTGTGCCAATAGGTACAACCAAGGTCCCCCAAACCGGTCTGACATGAGATCTGACATTGAACAGAAAGAAATGCAGATCCAGGAGTAGTGATGACAAGAGGCCAAGAGAGTTCCACAGCAGGAGCTGGCATACAGCACTCAGTGCTCCTGAGCCACCCCTGGATGAGGTGCCTGAGCATGAAGTGAAGGTGCCCATGTTTGAGCAGGATCTAGGGCCTGGCAGAGCACCCTAGCTCAGGGAATAATCAGCTTTCGGGAGATGCAAGTCCCTCACCTGACAAGCCCAACAGGAGAACAGCTTCAAGTCCTAGCAAGGGGACAGAGAACAATGGGAGGAGGCAGAAACACAGTCCCCAAAAGAGAGGAGAGATGACGAGTGACTGATGTGTGAAATGGCACTGCTGGGAGCTGGAAGGAACCCTTAGAGAGGACCAGAAGGTGGCAGCTGCTGGCCAAGTGGGGCAGTGAGGTTTGGAGCAGAGGCATGGTGGTGGAGGATACACAAAGTGCCTTGCACCTGCATCCATAGTTGGCACCCTGGCTGACCATGCTACCTCCATGCCCAGCAAGCACCACATTCACCTGCTGGTGGGGGGGACATTTCCCATGGCTTATGGTGTATTTGCTTGGGGCAGGGAGTGCCTGTTCATGCAACTGAGCAGTGTGGGCACTTGTGGACACTCACCTGCAAGAATGTCCCTGGGCACTGCAGGGATGCCCAGGAAGGCTTAGGAGTAGCAAGCTGGGGGGTTACAGGGCTTGGGCAAAACACTGGGCAGTGAGGGTAAGCCAACATGACTGGACACCACAGCCAGTCCAGGTACAGGGGTCTGGTCCCCCTCACTGACAGAGATGTGCCTCTTTGTCCCCTGAAGACCTGAGGGGCATGAGATGACTCACTATGCTGCCTGCAAACAAGTCTTCTAGATCTTTGCCATCACCTGCATTCAGTTCAGGCATGGCATGAACAGAAACACTGCCACAGAAACACCCAGCATGGTCAGATGCAGAGTGTGGCTGGGTTTTGGGACCCCCAGATAACAAGTGGGGACAGACAGAGTGAAAAGCCAGCATCAGGGGTGATTGCAGCTGCCAGGGTATCTGCTCACGTCCCATAGCTGGCACCTCTGCAGCATCCCCACTGCACCCCAGCAGTTGCCCAACTCTTCACACAGGGATGTTCACCCCGGCCACAGCATGCAATGCCACCCCCATACTCCCCCTGCCAGAGGTTCTGGGGAGAGGTCTGGGGTGTGCACCTGCTCGCATGGGATGGGCACATCTGGTGTCTGGTGCATCCCAAGGACTCACCATCCCCAGAGCTCAGGGGCTTGATGAAAAACACAAGCAATTATTCCTGACTCAATGCGGGTTTTGGCCAGGCTGAATGAGTACCGGAGATGGGAGACAAGCACGAGCCAAGCAGGAAGAAGAGTGGTTTGTGGGAGCCACCGTAAGGTCCTGCAGGATGAATCTGGATGGAGACAGGAGAACACAGCAGGTAGCTGAAGCTGCTTGAGCACCCAGTCCAGCAGTCAAAGCTGGGAGGAGAAACTGTGTTGGAGGCAGCTGAGTTACAAGTGTCACAGCTCACACTCAACAAGGGCTTGGGGATCTCATTCTCAGAGGATATAGTGGGGTTTTTGTGCCTGGTCACTCTTCCTGAGCTTGGACTAGGACCAAGATCATGACAAACATCTGGAGGTGTAGAAGTGAATGCCCTTCCCTGCCAAGAGGGAAGCCTGTGAGCAGTGGCTATGAGAACCATCCAGAGGAAGCAGGCAGTGCTTCCCAGGCGCAGAAAAACCCTGGTGGGAGGGAGGGAGGGAAGAAGGGATGGGGATGGAAACCAAGCCGTACATGCAACAGGGAGCTGGCCCAAGGCCACAATGCGGTGCCTGAAGAGCAAATGAGGAGCGTCTACCTGAGGCAGCGGGAGGAGGCAAGGTGGCACTGCTCATGCCTTGAGTCATGCACAGGTACAGAGGAACAGCAGCTACAAATAGCTCCATTATCCTGGAGGTGCTGCGATGAAATGTATTGCCTGGGCCAACCAGGCGCGCAGCGGGACGCAGATGACAGAACCTCTTTCTGTATGTACCTTGCCCCTGGCACTGTCTCCATCAGCCCCGTGCTCAGGAGGCCAATAATAGCCCAGTTCTGTGCCTGGTGCACTGGGTTCTGTACCCTATGCACTGCTCCCACCTTGTTGTGTCTTGCTGGTCACCATCCCTGTGGACTTGGAGCTGCTTGTGGTTTATGCAGAAGGACATGGGGCACAGGATATGGGGAGACCTCTTCCAGCCTCTCCAGTGATGGAAGTGCTCTTCTCATTTTGTCCCACAAGGGCAAGTGAGTAAAATTCGCCTTCTCCTGGTTCCCAGTTCCTGGTTCTCTTGCTGGTTCCCAAGAGATCAGCGGCTTTGGGGGGAAAAGGCACCAATGTCCCTGATGTCATTGGGAAGGTTCAGACTCACATGAGCATCCCCAAGGTGGGAAACACATGAACACATGGCTCTGGAGACACAGAATTGAAGCTACCCACAGAAAACACACGGCAGTGAGTGGTAGCAGTCCAGCTGGTGGCTGGTGATGAGAGGAGAGACTCACTGGCAGTGTATGAGGTCCTGGGTCTGGGTGTCCCAGGGGCTGACCCCTCTCCAAGAGCAGTATCTCTTTCCCAGGAAGTGGCAGGGAGGAGACCAAAAAAAGACAGCAGCAGGCAAGTGGAATGGGAGTCGAGAGGCTGGCAGAAGCAGTATCGATCCTGTCGAGGTGCCAGCACTTACTCAGGCGACACAGGGAATGAGGGGGGATGTGCAGGGGCACCCAGCTAGGCTCCCCACCAGGGTGGGGCCACAGTAGCAATCCCCCCAAAACGGCATCATGCAGCTCAGGAGGGCCCCACAACCTGTATCCGTGCCTGGATATGAAGCTAGAGGGTCAGCCTCTACTCTCTCAGGTTGGTGAAAGAAGTGGGGTTGCTCTGGGGATGAGGGTCCAGTGTGTCTAGGATTGGAGTACAGCACTCAGTGGCTGCCCAAGCCCCAGGAGGGCGGGCAGAATTGGGCACACAGGGGAAAGGAGGGGGGGTTGTTGGAGGAGTGCAATCAGTGTGGCTCCCTAATCACCCCAGTGAAACAATTTCCTCTACCCCTGCTCTTTTTTTATTTTTTAAGCTGAAATCCCTGAACAAAATGGCATAGAAACGGGTTTATCACCAGGCTCGATGTCCTCACTGGGAAGGCATGAAGTAGAGCGTGCATGCCACTGCTCAGTGAGGTTCTGAATCCAGCCCAGCCCCCAGTTCCTCTCACTACCCCTGCAGCCAGCCCTCGCTGGGTCCCCTTCCACTTTGATTCAGGCCACCCACGACCACAGCACAGCCACCTTGGTGAACCTGCCCCGAGTCTGCTGCTCTGCGTGTGTGCACACGTGTGCATCGCCTGTGCTGGGGGGAGGCTGAGGAGGGCCAGCTCTGAGTCAGAGCCGCAGGGGCAGAGCTGTGCCGGGGAGGCTGGAGCTGCCGGCAGCCGCTCCAAAGTGTTAAACTCATTGAATGTGATCAGTTAAAAAAAGAAAGAAATTTAAAAAAAGAAGAGGGAGAAGACAAACCTACCTAAGCAGAGGAGCTGTATGGCATGACACTGAGGGGAAAGTGAGGCAGTGGAGCCACCAGCGCTGCCTTCACTTGCTTCGCCTGACCCTGCAGGTTCACCTGCCCCTGCTGCCTGCCCCCATGTGCCCCAGCATGTGGCACACAACTCCACTGCCCAGAGGGAAGCTGGCAGTGCAGCCTGAGAGGCTGAGGCCAGGCCACTTATGACACCTCAGTGCTGAGAGAGGTGTGGGAAGGCTGATACAGGGTGAGAAGTGTGTATGTGAAGCTGGGACTGGTGCAGGAAGGAGCAAAGATGCACTGATGGCCATGGGAGTCAGGCAGGAGGGGGGTGAGACATGGGTGTTCCTCAGCATTGAAGAGTGACATCTTGACCTTCCTGCCTACCAACAGTAGGCTGGAAACACAAGGGTGCTGGGGGCAAGGGGTTTTGCTGCCCAACTTCCTGCTGGAAGTTGAGCCCCAAGGGTGTGCAGCCCAGTGTTCCACTGCACATACTCTGTCCCACTGCAGTGCACAGACACATCCATGCACACCCACTCCAAGGCAGCTCGAGCTATGGACAAGCTGCCTTTGCTGTCTCCTCTGCTCCCGCACTGCCAGCGACGCTGAGCCCAAGGGGACTGCGGTCCTGAGTCACCCCATGCATAGTTGGACCCAGCACTGCCACTCCCCACATTGGAAACCAATGCTTTATTTTGAAGGGTGGGGGAAGCCATATGCTATAGCTCACATGTCACCCAAATCACTGACCAGTGGGGACAGCACCCCCGAGCTGGGCACAGGTGTCCTCAAGGGACAAAGGAAGTCATTTTGAGAGAGGGTGGGTGTGCATTCATCCCTTCTTGTGGAGGCTGTCCTGGATGGCAGCCCTTCCTGCCTGGACAGGTTGTGGGGCTTATTGCCAACCCACCCCCCAGTGTCTCAGCATGCTGGGACATAGATTTAGGGGCTCACATCATCAGCCCCACATTGAAACCAGAGCTCACCCAGTGCAGGGGCTGAGGACATGGGCTGCCACCCATGGGGGAAATAGAGCATTGTAAGTGAAGGAACTGGAGCCATTTACCTGGAGACGGTCATCTCTGTCTGTGGACCCTGTGTCCTCTCCAGGCCCAGCTTGGTGAAGATGCCCACCAGCACCATGATGGCCACCACGCCGCAGATGATGTACACGATCATGTTGGTCTTGTCACGAGTGGGGTCCTCTGGAGTCTCATCCACCCGGGCGGGCGGCTGGCCCGTGTTGACCCAGTTGGGGGTGTCGTAGTTGGAGCAGCCGCTCTGGTCCAGCCGCCCGGGCTTGAACTGGCAGCAGAAGCGGTACCCGCAGGTCCCGCAGCAGTACTGGTAGATGCCGGCGTTGCAGTTGAACGGCGGATCCCACTGCCCCATCACGTCGTAGTAACCCCGGCATCGGTCCCCCCCTGTCGGTGCCGTCCCGGTGGGCGCGGGGGCCGTGGACTCCGCCGGCGGTGCCTGGCTGCTATTGCTGTTCTCCCCGGGCCCCCCGGTGCTGGATTCGCCGCTCCACACCCGGCCCGGTTCCAGCAGCACCAGGCAGCAGATACCCACGACGTAGCTCGNCCGGGCGAGGGGCGAGTTAGAGCCGCTCGCCCGGGACCGGCCGCATGGCCGCCCAACGGTCCCAGTGGAAAAGAAACGGGCTGGGAGTGGGGAAGGGGAGGCCAAAAAAAGGGAGGGGGGAAGGGAAAAAGTGGCGGTGAAGAAAAGTGCGAGGGGACGTACCCCCTCCCTGTCTGCCTCTCCCCGGATCGGCCGACGGGCAGACACTCAGNCCCCATCCCCGCGCCTCTGCCCGCACCTCCCGTCACCGCGCTCCGCGGCGCAGAGAAGGGAAAAGCAGCGAAAGCCCTTCAGACCAAGGCGGGAGGAGCGGGAGGAGGAGGAGGAGGAAGAGGAGGAGGAGGGCGGGGGGAGAGAGGGAGGGAGCCGGCGCGGCCAGCGAGGCGCGGGGGGCTCCGCTCCCCCGCCGCCTGACAGCCTCCCGAGGAAACCAGAGAAGGTCCTTCACAGAGTCCTCTACCTGACTCCCCGCCGCCGCCGGGAGGCAGGAAAACAGCCCTCCCCGTCGGGCTGCCGCGGCGGGCGATCGGGCGCTCTCGGCACCGGCCCCTCGCTGCTCGCCAAACACTGCTGGGGAGAAACCCTCATTCTTCCACGGAGGGACCCGTGGGGATGCAGGATAGCGGGGATGCAGGATGGGTGAAGTGTGGGATCTCATGGGATCTCCCTCCCCAGAGCCACCATGATTTTTCACAAGCCGCTGCCCTTGTTTGGGCATCAAAGTCCAGATCTTAGTTGGCGAGGTACACCCTCTAACCTGTGCCACCCATAAAGATGATATCCATCCTCATTGCCAGGTCCTCTCCTCGTAAGGGCAGGATTTGCTTTCCTAGCACTGGGTTTGTTGAGGCAAGAACAAAGTGGGGGAAACTGAGGCACCATCAAGCCCTACATTCAGCATCGGTGCATTGCACAGCCTGGGACAAGGAGTGTCTGGGGTTAGGGGCAGCAGTATGTGGGAACTGTGGCTGCAGCCTCGACCTCTCTGGACAGCCTTATACCCTGTCCCAAGGTAGGGCAGCAAATCCAGCATCACCATTCTCTCCTTTTGGCAGATGATTCTCTCCATGATTCAGGAGGGAGATTCATCCTGCTTTGCCCTGTCAGTCTGCCAGGAGCAGAGCTGCCTCTGGGCTTCACAATAGTGCCAGACCCCAGATAAGCAGTGAGACCAATAAGCATTGTAATGGTGGATGTGGGATTAAACTGCTCAAGCAGGATCAGTTGTCTCTGATGCAAGTGCCTCCTCTGGGCCAACACTGAAGCCATGTGGACTGTCTGTCCTCAGGACCTATTCCTTACATGTCATATCACAGGTGCTAGGCTGAGGACGTCACGCTAGTGACAGCCTCCTGTGAGGCCTGGCCACCATGGGCTGCTTGAATGGGAGAGCAGTGCTGCATCACATGCCGCACGGGGGGATGAAACGCACCATCATCATAGTTACTGTGCATCATGATGTGATGTGATGTTTCGGGCCAGAGCTTTGCACAGATATCTTTCCCCCTGGTGAAAGTGAAGCACTGCCATGTTTTCTGTGGGAGAGATTTAGGGGATAAAATATCCCCCACTTGGTCACCCAACTTGGCCTCTGCAGGCCCACGGCTGCTTCCCATCTGGAAGCTGGCAAAAAACAAGGATGCTAAAAAACAGGGATAGGGAGAACAGCTGGAGCCTGGGACACATCCGATCAACCCCCAGTGCCTCAACCTAATAGAGAGCTATTAGGTAAGGTTGCTTGCAGCTCCCAGAGCTTCCCAAAAGAGATAGAAAAGCCAGTGAAGCAGAAGAAAGCCACACATCTCCAAAAGCCACACTTTCCCCAAATCTCAGAGGGGCTCTGAAAGGCCCCATTGGCTGGAAGTTGCAGACATGGGGGTCATTAGCACTAATAGCCAACAGCAGTGTTGGCTTCAAGAGAAGCTGCCAGAGCAAAGTTTGCTGGCTGCCCACCTAATACCAGCAATGATTTCCATGGTGCTGGGTGATCATTGTGATGTGCATGTAAGCAGAGCTGCCCCAGGGACCCCAAAGCTTTAGCAAGCTGTTAACAGGCTGAAACACTGGCCAAAATAGGGGATTTTTCTGGAAAATTGTTTCTTGGGAGAAAGGATCTGGTTTTTAAGGGAGAAAGGATGTTTACTGAGTGTGAAGCAGCTGATTTAAAGGGTCTTTGTGAGCAAGAGGGAGGGAGGGAGGCGTTAGCTTACAGGCATAAACTGCGTGCATCAGCCCAGAAGAAAACTGAATCTAAGGGCATGGCATGGAGGACCACCCCCTTGGCAAGTCCCCCGTGCACAGGGCAAGAGCTAGCAGGGGCTGCCTCTGTGTGCTGCTGACATCGTTGGCTGCAGCCTGCAGCCCCACTGAGCCGTCAGCTCATCTTCATCAACTAAGCGACACAGACACTAGCTGTATCCCCAAAGGGAGGGGCTACAAGAGGGAAATCCTATAAATCAGCACCCACACCTCTCCCTTTCCTGGGAAACAGTGGCAGAACCTGTAGGTTAATTCAGGTCAACAGGGACCTCCCAAGAAGAAGCAAAATATGTGCTTGTAACATCTACAGGCACTTGTGGGGATGGGGATTTGGGAGAGGAGCTCCACTAGGCTTCGACCACAGGCGTTGGAGGATGTAATGAAAATATCTCCTGCGGAGACAACACCACCAGGACTACAGGAGGGTGTCTCTGTGCCTGCAGAAATAGGATACGGGTGGTTCAGCACCAAGTGGGGCGGGATCTGCCGAGCACTGACATGATAAACAGATTGTTTCTGGCAGGTCATGGTGATCTGAAGGAGATCCTCTCTGTCACTGCCAGAGAGCCCAACAGACCCAGATCCCTCGACTGCAGGGGTGCAAGCCAGGCAGAGCTGTCAGGTCCTGCATAACAAGGAAGAGGGAGGGAGCCATCACCATCACCAGTGTGAAGCAAAACTGCGGGTGCCTCCCTGAGCACAAGGAAGTTTTGGGGTGCAATCAGATCCTGGGGAAAGCTGGCTGTGGATGTCTGGAGCACCAAAGGTACCCAGGGAGCCCCTTCTAGAGGCAGGCAATCAGACACATTTGCCTCAAAAAAGTGGTTTTTGTGATTTTTGCCATGCAGGACCAAGCAGGCTCTGGGGCTGGTGGATGAATAGAGGAAAGGATGTTGTTGTAGAATGGGTGTCCCATGCCAAAAGGCTGTGCTGTGGCAAGAAGATTCCTACCAGCCAGAATCTCCTACCCGTGTGCCATGACTGCTGCCAGACTGCGTTTTGCTGCTTTCACATTAGCAGCTAACAAAATCATCGGCTGAGAAGAGCTGAAAGGGAAGGAAAGCTGTCAGAGCTTCCAGCACACACTGCAATGCTGTCCCCTGCCTAGAGAAAGAGGAGAGGCAGAGCTCTTACCACTGTCCCTGGGGGTATGTGGGGTGCTACATCCCCTGAACCTTCCACCATTCTTCAGCACACCCTGGAGAAACCTGTTCTTGTTCAAAACTTCAGCCACTGAAGCTGGTGCTGTTCCAGACAGGGCAGAGCCAGAGAAGAGCCTCTCCTTGTGTTGATCTTCACTAGGGGGAAATTTCTTTGGCTATCAGCGTCTCGCTAGGAAGTCCTGAGATTTCTCAGACTCAATTCTAGGAGTGAGATAAGGGAGACCAGAGTTGGGTGCCAGACTAATGTGCAGTAAGGTGCTTGCTGCTCCCATCCATACACCCTCATGGGCTCAGCAGATACCTTCTGCAGATGAGGGAATCCAAAGAAGATCGTGGGCTTCTGGTGTGGATGATGGAGAGGAAAGTTAAATGCACTGAGGGGGACAAAGGAATGCAGTGACAGTGCCTAGAACTGCCTCCAGCCACCCTATTTCCATCCCAGTGTGCGTGAGGCTTTTATTCCCTGCTTGCACTTGGTGCTCTGGCTGTAAAACGGCTGTAAAACAGCAACTGTGCCTCATAACGGCTTGTAGGAAACACAGAAGCATATGTGTCTTTACCATTACTATCATAATTGCAAACATTCAGAAGTCGAGATTTGCAAGCTCTCAACGTCCCAATGGTGGTTGGATTCGAACCCAAATGACATCCAGAAGAATCAGGAGAGAATCAGCTCAGATGCAAGGGCTTATTTTTAATCTACGCTGTGGTACGGGTGAGCAGGGGCTGGGCTGGCAACCCAAGCTCCCCCAGCTGCTGCTGTTAGAGAATAGTCATGTCCCCAGATATGGCTTCAGAGTCCCCTGAGCATCAGCTATAACCCCCAGGGTCTCAGCAGGGTTGGCTGAGTTTAGAATTTGCATTTTGTGTTAATCCTGGAGATCATGCTGGTGGCAAAGGGTCACACTGGTAAATGCTTCCCCTGCACAGGCACTTGGTACCCAGCAGCTCCCTCGTCCCAAGGGCTTTACTGGTGTGACCTGTAGATTGTATTATACATGAGTGTGGGATCTTTTCAACTCCCTTTACACTAATCTGGGATCTGTGGCAGCCAGAGGGATGTTGGACACAAATGTCCCCTTACCAGTTCTTGCAAGCAGAGCAGGAACAGGCCAACGTTAAACCCCCCTCCCATACTGTGCTTCTGCAGCTAGTCCCTTTCACTATCCTGGGTGAAGTCTGAGCATCCCTTGTTCCCCAGCTTAAAGCAAGTTTCCAGAAGCTTTTTCAAATATTAAAAGCCCCTATGAGCACAACTGGAACTGTCAGTGCGCAGCACAGCTTATCCTAGCTCATCCCTGGCTGCACTCCCCCTCTCCACCTCTTCACTTCCGAGCATCCTTTTGCAAGGTGCTGATTCAAACCCCAACCATTTAGGACAAAACACATCCAAGCAGAGAAGGGATGAAAGCAGCTGTCCCCATATGAGGCATCTCCAGGGCTGGGGGACACCGCTGTGTGCACAGTGTGGAGAGGGCAAGAGGCAGCAGGGCCAGTCCTAGGCTGCTTTTGCCAACATGGAGCAATAAAATCCAGGCTGTGCCAACAAAAGACACCCAGTGTTTATCCCTGTGCCTCAGGACCCAAGATGGCAGTGGCAGCAGAGTGAGTGGTCGGCATTTGCCAGGGGGACATGTTCCTGTGGCCAAGGCAGGGCTAGCGGGTTGAGGCCATATGGCCAGTAGCAGCATGCAGCATGTCCTGCCGGGGTAGACCGGCAGCAGCAGGCAGAGCATCTCCTTGGGAAAGGCTGCGGTGCCAAGTGCAGGGTCTGTCGCAGGCATTGGCTCGCTGTCAGCTACGTTCCGGTGCCATGGGGCTTGGAGCCTGTGGAGCAGCATAGGAGTATGGCTCCATGCAAACCAGCTGCCCCTCCTTTTCCCTGAGCACCAGGGGACATGGTGGGGGAAGTGGGGGACTTGTCAACCCCACTAAATGGGGTTTGGACCAGACAGGTGCAACAGCATGTACAAATGTAGTGGGGTGTAGGCATTGGCGAGTCATGGTGGGCATGAGGTATACGTCTATGGAAAAGGATGCAGCCAGACAAATAAGCTGGTAGCCATCTATCATACTTCTCAGGGAGAGGTCAGGTGGAGATTCTGTGGTCAGGATTGCCCTGGGGAGGGAGTGAGGTGGCCAAAGAATCTGTAGCAGCTGATATGCCTGTCCATTGGGAAGGCTGGCCAGGTCAGCCAGCTGGCAGCTGAGCAAGGCTGCCCAGTGTCTCCAAACCACCCACAAGTCAATGAAATCTCCTTTTCTTCTACAAGGACAAGGTTTTGACATGGAAACCGTGGCTGGCTGTTGGGACATTGACAGCAGGAGCACATCCACCTCCTCTTGTCAGCTCTGCCTTGTGCTGTGGGACAGGTTCTTCTGTTAGGGGTGTGAAAGAGGCTCAGCATCTCCCTCCTGTTATGATAGCTCTTCCAGAAAAGGCTGTCCCCAGAATTCCACTCCTGTTCTTGCTTGAGGTGCAAAAGGGTAAAAAAACAACTTGGGATGTGACCTGGAAAACAGGGATCCAGGCAGGCTTCAGGCAAGGCTCATGAGCATAACTGGGCAGGAAAGGTCCTTACCAAGGGAAGGAGAGGCCCAAGAGGTCAGGTTTGCTTTTCATATGGCAGAGAACACAAGTGAGTAGGAAGGCAAAGAAAACACAGACATAGTGCCACAGTGCTTTGCCTCTGCATGGAGCAGTGTCCCCCCTCTTAGCCTGTCACCTTCCTCTGTCTGCCCTGTTCTGGATTCATACCAAGTTCTCCTCTCCATCATCAGACCATGGACTCTGTTTGCCCTTGGCTTCCCGAGAGCACTCCTGAGGTAGATGCACTCATCCTTTGATGTCTCTTTTTCTTGGATTAGAGAGGAGGGAGTAAGCTTTGCTATCGGAGGGCTGGCTGTGGGCAGAGCTCCCTTGCCCACTGGGAGCCTACGGGCTCTCAAGCCAGCTTCATTTTGGACTGATCCCCTTTGCAAGTGAGACCTGCTGAAGACAACCCAATCCTATTAGCATCAGGGATTTGCTTCAGGTCTGCTGTCATTAACCCAATGACACTTCACTGTGCAGTAAGCCTCTGACTTAAAATCAAATGTGCTGCTTTCCCCTCTCAGTGTCCCTGCGCTGTACCAGCAGGAATCAGGAATCACCCTGGTGCTCCCACTGGATATGGCATTTTCCACCCACCTCCCAGATGCTATCGGTATCAGAGCTCTGGGTGAAACAAGTCCTGTGTTTGTCACTTAGGGATACCACTGAAGCCATGGTGGCTTTGAGTCCCTCAGAAAGAAAGGTAAGAGCAGGCAGAATCAGACCAAGTGACCAAAGGAGATGTTAAGAGGGTAAAGTCTCATTTTAATAAGACTTTTCCTGAGCCACCTCCTCACCTCCAGCAAGCTGGATCTGGAGGAATCCTTGACCCAGGGGTTGTTTCTTGGCTTTGGTATGTCTCAAGGGTTTTTTTATTCCCGAGCTTGTCTGGGCTTCCCTTAAACCCATGTAAGAGCTCGTAATCTGTAACTGTCGGGGTGTAAAATCTCTGCTGCCCATCCTCAGCCACCCTCTCTATCCCAGTCCTCATTGCTGTAGCAAGGACAATGCTCACTGTACCTTCCCAACCAGCATTTTAAAATGCGATTTGCTTGCCACTGGTGATGCCACCATTTCCAAGAGCAGCAGCAGAGCCTTGCTGTTTGAGCTGGGTTCTCCCTGTGCATTGGAGATCTCACAGTTCTCCTCTTTCCTTTCTCATCAGGCAGCAAGGGACTGTCCCTCTACCCGTGTGAACCATCGCACAGAGCATGAGGCCATTGCAAGCTGGCAGGGTGATGTTCATCTAAAGCAAATATTTCTGGGGGTAAAACATCACTGCATAATATGAGGAAGGGGGAAGGCTGGCACAGTTGCTGCAGTCTAGAGGTGACAGAACAGCAAATTAGAAGGCAGCTTTGAGATGAACAGGACACTGGGTGGGTGCACACACACTGAGGCAGCAAAACAGCAGACTGACTTGTGACCAAGGATGCAGAAGGATCCATGGAAATTCTTGTGGTAAAGAAGGGAAGAAAAAGATGTCAAGATACTGACTCCCAACAGATAGTTTCTGAAGATCACCGAATCACAGAACATTAGGGGTTGGAAGGGATCTTGAAAGACCATCTAGTCCAATCCCCCTGCCTAGATCAGGTCACATAGGAATGAGCCTAGGCAGGTTTTGAACATCTCCAGACAAAAGAACTCCACAACTTCTCTGGGCAACCTGTGCCAGTGCTCTGCTACTTTCACTGTAAAAGANGGAAATTCTTGTGGTAAAGAAGGGAAGAAAAAGATGTCAAGATACTGACTCCCAACAGATAGTTTCTGAAGATCACCGAATCACAGAACATTAGGGGTTGGAAGGGATCTTGAAAGACCATCTAGTCCAATCCCCCTGCCTAGATCAGGTCACATAGGAATGAGCCTAGGCAGGTTTTGAACATCTCCAGACAAAAGAACTCCACAACTTCTCTGGCAACCTGTGCCAGTGCTCTGCTACTTTCACTGTAAAAGAATTTTTCCTTATGTTTACATGGAACTTCCTATGGCTCCAGCTTGCACCCACTGTCACTTGTTCTACAATTGAATGTCACCGAAAGATCCTGGCTCCGTCCTCATGACACTCACCCTTTATATGTTACAGAAACACCAGTATTGTGACTCCTCAGTCTCCTCTTCTCCAAGCTGAAGAGCCCCAGTTCCCTCTGCCTTTCCTTGTAAGGGAGGTGTTCCACCCCCTTAATCATCTTTGTGCCTCTGCATTGGACCCTTTCAAGCAGTTCCCTGTCCTCCCAGAGCTAAGGCTCTGTCTGTGTAGGGTTTGTGAGTGCCAAGGCCAGACAAAGTGCTCAGTAATTACCTGCACTTCCACAAAGGACAGGCTAAGAAGGCAGTTGAGCAGCAGGAGGAATAGGACAGAATTAAGAAGAACAGGAGTAAAACTGAAAGTCCAGACTGTGAGATGTATGTGGCATCAAAAGGTCTCAGGCTGGAGCAAGCCAAGCATCATAAAAAACGTGCCAAAGCAGCATAGCAGGCTCAGGGTGGATGATGAGACAGGTCTGCTCTCCCTTGGGGGTGCAAGCGGAGAGGTCAGTGAATCCTCCTGTGTGCCACAGAAAGGGCAGGTGTGTGACCAGCAGTGTATGACCATATTTGAGCCTCCCAGGCCCTGCACAGGGCAGGTGTTAATCCTCCCCACAGGTTGCTTTTGGAGGAGTCAGAGTATAATAGGACAACCTGTGCAGTTGCCTGCTTGTGCTGTCGTTGGCCTTGCCCTTTACTTCGTCAGCATTTCGTGGATGATGATGCTCATGCCCTGCCTGGTGATGGGTTTAACTGCAGAGTTGCGGATGCCGAATTGAGAGGTGTAAATGCAGGATTGTGGCTGCCCTGCTAGATTTTAAACCTTGCCAATTTTTGTGACAACCAACAGAGGTAATTGCAAATGTGAGGAGAAAATCAAACCCTTGGCATCCACCAGCAGTGCCTTTCTCCTCTGTTATCAGCAGCATGGAGAGTGCAGCAGTCCTGGGCCAGGTCTGTGATAGGTATAAAAGCTCCCAGCCACCATCCTTTTTAAGGATGGACCAGACAGTAGAGCTGGTGCAGTTGGCCCTGGCACCACTGGGAAGGGGACACTGTTGTGCACCGAGTCTAGGAGAAGAGCTCAGCCAGAGGGTCCCTTTGCCAAGTCCTGTTTGGGGCATGGGAAAGGGAAACCAGACCTTGTGCAGAGCAGAGCTGGCTCAGGTAGCTGCTCCCTGGCGTGTCTGGGCACTGCTGTGTTATCACGCACTTCACCGAGCACAGCATGGTCATAAGCATCATCCAATTTCTGCTCCCTTAGCATGTAGATCCTGAGACAAGACCTTGGGCCCCTGATTTTGGAAGGCATGGAAATGCAGAGCACTAACTGTTTGGAAATATGGGAGCTCTCTTGCCCCATTTGATCGCTGTTGCATGAAGACTGGAGACCCTGTTTCATGGTGAGCACTGCCAGCTTGAGACTATTTTAGCTAAAGCATTTCCAGCTCTTTAGGAGAAGGAGAAAGTGTCTGCCCCATCTCCCAGACACTTGCCCCATCCTGCAGTGAGAAAGTAGTACATATATCAGGGATGCCTCATAACAAAGTGCTCTTTAGAGGGGCAGAGTATGGTCTAGCATCGAGCTCACATTAAATGTTTAGCTCATATTGCCAAGTTGTCCTTCAGCCCTGAACAGGATCTTCCTGGCTACATGTTGACAGCGGCTACCATCGGCAGCCTGCCCTTGGCAGGCACGAGGACCAGTAGGAAAAGGGGCAGCCGGGACGGCAGCTGTGGGCAAATGTCATGCCTTGCTGAGCAGCCGGATTGCAGAGACAAAAAAAGCTCAGTCTTAAAAATTAGCAACACCTGAGCGGCCCTTCTGCCATCTTCCACATCATCGCCAGAGACATTTCTCCACTGCACCAGCTTCACCCCGGGGGACGGCTGCCTCCGCAAGCAGTGCTGCCCCTGCTGCTGCTCTTGTGCCCCTTCCTCCTCCCCAGCCATGGGAGGAGGATTTGGTGGCTTTAGAAATCAAAGGGGCTGGAGCCCTACAAGCCCTGCCAGGTTCTACACCCACACAAGTGCCTGTGGGGCTCTGCATTCACTGACATGGGTTTTCTAGTTCTCTTTCTCACAGAGAAAAGTCTTGAAGAAGTAAAATGAGTGTAGCCTGGAGGCTCAAGAGCCAGAGATGAAATAATAAGTCCCCAAACTTCACTTTTCCGTTTTTCTGTTTTAATCCTGACAACATTAAGCCATTTTTTTTGCTTTCCACAGGCCTGGCTCCCACCTCGAGGTGCCTGAAGGCAGCACTGTGCCAGGACCCCCTGGGATGGCTGTTAGTGGCCTGAGAGGACTTCACAATAGCCTCCTGCAACAAAGATCCTTTCCCACCCATCCCATCCTCCCTGTGCACAGTGGGTCAGGCAGCCTGCTGACCCCCTTCTCTTCACCCAGCTCACACCAGGGGTTGCATTCCCATGTGCACAGAGTGACTGGAGACACAACTCCTCTCTAGGACATCTCCCAGCGAGCCAGTCCCTCGCCCCTCGCCTCTTCCCCGGGGCAGCTGTGCTGTACGGCTCTGTGCAAGTGTAGCGGGACAACAGATCTGAGGAGACAGGAGGAAAATGAACTCCCTTAAATGTGATGGAGGCGACTGCCTGGTTCTGTCAGCCATCACCGCCCTGCACCCGCCTTGTCTTCTGCTGTATTTCAATATCTCTGGGTATAAGATGTCACAAGGATTAGGCCCAGATCTCCCCTAGCTGCTGCAGTGTGCCCCCTACTCATCTCTTAAGGTCACCTTAGAGGCTGGTTCTGTCCCCTTCAAACTGAGTGTCAGCTGCAAAGGTGACTGCGTTGTAAACCATTCCCTTGAAACACGAGGCATGGGCACACATGGAGGTCTGTTGCCACCTTTCATGAGCAAACCCTTTTAAATATCCTGGCCTGGTAACTGGCTAGCATGGCTGCTGAAAGCAGGATGGACCTCCCTCCCAGTGCACCTCATCCTCTTCTTGAAACAACTCAGTGGGGCCATACTTGACCCTGACACTCCAGGGCCTGCCCTGCTGCCCGGTACTCAAGGATCTGGACTCTTTGCTGCTGCCCTTTCCCCTCACACCCTGGCAAACTGCCTCTGCCATCACGATGGCCACATTTGTCCCAGTATCCCAGAGCAAAAGAGCTTGTTCTTTTAATGAGATGTTAACGGCAGCTGCCACTGTCAGAGCTGGTGATGTCTCTCCTGGGTGCCCAGGTCACCACAGCATTTGACCAGGATGTAGAATGAGAGGAGAGAGCATTGGAGATGCAGGTAAATGTGCTCCAAGACGGGCAACAAGGGAGCAAGGGCTGCCGCATCTTTATTCCCTCTTGACCCATTTAAAGCAAGCTCCAGTGACTAAGGAAGCTGGCAGGAGGATAAAAATACCTCCCACATATTCCTTAGGAAGCCAAAGACAGAAATAGGGGTACCATCACCTCTCTGGAGAGTGGTTGCGGTCACCCGGTATTTTGCAGTCACAAAAGTGGTCTCCTGAGGCCTCTCTCAGCAAGTTTGGCGACACTGGGGGCTCAGAGCCTCCTTCCACGTGTGATCCCAAGACCCAGCTCCTTTGTGGTCTCCCTTGCCCTCCTTAGGGACAAAATCCATCAAGAGAAGAGAAATATCATGGAAGGACATGCTGTCTGCAGACCCTGGCCACGAGGATCCCTGTGCTGCTGCTGAAATGCCTGTCACCACAATGCTCAACCCATTGCGGTTTCACCCTTGCGTGGGACAGGTCTTGGGGCCCTCCTCACCTCCCTGACCTGAGCTGCTCCATGTTGCTGTCTCACAGGAAAACACACCAGAACATACTACACCCTGGGCAGGGCTATTCTTATCCCAATGACACTTCTCAGCAAGAGACCCTGTGCTCTGTGTGGTGATCTGGCCCACCTTGGGCCAGCCCAGGGTATGTGGGAATGGGATGAGACCTGGGGGTCTGGGCTTTTCCTCTCCATTCCCCCAGTGAGTGAGTGGGTAAGCTGGCTATCAGTGTTGGTGGGGATGCTGGTGGGATTTTCAATGGAGTGATGGTACACTGAGGCGCAGGTTGTACACCTCAGTTGAGAGCTGCTGTGCAGAGAGGTGGCCTGATACAAGCTGCAAGACTTGCAGCTGGATTGCTTCACAGACAGCAGCTGACTGCTGGACTGAGTCTGGGGACCAAAGTGATCTATCCTATTCCAGGCTGCTGAGAAGACCTGCCTGACAAATCACATAATCATAGAATGAATCAGGTCAGAAGGGATCTTAAAGGTCACAGCTGTCACTAGACTTTGTTGTTCAAAGTCCCATCCAACCTGCCCTTGAACAGTTCTGGGGTGGGAATAAGAGCCTTCTAAACAATATGGTTATGAGCAGAGCATGGTGCCTACCATTCCAGAGGAAATCCAGCTGCCTCCCTTCCTGTACCCATCCCACCATGCTTGGCAAGGAGGAACAGCCCTGGGCTGGCAGAAGAGCAAGGTGCGGGTTGGCGGTGATAATCCAGCACTGCCTTCCCAGCCTCTCAGTGCTGGCTTTTGCACTGGGAACAGGCTCTACACACATCTCTGCGAGCAAGATGAGCAAACACACCTGCTACCTAGTAGTTTATTTGCTCTTCTTCAGGTTGTGAAGCCACATGCTGCTTTATTAAACCTTGGAAAACGTCTTTCACAAGCAGCTGCAGTGTTGAATGATCCTGGTTTCTTAGCAAACCAAAAGGTCTTCAACCAAGCAAACAGACTGCAGCAGACACCTTGGCTACCTGACTGCAACTAGCAGTCCAATGGGGAGCTAAAACCAGTGTAGGAGGATGCTGTGGCCTTTGAGCAGACAGCCCAGGCTCACAGAGAGCAACAGGTCACATCATGGTGTAGCACAGAGGGAAGTCATGGGAACATATCACCCACTCTCCCCAGTGGACACAGGTCCCACTGGCCAGGCATGGGGAAAAGGGGCCATGGTTTCTGAGCCCCCTGAGTTCAGAAGGTAGCACTTGGCTCTTTCGGTGTTTGTTAGTAATTTGCCCATAAAAAGATGGGGGTTCAGGTCAAAGGGGGGAGTTCAGCAAGGATAGGGCAAGCTCAAGATCTCCCCAACTTCACCCTTCACACAGACTCACTGCCAAGAACTGAGAAGATTTGTCAAGCAGAGAGGAAACAAGTCTTTCCTGCCTACGGCTTTCACGGACCCATATATATCCAGAGTCTGGGTGAGCATTAGCAGGAGGGTGAACACTGAGGCGGTGATTTATGGGGCAGGGTGTGTAGGGCAGGCACCATCAGGAATCCAAACATTACTGTCCCTGAAGGACTTGCCCATTTAATGTATACAACCAGTGTACAAACAGGCTGTGTAGGGCAATACCTTGTTGCTATTGAGGGTGTAGGTTGGTCTCCTGAAGCGTCAGAGTTATTGGGAGAAACAGTATATGCTGAAATAGGCAGTCCTGCTTACTAAATCTGTAATTCCAGCTCTGACTATATTTTCGTCTTTCTAATAATAAGTGCAAATATAGTAGGGATGAATCACGAGCTGCAGGCTTCAGGGTTTTTTTCCTCTCCTTTCTCTGCAAATCCATCAAGTGGGGGAGAGGGGTTGGCAGAGAAACGGAGCTCAGACCTGGGGGAGATCCTGTCCCGAGCAAGTTGAAACTCATCCCCTCACATCTCCGTGTGGTGTTGATCCCAGCCATGAGCTGGCCATCCCTCCAGCTCCAGTTGCCTCCATTTCATTCAACCAGTGGAACACTCCTCCCCAGGGATCTTTCCTTCCCAGGACACTCCCAGACCATTCCTAAACCAGTGACCCTGTCCCTTTCTCATCTGCATCCCAGAGCTTGCACATCCCCACATCTGGGTGGTCGGACACTGCTGGATTTGCCTGCTGGGAGGTTTTTGCCTTGTTGCAGGGACCTTTTGCAAATGTTAATGCTTTCTTTTTGCTGGAGAGCTCTTCAGCTGATCTGCCAGAACACATTTCACACGCTTCTCCTAAAATTATGCCCTTTGCTTTCCCCAGCGCTCAAGCTGAAGTGAAGCCCGGCATGCCGGCGGCACGCAGGGGTTGTTGTAGTTCTCTGGCTGTGCCCGGCTCCAGGGGTGGCAGAGCAAGGGGTTAAGTGCTGCCCAAGTGAGCATTTGCTGTCTGGTGTCTTCCAGAGGACAGGAGATGTGGGGGGCTGGGAAGTGCAGAGCCACGGAGCTGTGGGGGGACAGCTGGGATCTGCACCCACTCACCCTGTTGCCTGAACTTCATGGGTTCCCTCAGTGGAGAAAGGAGGATAGATCAGAGCATCCCTTGAAGCAAGACACATTTCAGCTCTTGCTCTAGCATGGCACACATAAGCTGGAGTTTTAAGTGTATCACAATCTAGGCCCAAACGTTTTAGCTGCAGGTGGCTCTGGGGCTGAAAGCAAGGATAAGTTTGCTTTTAACATCTCCCCAAACAGCAATCCCCTGCCAGTTTCTCTCTACTGGAGCCCACACATACTTGGTTGCACACCCTGTACAGCCTGTAGCCATCTCCTGCAATGTCATCACCACTCTTCAGGACAGAGATGAGGACATGGCATGTGCCTCAGCAAGTTTCTGTGGCTGAGGGAGCGGAGAGACATGGCCATGATTTGAGAGATGGCAGATTGAGTGGTGTTCCACAGAAAGTGACCCCAGGGGCAAAGGGTTCTCTCCTGAGCATGGAGTCAGTACCCAGTTGATTGTCACAGGTGGTGCTTAGAAGTCACTTTCACTGCTGCCCACGTGGCCATTCACATAGCTGGAGCTGAGGTGAGGCTTAGTTGAGCAGGTAAGCACTGTAGAGGGGTCAGCAGCACTCCCAAGGAACTGGCCTGGCACAAACCCCACTGCTCTCCAAGTCCCTGCATGGGGTTTTAAGCAGCAACCTGGTGCAATGTGCCATGCCCCATACCTCTGCTCTCCCTACGTCCTCCAACCCTCTCTACCTCCTGCACTCCTGCATTCTCCATCTCCTTCCATGTCGTCCACATCACTCTGCATTCTGTAAATCCCTCTAACCCTCTGCATTTCCTGGATCCTCTGCATCCTTCCATTGCCTGCAACCCATTAGTCTACAGCTTCCTAAATCAATTGCATCCCTGCTTTCCCCCATCCTACACAAGTATGTGGGTCACAGGGAGTTTACAGTTACACCCCCAACCACCCTAAACTGCAAAGGAGAACACTCCCTCCACTGGCAGGACTCTCCACAAGCCCCCATTTCCCCTGCTGGGAAATGCCATGGGAAGAACCGGGTTTAGTGTTGCCACTGGTCCTCCTCAGCAGATGCTGGCCGTGAGCAGCTAGCCATGACTCTGTGGTTGGAGCTGATTACATCCATTTTAAATGACTCATTGGGGAATTTGTATTATTTTTTTTGTAACTCGCGGTGTCACTGCAGGGCACAAAGTTTGCTTCACTGAGTTTGTTTCCAGGGAAGATAAATCATTGAGGAGATGAACAGCAAACGAGAAGCGCAAAGAGACTCTTACGGGGAATACGCTGGGAAACATCACCCCAGTTAGCAGTGACAGGGTGCAGCAGACCCGAGAGGGATTTGGCAGGAGATTAAGAGGGCAATCCTGAAGGGACTGGGGTTGTGGTGAAGCTCTGGGGGAGGCTTCAAAGGGGGTGTCAGGTCTCTCCTTCCCCCTCATTCCAGTCAACTACTTCCACTCTTTCTGCACCCCTCTCACTGGAATGGCCTTGTCCAGTGTCAAATAATATCCCCACTAGTTTGGGATAGAAGTGCTTTCAGCATTTCTCACTGACAACAAGCCAGTACCACCCTCAGGGGGAGGCCAGTGATGGCCACCAGAGGCAAGTGATGGTAACCAGCCATCACTGTACCTTCAGTGCCCATCCTTGCCACAGCTTGGCTTCAGGGAAGGGGACTGGATCTCCTCCACAAGGGTTGTTATCCTTAGCAGAAAACCCTGGAGACATTCAGAGAGGACAAACCTCTTCGACAGGGAAAGCAACATATAAAATAATTTTTAAAAAAGAAAAATTATTTGAATTTACCCAAACCCCAAATTTACAGGCATTGTGCTTAAAGAACCCGCTTTAAAATGACCCTGATTCCATGAAGGAATTAACAGCCTTATCAAAATCCTTACTAAAAATACAATTATTATCAAAGAATTATAATCACAGGGTTTTTTGGAGGAAGAAAATGCTCTTTTGCATATCACCCCTACCACTAACTCCTATTTAAACTGCCATCCTGAGCTCAGTCTCGGCCACAGCTTCTGGCTGCAGGTGCCTTCATCCCAGAGTTTGGCCTCTCTGTGAAATGCTGGTGCTTCTCAAATCAGGAAGCAGCGTCTGGGTAGCTGGACCCAGTGAGAATGCAGCCCCCGTAGGGAAGGAAACAAGACAGACATCTGCATCATTGAAATCATTCAGGATGGAGGCGGGGAGAAAAGGATGGGGGAATCTCCTGAAAAATCCCACCTGCACTTCCCTCCCTGCAGCCCTCCTTCTGTGGCTGTCACCCAAAGCCCCGCACTCGCTCATCGATCCAGGCTCAGAATAGCTCCTGCTAGCAGCCAGCTGACACTGGAGATGCTGGATGAAGGACATGGGGCCTTGACCCTATGACACCCATCTACCCCTCCCACGACACTGGCTGCACCTTTGGATCCCAGTACAGCCCCACAATCAGAAGAAGGAGGAAAAAGCATTAAATAACATTGAGTGGGTAGAAGAAAGGATGCAACATGGGGTTATAGGAGGGCAGGTTGTGTCATGGCATCTGCCCACTGATAGCTTTGGTGGGGGATTTCAAAAGTATACCCTCACTTTTGGGGGCCTTCCACATCTCATGCCCTCTCCCACAGTCCTATGGGAACGGCACCATAGGGCAGGCAACCTCCCAGTGAGAGGAGAACCCTACATCCCCTGGAGGTGTCACAATGGTGGGGGTGGGGGTCAGTCCCTGCCACCTCAGCGCCCTGACAGAAGTGCAGAGGCTCTCCCTGTGCAATCTGCCTGTCACCACGGATCACTTCAGGTGTCAACTGGGGTTTGTGTCACTTTGCAGGGCTCTCCCCATGGCTGTTAGCTAGGACCAGGATGAAGAGTAGGTTTAGAACGACTGCACTGGCTGCAGGAAGGGGGAAATCACTCTCAAAGCCCAGGGGACATGTGGGTGTGCCCTATGTCTGCCTTGGGGCATCCCCTTGGAGGATCCACTGAACAGGGCCAGGCTGGCACAGAGCTGAGCATCCTTCTGCACCAGGCTGAGCATTGTCCCCACACGGCATGTCCTGGTCCCTCAATCTCTGGGGAGTAATGGGTTGGGCAAAGGTTTGGGCACACTGAGCATTCAGAGCAGCCACTGGAGTCAGGAGAGAGCTTTCCTTCACAAACTCCCCTTCTCACTCAGCTCTGGGTGTCATTTGGCAGGTGTCTTTGGGGGCAGGAGGCGTTGCCCTGGGGATCACGCAAGGGGCTGAGTGAAAGTTCTTGAAGCTTGGGCTGCAGCTGAGAGCATCGAAGTCCCCAAGGTGGGTTTTAGGGGCACCCCTGAAAACCCCAAGGCAGTGTCTTTTCTCCATGGTGCCGGGGAAAGTATGGGGCAGTCCCTTAACAAGTAGTCTCCTATCACTGCAGCCCCTCAGGTGGATTTTTGCTTCCCCCACCACCCTTGCCCCTCTGGGAAACTGCTCACTGAATACAGCCAGCAAAGCAGGGAGCTGTGGGGGTGGCCCCAGAGGAGAGCATCAGCCCACAGAGAGAGTGAGGAAACCCCCTCTACACCTGGCACCAGAACAGTTGTGCCCCCTCACATTGCTCCCTCAGCACTGAGAGGAAGCAGCCTGTGCCACATCTTGGCTTGTCCCCAGCATGGCCCTGGACCAGGGATACTGATGCTGAGCAAAGGAAAGGGAAGCTGATTGAAGCTAAGTGGTTGGGAATTTTTCCTTTTCTCTTTTCCCTTTTATTTTAATCTTTCCTTAAGTGCGAACACCATCTGGCTCCCCCAACTCTGTCAGCGCTTCCAGTCCCCAGGCAGCTTCGCTTTTCCTAATTACTGTCATTAGGCAGTGGGTAGCGATTAGGGAGGGATGCTGATGAGAGGCATCAGGGAGGACACTGGTCCCACAACAGCCTCACACGGAGGGTCATGCAGCCACTTCTCCCCAGCCTGGGGGCTCTTCCAGCTTGGGAGCTTAACAGGGAATGTGGTAGCTAGTTTTTCAGTAGAGGATGACACAGAGAGGATGGGGCTGGAGAGTCCCAGGGTGTCTCCTGGGAGTTCTAACACCACTGAGAATAGGCAGCTCCAGGGATGACAGAAGATGTGTTCAGTGCTGCAGCCTGCTCTGCCTCTGGTTGTCCCACCAATCCATGCCTGTTCTGCCTACAACTGTCAGCCACCAATGCCCATTTCTCCCGAGCAGCCTGTGGTGTGCCCCACAGTCAGATCCACCAGCAGCTGTTCCTCACAGGCACCCCAGAGGCTATGGTGATGGGCTCCATGGCCAGCAAGAGTGAGGTTCTGCTGTCACCTTTCTATCTGGCCAAAGTAAGGCTGCCCAGCAGCCTACCCTTCATAGAGTCATAGAATGGTTCAGGTTGGAAGGGACCTTAAAAGATCATCTAGTTCCAACCTCCCTGCCATGAGCAGGAACAACCCCCACTAGACCAGGGTGCCCAAGGCCCCATCCAGTCTGGCCTTGAACACTTCCAGGAGGGGGCAGCCACAATTTTTCCTGGCCAACCTGTTCCACTGTCTCAGTACCCTTATCATGAAGAACTGCCTTCTGACTTCCAGTCTAAACCTCCTCTCTTCCAGCTTGAAACCATTTGTCCTGGTCCTACCACTACAAGCCCTTGGAAACAGCCCCTTCCCAGTTCTCCTGTAGCCCCCTTCAGGGACTGGAAGGCCGCTCTAAGATCTCCCTGGAGTCTCCTGTTCTCCAGGCTGAACAACCCCAACTCCCTCAGCCTGTCCCAATAGGAAAGGTGCTCCAGCCCTCCAGTCATCCTCATGGCCCTCCTCTGGACAAGTTCCAACAGCTCAATATCCTTCCTGTGTTGGGGGCTCCAGAACCAGATGCAGTACTTCAGAGGGGGTCTCATGAGAGCAGAATAGAGGGGAGAGGATCCCCTCCCTCGCCCTACTGGTCACAGTGCTCTTGATGCAGCCCAGGATGAGGTTGGCTTTCTGGGTCACAAGTGGACATGTTGAGTTTTTCATTGACCAACACCCCCAAGTCCTTCTCCTCAAGGCTGCTTTCAGTCTGTTCACCACCCACCCTGTACTTGTGCCAGGGATTGCCTCGACCCAGCTGCAGGGCCTTGCACTTGGCCTTGTTGAATCTCACAAGGTTGGCACTGGCCCATCTCGCAAGCCTGTCCAGGTCCCTCTGGATGGCCTCCCTTCCCTCCAGCATGTCCACCGCAGCACACAGTTCGGTCATCGGCAAACTTGCTGAGGGTGTACTCAATGCCACTGTCATTATCACAGGCAAAGATGTTTAACAGCACTAGTCCAGGTACTGACCCTTGAGGGATGCCACTCACTTGGCCCTTCCTGCCTTCTCTTTTCTGCATTTTTGCTTTCACCCTCACGTGTAGCTACCCTGTGGTGCTGCAGCCATGCAGGTTGGGGTGGGGTATCAGTGCCACCTCATGACCGGCACCCAAGCCTTTTGGTCTCCCATCATCAAACACAGCCTTCTATGGGTATCTCCTGGTGCTTGCAGATACTTCCACTTGACTCTCTGCAGTGGCTGGTGCTGGAACTTGGGTCCTGTGGGGTGGGATGAGGTCCATGCTCTGCTAATGGGTGATGGGGTGGCTACCCAGCCCCAGGCTTTTTGCAGCAAGCTGGGATCAGAGGCTGTGCCCAGAGGTGGACGGTCCCTGTTGGAATTTGGACATGGAAGTATTCCTTCACATATGGGATAGAAGTGTGCCCACCTTACTCTGCCTGTCGTTGAGAGCCAGCATCCAGAAAAAGCCCATGGAGGGGCAACTCAGGCCTGTGAGTGTGCTTTGTGATGAAGTAGCCAGGCCAGTTGGTTCACTAGTTGGGGAACCAGCAGTGGATGGAGAGAACACTTTGAAGGCCAGGGAACCTCTTTGGAGGCTTTGGCAGATGTCAGCAGGGGCTGCAGAAGATCTTCAGCTAGGATACTCCTCATGCCTTCTCTCCAGGTGTCATCATGCTCTACTGGTCAGCAGGCTTCTGCCTTTAGGACCGGGATGAAAACCTCCCATATCCCTATGGACACCACAGCACTTATCCTTTACAACCAGCATTGTTGGTGGAACTTGTGGGAGCTCACACAGCCCCATGACATCCATCACAGAGAAGCTGGTGCTTCTGAAATGGCTAAGGAATGCCTGAGGTGGTTTTGCAGCAAGGTTTCTTCGTCTTGTCTTGGGGTTTCCTCAGACTTTCCCCTGGCTCTTTCTGAAACCCTGCACACTACGGCCAGCTGAAGCCTGGCCTTGCCAGTCCTTCTAGGCAGTGTGCAAACAGCAGGGTGGGTGCTGGGCCTAGGGAGGAAGCACAGCTCTTGCCTTGCAGGGGGAAGTGAGAAAATTATGTGGAAATTCAAAGACAGGCAACACCCCCTGCAAAAAAACCACTCAGCCTGCTCATTGTCCTGCCAGCCAGCTCCCAGGGTGGCTGTGGGGTGAGGGAGGTGACCAAGCTCAGCTGGTTCCTAGCCATATGGACAGATGCGCGCAGGGGATGTGCTGGTGAAGCTAGTGTAGAGACTCTCTCCAGCTCAAGGTCCTGCTATAGCCCCAGTGACGCTGTGCCAGAGCTCCCTGAAAATGGAGATCAAGAAAGCACCTCTCCATACAGCCCCTGACTGTCTTATGGCAATGGGTTCACTTTATTGTTTAATTTGTACAACCATATTTTTAACCCTCATTCCCTTCACTCGCCCTACAGACATGATGGGCAGACCCCTGCCCTGCACACAGAGATGGAGAAGCACACACAGAGAAGCAGGCAGGCTGGGCAGGAGGGGAGCATTACTCTACCATGGTTGACAGTCAGGCTGGCAGGGTGTGAGGAAGACACCCCATACACCAAAACAGAGAGGGGATCTGAGGGGTACTTGTGAGCTGAGGAATTCAACATGGATCAAAATACCACTTCTGTGAACTGCAGATGCTGACACATCTTAAAGATGGCCACATCTTAAAGGAGACCAGGTACTGGAGCTCTAGCAGAAATGAGAGCAGAAGCCCTCATCTGAGGGGTGTTTTTTTCAGCATGGTTTGGATAGGAGTTTCTTTTTCAGATCACCAAGCCAGCCAGGGTGGGTGGTGCATCCACGGGGCTGAGCTGTGGCAGCCACCACGGGGGAAGCAAGAGATGCTCCTGACAGTCCTGCTCCATTTCCCTCTCGCCCCCATCTCCTGTGAAGCAGGTTGCTCTGCCTCCCACAAACAGTACTTCTTCCAGCACAGAAAAAATACCCCACAGCCAGGTTTCAGTTCATCTCCCCTCTCCAAGTGAACAAGGTCAGGTGCTGAGCATGGGGATGAGAGGACTGATTTATGCTGCAGGGGTACTCTTGTGCATAAAACTGGGAAACCAGTGTTGGAACCTCCACAGCTGCTGCCAGTGAGCCATGGGAGCCTGGAGTCCCAGAAAGCAGTTGCTGGGCACATGGACCAGCCCCACCATCATCCTCAGCCTTGAGGTTGAGATAGGGATCCTTTGGGTGACACAGGGCCTCAGCAAGATGAAGGCTCACCACTGTTTTTTAGATTGGGAGAAGAGTAATGGTGAAGAATTTGGGCACTGGCCTATGGTTCCCTTATAGGACAGATGCCACAAGTCTGGATGCTGTGCCACAGGCAGGGGAGAAGTGGGAGGGTCGCACTTCAACAACATATGGTTGTGCAGCCTCAGCTGCAGCTCCAGCTCGGGCAGGGAGTTACCTTCCCATCAGAGGGACATCCCTTCTGCACAGCATCACCCAGCTACCTCACCGTAGCCCTTGGTGGATCATTGGTCCTTGGTGGTAACACTCCTACACCTTGTCTGGCCACCTCTGTTCATCCCTGAAGCCTCGTACATGAAGAAACCACCTCTTCGAAGGAAGAGCAGATCTGGGATGCTACCGAGAAGGTGCCTGATGCAAATACCCGTGCCTCTACCAAGGCACTCCTGGTTGCCTATTTACACCCTCCTAGGCTGGCAGAGTTTCTCATTCAGCCCACTGACCTCGCTCTGCTCAGCAAGGTTGATCGGCTACTGTAACTACCCAGGAACAGTAATGCTGCTCTATCGAGTTCGTTCTTCCTGTGCAGTAAAACCACTGCTGGTGTGTGTACAAGAAATGCCTTGAACCAAAAACGCTGGGCAGCTCTGTCACACAACCAAAACCTTGAAGACTCTCACATAAATTAAGCCATTCCACCTACACTTGCATCAATCCCTGCCTGGCTTTGCACGGCACAGGAACATCTATCCCAAGTGACACGTGGCATACCCGCAGCCATAGTGAGCTGAAGTGGCAGTTGTCTGAGGCTGTAATAAAAAGATCATGGAATTCCTCTAGACCAGCAGACTCTACTGCTTGCCCCTGGTCCTACCTGACTGTAGAGACTGTAGGTCAGAACAAAGACAGGGTTTTTTTTTTCTCCTGGCTTTCCTCCCTCACTCCTGCTTGGGAAGATGACTTACTTCCCATCCACGGGATATTTGGCTGTTTGGGGTTCTCATGAGTGTTGGTGGAAGTCCAGAGGGATGAGAGACCTGGATACTGCAGCGTGAAGAAGATGGTGGGGCAGAACTGGGAATAAGGCAGATGCTGGATGTGACTTGTCCCATGTGATCCCAAGCCTTCCTTTATTGAGGTCAGTAACAAAGACTTGAGCTAATGGCAGTGGGGTGAGATTTGGTCCCAAGGTAACTCCCTGCTTCCCTCTCCACATTCCTTTCCTCCTCCTCTTTCTGTTATTCCAGCCCCATGTTCCTAGGAGTCACCCATCCAGTAGCAGACCTGTTCTGGCACAACAGCAGTCTAGCACATGACACAGCAGACCCTGCCACACTCTGTCCTCACTAGCCACATCTCTTCTGCCTCTTCCCAGTGGTATAGCCATGGCAGCTGTCAGCAGTTCTGCACAACTCAGCGTGATCCACTTCGGCTTCCTCTGGCGCTTAGAGGTGTAACTTGGGACTTGGCATAAACAGGCAAGTGGAAAAGGGCAGTCAGTCATCTTAGAAGGCCGATCTTGCTTGAGGCAAAACCCCGTCCTCAGACAGTTCACATCTGCTCAAGGCTTTGCCCACCTCAGGGGTGGGATCTGGAGTGTCTGCAAGTAGAATACAGAGTGCTCCAGCCCCACGCTCCCTGCCCTCAGGCTCTCTCCTCTAAGGCACAGTTCTGGGTGGTTTTGGTGGTGACCAGGACTGTGGCTCCCAGCTCGGTGGCAGGCAGAGGGAAGCTGTGGTTGCACTCTTCATGCTGGGGGTACACAGTGGAGAGCAGGAAGATGTCACTGTCAGCATTGTCTGGGCAGCATGGCCTCCGCTTCACCCCTACTTTCCTAGGTGGTCCCAGCATTTTCAGGTCTCCATTGAGAAGCAGGCATGGGGCTGGGTCCCGGGTGACATCTTCCTCTGGCACAGCAGGGTTCTGGCAGCCTGAAATGGGCAGGGGGCCAGCAGCATCCATGTTTGCTGGAAGAGAGTAAGAAAAGGGGGTTATGGGGCTCACAAAGTGGGGCCAGGCAGGTACCGGCAGCTGATCACATCCCTGGGGAACAGAGGAGAAGACGGAGTTGTAGCAGGAGGAGCCTGCAAGCTCCCCACTGCACCTCTGCTACAGAGGTCCCTCTTGGTTACTACTGATGATTGGGTTGTTTTTTTTTCCTAAAAAACAATCAGGAAAAGCAGAGCCTTGCACTCACACTTCGAGCCCTCTTGCTAAACCCCGCCAGCGGCAGAGCAGTCCAGCCCCTGATGGCTCACCCTCCCCGACCGCTTAAAAATAGACTTGTTTACACACTTTGAACGCAGCGTGTGCTGCCAGCCCCAAGCACCCTGTGACTTCCCACACATCCAGTGCCACAGTGATGGGCTTGCTGGGGTGCAGCCTGGGGGACTTGGGGGAGACAGAGACCAGGGCATGCAGCAAGGGAGTAGCCAAGGCATGCCTCCGATGCTCTGCATCATGGTCAGACCTCTTTTAGCACTTGATTTTTCCCTCTTCTTTTGTTCTTGGTATTCTTCCCAGACTGTGAGTCACAGGCTGTCACAACCACACTTGGTTTAGTAGAAATGCCCCAGGTAATGTCCCCCCCCAGTCTGAGTCACACAGCCAGAATCACCAACAGTGTGTGGGCAAACTGGGGCAATGAGGATAAGCTATGCCTGGCCCCACAGCCCCCTATAGCACCCACCTGGTTGGTGGGGCAAAAATGGGAACCAGTATCCCCTGAGATGAACCCTTATGAGGAATCCATATCCCCTGCCTGGGGTGGGGAGAGGTAAAGCCAGGCAAGACCGTTTCCAAGAAGAATGGCCAGAGTTGTCTCAGCATCAGGGTGTGGGTTTCCAGCAGAGGGGATGTCCATCCAGTCCCTGGCTGATGACCCGACAAGATGGACCATCATAGGGCACCATGGCCTCAACCCCCTTAGAATTACCACACCAGGAGAGGCTCAGCCCTGCTCCTCACCACACCCTCAGTCCCAGTTTTGATGCCTTTGGAGGTGATCCTGTGTAGTGCTCTGCTATCCTGCTGCTGGGGCTTGGCCCTGGCACTATTGGGGTTCTTGGGGCACACAATGTGCTGAGCACCCCAAGCAGAAATGCAAAATTTGGTGGTCAACATGGGACCTAAATTTGCAGTTCTATGGTTAAAGGCATCCTGTGTTCACTGATGCCCCCACAGCTCTCATTCCATCTGTGGCCTTCTGGCTACTGGGGGAGAAAGAAAGGCTCCTCACCGGTGCTCTGTGCATGTCCCCAGTGGACACCAGCAGGTCCTTTAAGCAACTGAAGGCACAGGAAGACCCATTAAGGGAGAGAAGGCAGCCAGGTCCAGGGGTGGTTTCCCTGAGGATGCAGGACACCATCACTCAGAGGGCTCAGCTATTGCGAAATACTCTGGAGAGCCTGTGGAGTCTGTGTTGAGGAGCTGCCTCAACAGAGATGTGAAGTAGACCCATCTGCCCTGGGGTCCTCAGGGTGCTGTGACAGGATGAGCAAGAGTTCCCCTACCTTTGGCCTCCTTGTCCACTGCCTTCCTCTTCCTCCTCCGTTTCCTCACCTTGCAGGCCAAAAAGCCACAGAAGGCAGCCAGAGCCAGGATGAGCCCCACTGCTGCTGGGACCCCAAAGATCAGGAGGTGGTTAGGTAGGTCCACCGAGGAAAGGGTGGGCGCCACGGCAGACGTGGGCACCGTGCGGGCAGGCTCTGCTGTGGGGTGAGACGTAGGCAAGGTCAGAAGGGGAGTTCTGGGGTAAGGGAAGGAGTGTAACATCATTAGCCACCTGTCTAGCCAGCCTCAGGGCTGTGGTGGTGGGGACGGAGAGTGTCTCTTCACCGCTACTGACCTTTCACTTGTAGCAAACTGTTCCTCCTGCTGTTGTTTTGAAAAGTCAGAGATCCGGGTGTCCTACTCTTCCTGCGGCCTCCCGGGGTAGGCTGTGAGCCCCACAGCCAGCTAGATGATCCCTCCTCTCCCCATACCGTCTTCTACTCGCTAGACCTGACTGCCCTTTTCCTCTTCTCTAGACCTGACTGCCCTTTTCCTCTCCTCTAGACCTGACTGCCCTTTTCCTCTCCTCTAGGTGAAGGCAGCGCTCCATCCTCCGTTACCATCTTCACTGCTATTTGCAGGAGAAGGTGCCCACCCTCTGCCACCCCCAGAGTGCCCTCTTGGCCCGCCACCACCCAGTCCCAGAGAGCCTGATCCCAGCCACCCTCACCCCCTTACTTGTATTGTCCTTGAACAAATCGGAGCACCTGACGCAGGACCTGGTCAGAGGGTCGAAACACTGGGAGGAGAGACAGGAGGAGAGAGCAGCAGCTTTTCCTGACAAGGACATGGCAGAGCGGGAGTGAGATGGCGGCTCTGGCATGGCGCGGCAGCAAAGGGGCCGCCCGACTGTGAAATCGCAGAGCCCTGGGGCCTGTGGCAGAGGGAGACACAGTCTGTCAAGCTGCGTTGTCTCCCTTGGGGCTCCCGCTTGCTGCACACTCCCTGGGGCGGATCTTCACCAAGGGAGGAGGAGAGCAAGCGCCCCAGCCCTACCCCTGCCTGCCTGCGCACTGCGCCCTCAAACTACCTCTCTCCTCTGAAATACGGTTCTAAAATTCCCAAAGCCCCTGGAGTGAGTGCTCCAGTCACGCAATATCCTGTGCCCAGAAAGATGGTGGCCCAGCTCAACTGTGTCGCCTCTGTGGCACTCACTCGTCTCCAGACCACCTGTATGTTGTCCTCAGGCCAGGCATCCCCCAGCCCACATCTTCTCCCAGTGAAATGCTCCCTCAGCTTCCTCCAGTGTCTCTGGGAAACTTTCCTGTGTTCAGGTCTTTATAAGATCTCATCCTAGGGCAAATGATCCAGCTTGGATGGAAAATGCAGAAAAGGTTTGAAGGAGAAAGGAGTGCAGGGGCACTGAGGTTTCCTCTTCTAAAAGCTCCCACTGTCCCAGGACATGGCCTGTTAGTGATTAGTGCCATTGGTCTGTGCTCTCCATCCCTGCTAATGATGGTGCTCTCCACCACCTTGTCCTTTCCATCCCAGATCTAGACCTGTGATGAGGACCCTCTCAGTCCCTTGGCATCATGTCTCATTCTCTGGGGTCCAGACCTAGCTCTGCTCAGGAACTGCACAGGGCATAGGCACAGCAGGTCGCACTAAGCAAGCCTGGTTCCCATACCTTTGGATCTTAGGTGTTCCTGGTCAGAGGCAGGAGGAACATCCTGCCACCAGTACCCAAATGTCAAAGCTCAGTGTTTGAGATCTGAAGTGGATAAGTGCTGCAGGTTGCTCTTCTCTGTCCCTACCCAACAAAAGACACCTAGTTTTTTCTGTCACGTTGTAGGAACGTTAAGAGCCCAGCTACAGTTGCTGGCCTGCTCTCAGCTGAAGGAAGCAGTGTGGGAGACCTGCCTAAGCCAAGGGAGACCAAGGTGCTGGAGACACGTGCTTACAGCACCTACAGCCTCTGGGTTCTTTCTAGCTAGGTCTCTGCCTTTTGCTGGACTGAACTGAGGCTGCAAGGGGAGAAGGAGAAAAACAAAAGGATGCTTTGGCTAGTAAGACATTCCCAACTGGGCAAATGAACTCCCCTGAGGCAGGCCAGAGAACACGGTGCCTGAATGTTCCTGCCTCTCTCAAAAGGCATTTGGACAAACTGAGCCCACACCCTCCACATGCCTGAAGCTCTGAGTGGGACACAGTCACCAGCCCAAGAACAGCCCTCCAACACAGGACAGGAGCCCAAGCCCCACAGGACAGGAGCTACTCTACAGCAGGTCCCTCCTGGCATTCCAGCTGCGTATCCCTCCCTGCTAGCAGCATCCTTGGAGCGTGTCTTGCTTCAGGGCAGCACCCAAGTGGCTTTAACACACCTCAGCCTGCTCTGCTGGGTGCCACAGGGTTCTGGGTAAGTGAAAGTCCCAACCAAAACCTGTCACTGCCCACTGGTTCCACGCCTGCTGTGATTTCACTTCCCTTTCCAGTCAGCGTGCCCAGCCACTTGCTCCCTTGCACACATGCCTGGCTGCAGGGAGCACCTACCCAGCTTCACTGTGCCAGCAGCAATAGCTGTGCCAAGCCCAGCAGGCTGCAGGCCCCTCTGACCATCTGCAAGAGCCTGGCCACAACTCCTGCTGTGACTCAGTTATTCCTTCTTCGTCTTAGTAAAACTCTCCAAGTGAGAGGGGGCAGCCAAGCACTTCCCTCTCTCTGTACACCACCCTGAGCTCAAAAGCCATGAGCAGTATGGCCAGCCTGGCACCCTCTACCTTGATGTTTGAGCTGAACAAAGTGTAGTTGCCCCTGTGAAGGTGCTGTCCTGCTAGGGAAGGACATCTCTCTGTACCCCATCTTGCTCAGCTCCCTTTCTCTGTGCACCCTAGGTGAGGAGTGGGCTGGTGATGTAAACACCAGAGCAGGAAGGATGTGCATTCAGCAGAAGGGTGTACTGGGAGCATCTCTGGTGGGTTAGAAATCCATAACAAGGAGGACTGCTACGGAAGCACCCATGAGTGTTGAGAGAGCCAACAGATGTTATTGCCAGGCCACTTTCCATCTGGAAGTAAAGGAAGATACTGGGAGTAGTCAGCATGGATTCATCGAGGGGAAATCATGTTTGACTAATCTGATAGCTTTTTATGATGTCATATCTGGCTGCGTAGATGAAGGAGGAGCAGTGGGTGGTGTCTACCTTAACTGCAGCAAGGCTTTCAACAGTCTCCCATAGCATCTTCATTAGGAACATCATGCAACGTGGGTTGGATGAGTGGATGGTGAGGTGGGTTGTGTGACAGAGCTCAGAGAGTTGTTATCAGTGGTGCAGAGTTGAGTTTGAGACCTGAGATGAGCAGTGTTCCCCAGGGGTCAGGACTGGGTTCAGTCTTTTTCAGCATATTCATCAACAACTCACATGAGGAGACTGAGTGTATCCTGGGCAAGTCTGCTGATGATACAAAGCTGGAAGGAGTGGCTGACACACCAGAAGGCTGTGCTGCCACCCAGTGTGACCTGGACAGGCTGGAGAGTTGGGTAAAGAGGAACCTCATGAGGTCCAACTGCAGCAAGTGTAGGGTCTGTCCTGCACCTGGGGAGGAACAACCCCATGCATCAGTATAAGTTAGGCAGCAAGCAGCCTCAAAGAGAAAGATTTTGGAGCCCTGGTAGTCAGTAAACTCACCATGAGCCAATAGTGAGCACTTGCTGCTGAGAGGGCCACTGGTATTCTGGGGTGCATTAAGAAGTGTGTGGCCAGTAAGTACAAAAAGGTCATCCTCTCCCTCTACTCTGCCTTGGTGAGCCCAATTCAAGAAAGATCAGAGAACTACTGGAGAGAGTCCAGTGGAGTGCAATGAAGATGACTGGGGGTCTGAAGTATCTCTCTTCAAAGGAAAGGCTGAGAGAACTGTGGCTGTCTGAGACCTGATCCACACCTATAAATATCTGAAGGGTGGCTGTAGGGAGGATGGTGCCAGACTGTTTTCAGTTGTGCCCCGTGACAGAAGCAATACGCACAAGCTGGAACACAAAAAGTTTCATCTATAAAAAGGAAAAACTTCTTTACAATGCGAGTAACAAAGCTCTGGAACAGGCTACCCAGAGGGGTTGTGGAGCCTCCCTCTCTGGAGAGACTAAAATCCTGCCCTGTGCAATGTGCTTTAGGCAGTCCTGCTTTGGAGAGGGGGCTAAACTTGATGATCTCTTGAGATCCTTTACAATTCCATTGATTCTGTGACAGAGGGGTCAGGAGAAAAGCTTAGATTAGCCATATCTGAGCCAAATAGTAAAGACCTTGGGAGGAGAGAGCACCTGGAGTGCTCACTGTCCCTGGCAGGCAGCTCACAGAAGTAGGGACTAAGGAAGAGAAAACCTGTTGCAGGGTGGTGGGGCTGAAGCCATGCGTGAAGGCAGAGGGCCTCCACAAAACAGAACAATGCCCGCCTGTCCTGAAACGCCTCTCTGGTCCAAAAACTTTGCTCTTCCTCTGGTGTGTTTCCACCTGCTGGTCTCCTTCTCCCAAAAGATGATGGTTCTCCATCATTCTTTAGCCTGGAGAAACAGAGACTTTCTACAACCCTACAATTACAACTTTCTACAACTCTCAACAACTAATTGAAAGGGAGGTTGGAGTGAAGACAGCCTCTTCTCCCTTGTGGCAAGTGATAGGACTAGAGGAAATGGCTGCAAGCTGCACCAGGGAAGGCTTAGGCTGGGTGTTAGGAAGAACTTCTTCTCCAAAGAAGTTATCAAACATTAGAACAGGCTGACCAGGGCAGTGGTGGAGTCACCATCCCTGGATCTATTTAAAGTGATGTGTGGAATGGTGCTTAGGGACATGGTTTAGTGGTGACCTGGCAGTACTGGGTCAAAGGATTGACATGATGATCTTTAAGGTCTCTTCTAACCAAAGATACTGTGTGATCTTAAAATTCCTTCGCTGTGCTTCCTCCATGTCAGTCACCTCTCAACCCCTATTCCCACAGGTGTCACTGTAGCATTGTCAACCTGCCTCTTTCACTCCCTTTCTCCCCTTTCTGCTTGGCTTAATGAAGGGAACTGGGGAAATAGGCCCTGGTACCTACTACATGACACCTACACACTAACTCTGTGACTCCTCCAGTCAAATGTATACATTGGGGAAAGCCAAACCAAGGTACCTACATGTTGCTTTGGACACAGAGGGTGAGGTTTTCAATATTGCTCAGGAGACAATGGCTCACAGTTTGGTTTCTGGAGTGAAAACCTGAAGCTGTGAACACATGGCAGGCAGCCCAGGGACACCAGCCATGATGTCCTCCTGTGAATGCAGTACTCCTGGTTTCCCCTGGATTCATTCATCCATGGAAGGATGTTGCAGCCTTATCACTAGAATTGATCTTATACTATTCCCTCCCATTTTCTGATCCCTCTTTATCCCTCTCTCCAGCTTTTTCATGCTCCCCTCTCATCCTATCTGCTTCTTCCTGCGCCAAGAAAACAATGTTTGAATTCACACTTGGTAATGCTTACTCATGAAGAAAATCGCCGCTGACTTCGCTTGCACGTGTGCCTCCTTACCAGCATGGCACAGGCTGCCCAGCCAGTTCCAGGCATCAGCCACCCCCTCTTCATCTCCCCTTTGTCTTCCCCACCCTTCGTGATGGCTGTTGATCATTTCTGGAGTGGCAAAAGTTAAAGCTTGTTGAGTAGTTTGAACTGTTTGCATCTAAAAGCTGAATATGCTTGATAATAGCACAAATGCATAATTAAAGAGCTGAAAAAATGACTCACTGGATAAGGAAATGTGCTTTTCTTATCTCCTCTGCAGAGAAACGAAAGCCCCAGGAGCTTGGGACTCTGGCTAAGTAAGTGGTTTTATTAAACAAATAAAACAGCAAACATATCAAATGAGCTATTTAAAAATTTTGCATTAATCCTAGAGTTGGAGAGCTCAACTTCCAGTGCTGTTTGCTCCAACTCTATATGGGAGGACTGGTTCGTCTGAGGTTGGCTGTAGGGATCCTAGCAAAGGATAGGGCAGCACCAGTGACCTGGGAGCATAGGGGGATGACAGTGTCTTCTGGGTGCTCAAACACACGTGAGTGCCTAGACTTGTAAGAGCAGTTCCTCTGGTGTCAGGGGTGGGTGAACTGACACACACACACTTGCAGAACCACCTGTATCAGAAAATATCTACCGAAAGTTCACCTTGTGCTTGTGCTCACCAGAAACCAAAAACTTGTAGATCAGAGAAGCCACAGGTGTTTATCGAACAAACCCAGTTATCTCAAGACAAATCTCTGACAGGATGCCCAGGGACTGCCTCAGCACAGCCCAGCACCTGCCCTGCATCCAGCTGGTGCTGCTGGAAGGCTTTGGCTGGAGCCAAACCAAAAGCATGCTTGCCAGCTCACTCCCACATTGCTTCCCAACACCCCTGTGCTTGTTGGTAGGAAACATCACCTCCCCAAATGTCCCGTTATAGCTCTTTGCAGCTGACTTCTGAGGGCTCCAACACAAACATCCTCACTGACATCTGCCAGGATGCCCCAGTATGGGCCAGCCCTGCTTTGCACTGCCTTCTTAGAGTCATGTAGGCTGAAGAACAAAATCTGGGAAGATTTTGGGAATAATGTTTGACATCAAATACCTCAAGAGAACTACCACCACCCTAACACCAGACCCCTCTGCAGGTGCTCTGCTTCTTACCAAAGGTTTTTTGTGGCACCACTCAGCCACCCAGCACGAGGAATTTGGCAGGGGTCTAGTGACACTAGCTCTGCTGAACAATTTTTGTCTCTCTTCTCGTTGTTTACACGTGCCAGGAGCTGTGTTTGTCCATGAGGCTAAGGACAAACAGGGAGGTGTCCTTGGGTCTCTCTGCAAGGGGGCTTGGACGCTGCCAAGGATAATGCTGAGCACCCAAATTAGGCTACTACAATGAGCTGCCTCTTGAAGACCCCTCGAGGGTCACAGAACAGTCATTCAGCAGTGCCTAGCTCAAGTTCCTTTTGCCTGTTTCCCCTCCTCGCTCCAGAGAGCCCAAGAGAGACACAGAAACATTGCGGAGATGGAGGAACTCCCACTCTCTGACCCAGCCGTTTTGGAGCTGAGCCCTTGACCTACCAAGGAAGTGTGAGTGATGTTCCAAAGAGGTGTGCTGGCTCCTCTTGCCACTCTGCAGGGCATAGAGGGACTCTTCTACCCAGGCTTGGGTCCGTGGATGCTGCCACTCTGTCACATCATTGGCAACTCACTATTAGCTGAGTCAAGCTCTTTGGCCTGGATAAGCCTGCAAAGAAACGGTGAGCAAATCCCCCTACCCACTCTGCCTGCAGCAGGGTTGCTGCCCCCAGCCCCATCCTGAGAATGGGTGGGAGCTTGATCTGTTCTTCTTGGGTGACCAAGGGGGGAGGCTAAATACCAACTCCCCATCTCGTTTTGCCTGTGTCTGGTTATAGGGAGCATTCTCATCCCCTGGCAGGGTCAGGCACTATCTCCAGAACCAAAACAGAAACCAGTGGCTGAAGAAAATGCATCGCCACATTACAAACCCCTAAGCAGGTGGGTTCAGGCATCCCTGGCACACCATGCACGTGCAAAAACCTCACTGGTACAGGCAAACCCCATCACTGTACTCTCAAGTACAGAGATGTTCAGCAAATAACTTCAGAGCTGAAAGTCAAAGCCTGCTGTCTGTGAGGGGCTGCCTACCATTTGAGACCCCAGCTTTTGCAGCTTTCTCCAGCAGCAGGGATCAGGAAATCACTTTGGTTGGTCAGCCTAGAAGTCAAAACTAAACTGGAGCAACTTCAATTGCATTTTGCATAGTGCTTCATTATGATGAACAGCTTGCAGGAATGTGAAGAAGAAGGCAAGTTGAGACAATACAAAAGTGCTTGCAAGAGACACCAACACAGAACAAATGTGTTTACTGACTGCACTGGTTTGCTGAAGTTCACTCTGCTGCCTGCTGGACAAGCACCCCCCTCCCCATCTACAGCTAACACTCTCTGCCTGCCACAGGCTGCAGCCCAGCTATTCCACAGCTATACTCCTCAGCACCGGCCACAGGAACCATCCTAAGAAAGATAATCAAAACCAGCAGCGTGGCCACACAACTTAAGCACAGATCATATGGGGAACAGAGTGCACACAAACCCCTCAAAACCCCACCACAGCTTCAGCAGCAGTGTGAGTACAGGAGTCTGTATGGTTTCCAGTATTAACCACTGATCCAGAAACAGGCTCCTGCCAGAGCTAGCTTTTGTGGCTTCCCTGCAGCCTCCCAACAGCCCAGGCAGGGGCAGCACTAGTAGGTGCTCTCACCCCCTGCACTGGGGAGCCCCAAATTTTCTATTTGCCGTTGCCAGACAATGCCCAAGTAGCTAAGCTGATGGGTTACACGGGTTGTACACAAGAGATTGCACAATGCTGCTTGGCCACTCCAATGCCAAACTCAGGCTGGTTCAACCCCAGAGAATTAAGAGGGACTGCAGGGCTGCAGGAGGAATGAGTGGCACAGTGGCACGTGTTTGGACATGAGTGAAGCCCCAATCAGAAGCAGGGAAGCAGTTTCCACTGAGCTGAAGAAGGCCCGGCGGCCGGCTGGCTGCCTCCAGCAGCAAACTTGTCACTGCTGCACTGCCAGCTGCAAGGCTCCAGCTGACAGCCTCCCTTCTTCTCCCTCCCCAGCAAAAGCACTGGGATGCATTTCATTAGTCTGCAGGGGCATTGTCACGCTCAGGAGTCCCCTGCACACTATTCTTTGGCTGTCCACAGGTTTTTAGGCATGGGCCTGGTGTGAAAAGGCCAAAGTGATTTAATTTTCACAGACCCTCAAGGCCTCAAAGGTTCTGGCTGGAAGAAAGATGAGTTGCACAAGCGCAGGCTGCCACCGGAAGAGAGATGGTGGACAGGGAATGAAAGGTCCTGCTGAGGCAGGCAGACATAATCATCGCTCCAAGATCCTCTTCCCCATTTTCCATCTCAGTGAGAGCAACCATAGGGAGGGGTCTTGCTCTCTACACAGGCCACTGGGGAGGCTGCTTGCCTGCCCGCAGGAACAGCTAGTGAGCAGCACAGCTCCTTGGCTCACATTTGATATCCCTGACTTTCCCCTTTCATGCTGCACCAGAGTACCACGGAAAGCTGGACCACCAGAGGATGTAGGCAGACACCGATGCGGTAGCACAGCATCTCCCATCACCCAACCAAAGAACATCAGCACATCAGAAGCGAAGGGCAGATACAGCTTTATACCCCCTAATAATCTTGTCTCTAAGCTAGATAACTAGGACTGTAAATCCCTGGTGATAATCACAGCCACCGTGCCTGCAAGCTCGCCTCCAGACCATTCATTTGGCTTGATGATGCTTTAAAGAGACATCTAATGAGGATAATCTGATTCAAATCCCCCTCTGCTTTTGGGCAGCAGAGCAGTTCTGTCCCGCTCAAACTCCTTCTTTCTCCATGATGATCTTTATTTCCCTTCTCATATGAATCACTCTGGGGTTTTCCTTTGCTTTTTGCATTACTATTTTGAATCTTTGATATGACCACTGCAATCAAGACTCATTCCCTTCAGAACATAATTAACAATAAATCAGACTCTCTTTTTACTCATAGCCTCGCATAGGAAAGCCTGGCCTATGCTTCAGCTCTCACTTTGGGTGCAGAGAACATTGCAGCCTGCTTTAAAAAATTCTCTCTTTACCTGATTCAATCAGAACCACTTATGCGAGATACATACACATTTCAAGCTTGGCAAGAGTGCCAAGCTTTGGGAAGCAGGGAAGGTCTCAATCACACTCAGCTTTGAGTGCAGAGCAGATGGTGAACATACCAACTATATAATTTATAGGACACCATCACTACGTATTAGTCCCATGCAGTGGCTGCACTCAGCCAAACCATAGCACACGCATGTGCAGAGGGGACTCACGCAGGTGATGCTCCAACCTGAGCAAGAAGGAAGAGCCAGGTTTTGGAGAAAGCACATGCCGCACATCTCATCTCCTTCATAACACAGAGCAGAGGATGCCGTGCAGCAGTGCCTGCCCCAGGGCGGGATTTCTTTTCCCCGCAGGCTGGGCAAACACTTCCCAGCACACAAACTTGTGCTTGAACTGGGTCAGTATTATGCAACATCTGCACACAAGTAACTCCCATTCCCTTCCCTGGAAGCAGCTCACACAGTGCCACAATGGATGCCAAGGCAGCCCAAGGCCAGGTGTTGTGGTTTGTTTGCACTTCAGAGCCATTGTGCTGGCACAACCTCGTGCATGTTTGGTGGGGGTTCATGAAGTCCAAGAGGGATGTACACCACCACCACAGCTTGATTTCAAGACTGTCTAAGCCTCTCTTCCCCTGCTTTTCACCTAAACACACGCTCCTGCTGCTCAGCACAGCCAACAGGGATGCCAGAGAGGCATTAGGGACCCGTAAACAAGAAAAGGAAGGGAAATTGCTCCAGATGACCAAGTCAGGTTTTAATGAAGGAGCAACAGGACAGAAGAGAGCAAAAGGGAACAGCAGTTTCTGGAAATGCTCCTTACAGACTAAAGTGAAGGCAGCTCCAGCCCTGCCTCTAAGGTAGCAGAGCTTTCAGCCTTCTGCATGGCTAAAAATGAGTCCTGGAGGCAGTTGTGCAAGACTGAATCTTTACAGGTGTCCAGGGAGCAACACTGTGCTGTCCCAGGGCTTTCCCAGCTCCAGTGTGCTTGATCCTCTGTCGTGTGGTATAACAGCACGAGGCATTGAGTCACCCTTCAGTCCCATGGCAGAGTGAGGATTAATTAGTTGATGCTGCCACATTGCTTTGAAGGGAGATGCTCCACTGCAGCACGAGCCAGAGATTCTTACGTACCAAGCTGAGTCAAATGCAGCCCTGGCTGTCATTTCTAGAAGAGCAAGAAAAGGAAACAGCAGTGGGGGGGGAAAGAACAAAACAAATGTTCACACTGGGGTGATGCCAATGCTGCCATCAAACCCAGGAAGGCAGCCAGCACAGAGGTTCAGCAGAGTTTAGGGCTGACCAGTGCAGACAAGCAAGGACTGTCTGCTAGAACTACCAACTTTCAGCAGAAACCTGAGGGGTTTTGTCAACCTGAGTGCTGTGAGGCATAGCCAGCAGGGAGATAGCAAGGCATTCCTAGGTGCACAACAGCACCACCACACTGTTACCACAGGGTGGGTAGATGTTGGGGTCGAAAAGCTTCAGTGGGAAGACAGGAAAATACTCCACACTGCCAGAAGATGGGGAAAGCTTCCTTAGCGTGTTTAGTACTCACTGGGCTTTTAGGTCTTTCCAAATGCTCACCAGTGTGTCTCTGCCTCCCTCCTGTACGCAGACCAATCTAGAGTACGGGTGTCTCCGCTGATCCTGGCACAGCTTGCTGTAGCACCAAGAGGGTGGAGGGCCCAGAGAACAGAGCAGCAGGGCCAGGTTTCCCAAGGAAAGCTGACTTCTCTGGTTTTGTCCTCACCCCACCTTGGTGCTCCTTCCTGTGATGTGCAGAGCCCCCAGGCTCTCATACTCAGCCCACAGCTGCACCTGGGCCGACTGTGGGGAGACAGCCAGCACATATGTAAAACACAGGCTCTGTCACACACCACTGACTTCCTTCAGCAGTGGAGGTAGCATGGTGGAGGGGCTTTGCTGGCTCATCACAGAACGCCCTGCCACCCCATTAGCTCAAGGGGGATGAGGGACATTCAGCATTGCAGCACATGTCAGCTCCTGCAGAAGGAGCCCATGGCAAGGGAAATGTGGCCCAGCACAGGCCAGGAGCCCACACTACTCAGCTGCCAAGGAGTCAGACCAAGTCACATCACTCCTAAGTCTCCCGTGCCCAACCTCTCCTGCATGCGGGTTCTTCACAGCCAAGACTCCCCCTCCTGCACAGAGTCAACTCGAGGGGATGCCATCCTGCCTAGCATTGCTGTGGCATATTAATATTTAACAGTGAAGAAGAGATCCAGAGTCTCTGATTTCTCCCACCGGCCAATTCAAGGATAATTGAACTGTGCAGGGAATTTCAGTGTTTCAGAGGGTGGTTTTGTTCCAGTACACAATAAAACCCAACCACGCTTCAATGCCTTATGAGTGCAACCCAGTTCCAGGCAGCCTCTCCCTGCCGACTGCCACAGAATCAGGCAGGTAAATAGCACAAAACAGGGCCAATCTCAGGAGACGCCCAGCAGACAGGTTCCATCAAACCCTGTATCCCTCAAACTTAGGTAAAACTCAAACTCTGATAATTAGGGAAAAAAGTGTGAATATTTCCATCCAGTTCAGATTTGTGATTCCAATTCACTGTCATCACATTCCTCCAGTAGGGACAGCTCCTGTTCTAGTGCAGAGCAAGGCACAGAGAATTTTAACGTACATGCCCAGGGTCATGCAAAAAATCAGCCACAGAGGCCAAATGAGCCCAGCGTTCCTGGCTCCCAGCTCTGGACTGTGCCAGCTATTGCTTTCTCTTGCATATAAAATCACTTTTCCCAACCAGTGAAGGACAGCTGGTCACTGAATGGAAAGTGGCAGTTGTTCAGCAGCCCACAGCAACACTGCACACCAGCTCAGGGTGGGAAGCAAAGAACACTCAGCGTGCAGAAGACTGCCAGAGGATCTGGGCCAGCTGAACAGAGACAGGGCAGCTGGAATCTGGCCAGAGCAAAGCCCGCTGTGCTTGCAAAATCAACACAAGTTAAAACCCCACAGGAGAAAGCACCTCCTTTGCTTTTGCCAGTAAAGTAGGTAACTCTGCCACAGCTCTTCAGGAAAGCTCCAGGCAGCAGATCACGAGTCCCTTCTTTCCCACTGCTGCTACAGACAGTAGTCTTTATGAAAACTACCAAGCAGTTCTTAGAGCATGACCACATCTGCCAAACTCCACTGCTGATCTAACCCAGCCAACACTTGGAACTGCAAGGCTGGGCAAGCAGACACAGTTTTAACTGTTCTGGGTTTTTTTTGGTCTTTCACCAAAGCAAATATTAGAGGTGGCCTTAAATCTAAACCTCTACCATCAGTTTCAAGGTTTGAGACAGGTAAGTGGCCAAAGCTGTATTTATCTCTTGGATTTATCTCTGTTCCAGGACAGAGAGATAATAGATGCCATCAGTACACAGACTCCTGTTAGCATAGATCAAGCACGTAATGTCTAATCATGCTTACAATGTTGGTCTGATTAATTGTGTGGTGTGGCAAAGCCAACAACAACAAAAACCCTTCCTTCAGAAAACCTGGACTAGCAGAGAGCTGTAATCCCAACAGGTAACACCAACCAAGCAGATTTGTGCCAGAACCTCTCACTGAGTACCTCTGTGAGCAGTTCAGTAGCAGGCTGAGGATTCAAAATCTTCAAGTGACTGGACTGAAGACAAAATCCTGTGTGGCAACTGTAGCAGGAGAGTCATTATTAGAGCCTCATTCAGTTCTACCCCCTACTCCCCCTGTAAAACCAAAGCTTACACTGGTGCAAGGTCTTCTATGCTAATTAAATGTCTTTGACACTAATTTTACTGACATAGCTGACAAACAAAACATATCCACTAACTGAAACAGCCAAACCAGCAATGCTCAAGAGTACCTGTTGCCCCAGAGAGGAATTCTCTTCATACATCTCCACAGGGACAAGTAACTGAGACAACAGAATGATGAAAAGAAAACAACTCCAAGATACCTGTTTAGACTTCAGACAGCTCAGAAAGTGCTTTTGCAACATTTAAACACTAGCCTTAATTCAGCTTCAGGCCTTCTATGCCTCTGATCTCACTCCAAGTACTACTTTCACAAGACCTTTATCAAACATCATCCCTGCCTACTCCATCCAGATGAAAGATACCCTCAGCTGCCTTGTCTTTTCTAGTAGGGACAGCGTTAAGGCCTGTCTGAGTTAATATCTGACAGTTCCTAGAGGTATTTACATAGTTGAAGCTGTAGCTTTAGATGTGTCCCAACTACTTTGGGTTGTAAAACATGATGGACCTGAGACACAGTGTCATATTCTTAGATACGCTCCACTTCCCCTGCCAGTTCCAGTAAAAGCTTTTTCCTACAAGTAAGAAAAATATTTGCCCCAAGGTGAAGCGAGATGCTGCTCTTAAGGAACTACATCTTATTTTGTACCAGCTGGGATTCAGCCACCTGTAGGAAACACAAACAGTATCTTTCTTCTTTGAAAGCAGTGAAGAAATATAACTTCCGAAACATAGCAGTGGGAAAAACCCGTGTGTGAAGGTGCAGGAATGGACAGTAGCCCATGTGGGTTGCCACACGGCATTCTGTGTGAACCAGAGAAAGTTTCGTTTTCACCAGTTAAGCCAACACAGAGAAGGTACTCAGGAGGCTGAAGGAATTTTACCAGAGTCCAATAGTAATTAGAATCACAGAATTACTAAGGCTGGAAAAGCCCTCAGAGATCATCCAGCACAGCCTTTGACCTAACATCTCCATCCTCCACTCTAGACCAGGGCACTAAGTGCCACATCCAGATTTTCTTAAACACCTCCAGAGATGGCAACTCCACCACTGTCCTGGGCAGTCCATTCCAGTGTCTAACCAGGCTTACTGTGAGGGAGGGCTTCCTAACATCCAACCTAACCCTCCCTTGGTACAGCTCCAGACCCTGCCCTCTCATCCTACCACTAGTTGCCTGGGAGAAAAGCCCAACCCCCACCTGACTACAACTCCACAACTTCCTTTCAGGTAGTTATAGAGTGAGAAGGTCCCCCTGAGTCTCCTCTTCTCCAGGCTAAACAACCACAGCTCCCTTAGCCTCACTTCATAACACTTTCCATCCAGTCCCTTCACCAGCCTGCTCCAGTACATCAGTATCTTTCTTGAAGCAAGGGCCCAGTACTCAAGAGGAGGCTTCCCCAGTGCCCAGTACAGGGGGAGAACTACATCTCTAGTACTGCTGGCCACACTAATTCCTGATACAAGCCAGGATGCCATCAGCCTTTCGTGCCACCTGCACACACTGCTGGCTCATATTTAGCTGGTTGTCAACCAGTCCTGCCAGGTTCTTTTTTATCAGGCTGCTCTCCAGCCACTTATTCCCATCTGTAGCTCTGCTCAGGGTTATTGTGGCCTCTGTTGAACCTTATCCTGTCAGCCTCTGCCCATTAACAACTGAAGAGCAACACAGGAGACAGAAGAGCTACCCTACCTTACAGAAGTTGTGGAGACGAAAGACAGGCTCATTTCATGCTGCAGCCCTTCCTTCCCTCCCCTGATTGCACCTGCACATCAAGAGCAACTCGAAACCAGTCTATTCTAAACCATGTTCTCATTTATTTTGAGGGACCCAAAGCAAGAGCAAGGTTGAAACAGCGTAGCCAACAGAGAAACCTGATTCTCAGCATGATTGCCCCTCTCTGGTGGCAAAGTCCTGGCTAGTACTTTCAGGATCACAAAGCAAGCTGGAAAGTAGGGCATTCCCATTAAGCTTCCAATCCTTCTTACACAGCCACAGGAGTTTGCACATGTCTTTCTCCTTTGGGTTTTAGCCAGCGTCCAACCCTTTTGGGCACCATAACACAGCTGAATGGTTTAGCTCCTTTTGTTACAGCTGACAAACAACCTAGCCCTCCCCCGCCAGCAACAATACAACTGGAGCTGGGATTTGTGTGTCCTCTGAGCAAGGATACAGGCTTTGTGCCTTGCTGAGCTGTCTTTGCAAGGACTGCCAACACTCACAGCTGACTGAGCCTGCAGTGCTGCTTTCTGCTTTTTCCTGCTCAGACAGATGTCAGAAACAAGCTAAGTGAAACCGCACACACAGCTAGAGCTGTGCACCTTGGAACATTAAAGCACACTATTAGGGATTAAATAAATTAAACCAGAGGGGAGCTTAACACATTTTTGCTAAGCTTCATTTCTACCTGGCATGCAATTCTGGGTAAGAAACATAGCAGTGTTTCAGAAATCACAGCGTTCTGAAAAGGGGCTCGACTAGGCGTTCAGAAGGGTTGTTCGGAAAGGTTTTGACACCACCCCGTGGCTAAAAGCACGGCTGCAGCCCACTGAAGAGTGGAAGTTCAAGCTTCCAGCAAAGACCAACCAGCTGCACTGCAAAGGCAAACTGGCAAGTGTTTGGATGTTTCAGAGCCTGGGCCACGTACCTAAACAAAAAGCATACAGCTAATTATTAAATAATATACGTTTTATTAACTTAGAAGTCAAAATCTTGGAATAATAAGGTAGCATGAGTTATTGATAAGAACCCGGTAGTTAATTATGCACAGCATACACCCCGTTTCCAAGAGACAACATATGTCTTCTGTCTGTTGCTGTAGTCCAGTCTGCTGTGTTTCATCTCTGGTCAGCCCCAGGGCCTGGGTTGCTAAGGTTATCTTGGGCTTGACAGATGGAGCTTTTTTCTTTAAAGATATCAAAAAAAGCTCAAGGGTTAGATTACCTTCTTTAGTCCCTTCCTCCCATCACATATCAGGCATGAAAATACTGAGCCCTTCTTTAAGAACGATGCTCACACAGCTGTATCATCAACTGTCAGTCACAGTCTACTTAAAAGCTGCAGGACAGCCTTCCTTCCCCATTATTCTCTTGGTAGGGAGACAAAATCTGGCAACAAGGTTTCACACAAGTCCAGGGTGCTGTGTATCTACTGAAAGGAAGTAGAAGCCTGCTGCGTCTTCTCGAGTGCTTTGGGGAAGCCGAAACCAATCCATCTCACCTGTCACATGCAGTATTTGGGACATTGGCCCATTCTTCCAACATTCTCTCAGTAAAACACTGTAGCTTCTGCCATGGTCAACGTAGGTGAAACTCAAACTTGGTCATGAAATGGGATTCAGATGTAATAATGGATATAAATACTCAATTCAAACTGCCCTCCTCCCAACACCTATACAGTATCCAAACAGGAAAAAAGCTTTTCTTGAAAGGTTAGCAACTAGGAACAGCTTTGGGTGAATGGTCATGACAAGTCAGACAAAAAAGCCTCCTGATCAGATTCCATCTGCAGCAGCTTCAACACCTGAAGTGAAAAAACTGATGCATGTGGCTGAATTCTCACAACAAAGAGCTACTCAACAGCACAGTTCCTCATCAGCGAGCTAAATAACAAGGCAGAAACTCCTGGCACGTGACCAGCACAGATCTGTAACATCCGGAGAAGTCGCTGAGCAGTGGCAACTCTTACCCCTTCCAACTGAAAACAAAATCGAGAGGTTATCAATACAAAATGTAAAATCAGTATTACGCTGTGATAAAAAGATCCAGAACAGGCAGTCAGTATGGTTCAAAGCACCTAGCTATAGAAAAATCCCAAAGAGAACCATTTAATCCCCTAATTTTAGAGGAGGTGCAGCACTGTCAGTTGAAAGCCCTGGAGTTGCCAAAGGCACAGCTAGTACTTGCTGGTAGGGAAGTGGTCCTCGAGGCTGGAATGATGAGTACCATAAAAAGTGAAGTCTGCTGCTGCTGAACACCAGAGTCTCCCTTCAGCTTTTTAGGCCAAGGAAGTAATTGGAAAGAATGGCAAGTCAGATGGCAAAGCAGTCTGAGAAGCAACAAAGCCTGGCTAACAGGAAACATTCTGTGGGCAAAAGTCACATGGCAAGTAACAGCTTAGGGGCTCCTAGAATAAGTGCTTCAAAGAAAAAGTGACTCAAGGCTTTGTAGATCAGAGAAGGCTTTGTTAATTTAGACTTGGTTTCCCAAGACTTTGAAGTAGCAAAGGAAGAAGCAGGTAATTTGGAAGACTTATTTCTAGGGCAGTCAAACTACTCTTCCTCTAGTGTTGTTGTAGAAAAAACCCCTGGTTTCTGAGACCTATACGGGAGTGTAGTGTCGGTACATATATTTATTACTAACGTAACAATGTTCCTAAGGCTCAGAGAGGAGTGGAATTCACAAATCCCTTCAGACAGCAAACAAGCACCTTACCTCCAGCTCACAGAATATCACAGGGCTACAGTAGTCTTCTCCCAGTTTCCTGATGGCATTCATGTCTATGCTGCAGTAATTCAACCTGCCAACTACAGGAAAAGTTTTCCCACATTAAAAGCCCCATAATCAACATTCAATGAGGAAAAGTATCAGGAAATTCCACATCCACAATATGACCCGGAACTGATTTCAAGACCACCATAGAAAGTAAGACAGTGAGTAGTACAAACAGAATGGTACAAGATTTGAAACGGAACTAACACTGAAGTCTTTCATAATGCTGACAGCAGGAACTGTATTACCACATGACTGAGTACTGTAACATTTTGGATAGAAAGCCAGTACTCTATCAGCACAGGCAGAATCTTCTACTCTGTGGTATCACAGTGTATTCATGTCTCTGAGCAGAGAAAGATTAAAGGCACAATAGGGCCAGACAGTACACAGCAGGGCTACCAGTCTTGTATTAAAACTATACTTAATAGTTAAGTAGCTCATCCATTTGGATGCACTTTATTACTACAGTATCATATACTACTCACTGCTCATTATCATTAGGAGAGATCTGCAAGAGCAGATAGAGATTTCTGCAGTGCATAGGAAAATAATAAAAACCGGTAACCCAAATCACACTCAGGGATTGGGGACAGAGAAGTCAGACTCACAAACACAAAAAGGACAGAGCAAGTGAGCATGAGAGAACTGTTTTATTTATAAAAAAGGCGGCACCCAAGTTCAGATGTAATTTAAACAAAGCTTTTCACAAAACTACTGGTTTCCTTTGTTTTGTTTCAAGTTAAGTAACTACCCTATTTTAAGGAAAGCAGCAGCGAGCTGTGCTGCCCAGAGAGGAAGAAGCATACATACCACCAGTGACAAGAAAGCACACTTTCCCCAGGAAGAAGCCAACGTCCACATGCGCTATGGAAGCTTTGACCTTCTCCAAGCTGTCAGAAAAGGACAGAAAATCCAGTTGGACAGGGAGGTAAAACTCTTACACAATAAGGACAAAAGGAATAACTTTCAAAAGTACAACTAGAAAAGCAGTGACGGCAACATCTACTGATCTGAGAGCTGTAGAGTTATGCTCAATGCTAAAAGCATGGCAGCAGAGACCTCTGCAATACCCACAGCTGTTTAATAACCCATAAACATCCTTTCTACCCAAGGCTCAACAGTTAGACTTAGTTTGAACAGTGCACTCCATGATTTGCAAAAACTAAGCATGCAAATTCATTAACTTCCAATGAGACTTCAGCACTACTTCGGCTCTTTCAGAAGAGCTAGCCCACACATTTCTGCAGCACCATCTGTGCTCTAAGTATGCAGCTGGGCCTGTCATTTTTGGTAAATGAGAGCCCAGGATCATCAGTCACAAGATAAGTAATAAAATGCTGACTTTTGTGCCTTAGCAAGTCTTTACTTAAGGTCTGGTGCCATCAAAAAGATAATCATGAGAGAAAATGATCAATCCCTGCAGAGTTTTCTCTTTTGCCTAGAGACATCCATAGTGCTGATTCCACTTGACCAGTGGTATCAGCAAACAGTGTACACAGATGCAGCAACTGGCTGGTTATTAGGTAGCACTGCCCAGCACGCACAGCCAAATGTCCATCACAGAACTTAATAGCACCAACATAATTTCCAACTAATTTTACAGACTGCGTCTTTCCAAAGCTCAGTTCATATCATCCCATCCCCAGATCCAGGAACAAATTCTGCCTTCTCTGCTGTGGCAGCTTAGTGTACAACAGGCATGTTATTGGACAGAGCTGTTTAGTCCTAATCCGTTGCTGAAGGACAGAAAATCACTGTGTGTATTACTGAGCTGTTCTAGCACAGCAAGCCTTGGGTTTGAAATCCACTATTCAGCAGTTTTGACACGGTAAAAATCTAAGAAACTACACAGTTTTCCCCTCTCATATTTTTGCCCTTCTTTTACCTGTATTTGCTCTTGATGTCAATCATAAACACAATCAGATCTATCCTGGGCCGAAGGTGATCCCTCTCTGCGGGTAAGGGGAGGGACGTAGCAAGGTGACTGAAAGATATAAATTCACCAGTTTAACCAAATAGCTTGGCAAGGCACTATCTGCTTGATCATAACCACTGCATAAGGCAGATTACCAGGAAGCCTGCTAATTACTAGATACATAGGCACTGAAAAGGCACTGATTCTTTAAGTGATATTCTCATATCTTAAGCCCACTCATTGTGGCTAACAGCCACAATGACACTTGCTAGACAAGGCTGTTTATAATGGGAAGCTTATTAGAGCATAACCAGACTCACAGAAACATTTCCTCCACACAGATCTGTGTGGCAGTCATATTATTCAACTGTGAAACAGAATCCATCCTCATAAAGTGAATCTCAATGCTTTACAGTTGTATTTTGTTGCCTGATTTCAGTTAAAATGTGTCAGTACTTCCCTGCCACATTCCAGAGATGCTGCTCATACACTCCCACAGAAGAGGCTGCCCTCTCAGGTGTCTGTGTTACAGGAAGATGTGCTGTATTCATAAAACTTTAAACCAGAAGTGCATCACTAGCAGCGGTTTATAGATAAAACTGTAACTCCAAAAGAGTTTCTACTACAACATGACCTCCCTTTTTATCCCTTTCACCATGTCGGGAGTTACTAGGTTAGGTGCCCTTCTACACAATAATGACACAGCTTTTGGGAGAGAAAAGTTACAGGGTAAGGAATGTTGTCTCTTCCCACTGCAGAAAGAAAGGAGGGCTTCAGTAGAACATATCTTTGGCCTTCCATAGGGAAGAATAACAGTACCATAGTTTTTGGTATTTCACCTGAAGGGTAGACAGAACTAACAAAACTAACGGAATTTCAGTCTCACAGTCCACTTCCTCTCTAGAAGCCTAGAAGAGAGGAATACAGATTTTGATAAAGGAGATAGTACTTCCACAAATTACATGTTAGGGCCTTAACAGTTTTCCCCAGCAGCCACAGACAATGCCATAACATTAATTATATGTAGCCTACAGTCTTGTCTGCCATTCTCCAAGTAAAGCTGTTTTGATTCCTATCAATAAGGAAGATATAATGTAACCAACCATTCTGAAACTAAAACACTCAAAATGTGAGCAAAGTGCACTTAGAAGACACACTAACACAAACAAGCTCATAAATTTGTAAGGCAAAATTTAGGGAGAAGCTGCAGTGAAAGCATCATGTCTCATCGTTGGGGGAAGGAGGGAACCCAACAAAACCACTCTCTGTGATTTGGAGGTCTACTGAATTTAAACCAATATTGCTAGATGACGTCAGCAGCCTCCAGATAGGCACTGTAGAAGCCTTTTTTCCATAGTGGTAAGATACAAAACCCCTAGTATGTGGCAGGTAGACTTGACAGACAAGATACCATATTTATTTGTAATGTGTACAATCCCAAAACAATAGAGCAGGAAAAATACTGCCATTGACTTTTGCTTCCCTAGAGAGCCTAGCACAAGGACTTGTTCTGTAGTACAATAATAAGTCTCTATGCCTTTGGGTAGTCACCCAGCTTTAGTTCCAACAGCCATCTAGTTATGGCAGTTGTTATGCTAGTTGTTATCTAGTTATGCAGCTCAGCAGAGGCTGCAGGATTTGCACAGAACATTGGTTAATTAATTTACTATTAGTTAGCGCAAACATGCAAGATACCACAACCATGCAGCTGCACAGTTGCTCTAACTGGCTAGTAGAACTTTAGCTCAGACTTGCCTTCCAGCATAGCTTCAGATTACAGCAGCATAATAACACAAACACCTTCTGAAGAGCTGACTAAACTCATTAAGTCTCGGTAAGAGAGCTGTCAGAGACATTCTATCATGAAAAGTTAGTTCATCAAGCTTTTAAGACAGGACTTGTCATGCAGTTAACATTAAAATTTCACATGCATCTTAAGAGCTTGATAAGGAAGCTCATGATCATGCATGCAAACCAGAAAAGTAATGGACAACTTTCAGGAAAATCTATCTGGTTTTTAGTAGTTGCAAGCTTGTCCCACAATGTTTTCTTCCTATGATGTAGTGCAAATTCACCATCTGAAGTTACTAAGCAGGCATTCTTTATTTCTTGGGGGATCTTTCCTCATGTGTGCCCCAACTCCACTTTTGGGTCATACATTTAAGCAGTATAATCATACACATTCAGTAACTTGTTTTTGTAAGTTCCTCCCAGTAAACCATGAGCGATGATGTCGTGAGGAGGCTTGCTGATGTGCACAAAAATGTTACCTCTGCAGGATGTTCGCAAAAAATCCTGCCTTGCAGGATATTATTTTGTTTGCAGGTCGTTACCGTTATCTTTGTTTGTGTCGCCCCACGCGAGGCCAGCTTTACAGGCCCCCATATCACTCACTATACATGCTTGTCTTGCTATAGACAACAAAACCCAGCAGTGCCTTTCTCAAACCCTGTAGTTTCCCAAGCAAACGTCTGTGCAACATCCAAAGGGCAACGCTATGCGCACAAGGAACGCAGTGTGAGAACTGCTTCCACCGCCATTTCTAGCCACGCATAAGCTGCTTGCCCTGTAAACAGGGGTTTGCTCGCTGTAGGTACCAGTCACATCTGGCCAACTGTGCACTCTGGCCCTCCCTCAGTAACCCACACTCTGCACTGCCGGCCTCCGCCCCTTGGGGCGAACCTCCGCTTACAACCGATTCCTGTGAGCACGCCAACAGACACCGTCGGGGAACTCCCATCACAGCCGCTGCACTGGCTCCACCACCCGGACAAAGCGGACCCGTCACCAACCTGCCCCTTCCCGCCACTCACATGCTGATCTTAAAGCTCTTCCTCTCTCGGAGCATTGACTCTGCCAGCTGCCGCTGGAGACCTTCGTCCGGACCCACCAGCTGCGCTGACAGAATAGAGAAACCCCGTTAGGGACCTCGACGGGCGACGATCGCTCCCGCCGCCATCGCCCGGGGGTCCCTCCCAGGGCTCACGTTCACATACGGCAACCAGGTGGGCCATTCCCGAAAGGGAGCGGGGTGAAGGGCGGCCATTGCTGCCCCCGCCGCAAGCCGCGGCACAGAAGGGCGCTGACTGCAGGACATGGTACTGGGACGAGGACAAAGGGTGCCGGGGACGAGGAGGCACTGCCGAACCTACCAGTACGGCGGCGGCGTTCATAGCCGGGAGCTTGTCGTAGGGCCGCAAACCCGACATAGCGGCGGNTCCAGCGTTTCAGAGTTGGGGTGAGAGATGGCATGGCTTGGGACCACCGGCGGTCGCCGTCCGGCCAGCACAGAGCAATGAAGAAGCAAAGGGCTTGTTCGCAGGGCTGGGCACCCAGGTCCTTGCGATGGGCTGTGCCCCTTGGTTCGCTCAAACCAACGCAGGATTATAAAATCGTTTAGGCTGGAAAGGAGCTTTGTCATGGGTTAAGGCTAGGCCAGACAAGAGACAAATGATAGACACTCTCTACTAGCCGCTCTCCCTCCTCAAAGGGGAAGAGAAAGGGAGAGAGAGACTGAGGACTGAAAAAGTAAACTACAGCAGCTTTAACAAAAATAATCATAATAAGGAACATAGACAAAACCAACAGCAAACCAACCCCCCTGGAGCACTTACATCACCCTCACCACCTCATGCAGATGCTGGGCAAGTTCCAGACTGGACTCTGCAGCAGGCAGTAACCAAATGCAGAAGCTGGATTCTGGAATGCACATACTGGGATTGAAAGCAGGACAGACAGTCCTCTTCACTGGCCATTCAGGAAGAGAGGCAAAGACCGAAGCAAACGAGAGAAGAGGTGCAAAGAGCGCTGACTGTTACAGGCCCTCAGATTTATACCCAATATGATCTGTACGGGATGGAATACATTCTTGGGACGTTTAGGATCACCTATCCTGTCCAATCCTCCCTGCAGGTGTGGCCTCACACCTAAATCTCAACAGGGATTAGCAGTGACCTTGTCTTCACAGGAGCAAGTCTAAGCAGGAGCCTTTCTGCGTACCAACCCCTGATAGTAACTGTAAACATCAAGTACCATCAGTTGTAGAAGCTGACACTGTCTGCACAAATATGCTGTTAACTGCAGAAACTGCAGTTACTTAGAAGAGACTGAGCTGGAAAGTAAAATCACTGATCAGAATCTGTTCTGTTCTAAAATGAGGACAACAACAACAAAGACTTCAGTAAAATTTCACCCTTACATCACAGTGCATACTGTGAACAAACGCATGTTAACCAAGTCAATACAATTTCATACTGTAATGACTTCTTGATATAGCAGCTGGAGAAGGTAATTTCTCTCAACAGCACTCTGTGTTGTTTTGCACTCTGTGTTGTTCTGTGTGAGGTGTTGCGGCAGCTCCAGCAGCCCTGTCCCCTATCCTGCTTCTTCCTGGGCACATTTGTACCTCACTGCCCTCCCTGTGGTGCTAGCCAGAAGGAGCCCAACCAGCAGCACTGCAGTTATGGAAGCATGTTGAGCTTTTCTCACTCTAAGGTCTGAATGAGAGAACGACATGCAGTGATGTAAAGCCCTTGGAGGTCCAGTGTCCCTCAGTGTGGGGACACTGTGGTCCACCTCGCTCATTTGCCTTGAGTTTGTTTCCAGCTTGGTGCAGAGGGGGATCCAGGACTTCCTCAGCTGCTTCCTGCTGGGGCTGGCAGTCCCTGCACCTTCAACCAGGGCACCTCTTAATGGCAGGAGACATACAAGGGAGAAGAAGAAGACTGCAGGAGGATGAAGACACATTTCCCCTCTGCAGTGAGCCAGAGAGGGGAGGTGGAAGGAGCAGGGTTTAATGTAAGCTGACATCACTTGGCTTTTTTGATCTTGACAAAGGCAGACGGTTCCGCTCATTGCCAGCATGAGACAAATTACAGGTGAAGCAGAAAAGATTACAAGATATTTCTGGTTGTTGTTGGTTTGGCAGGGGGAAGGGAGGACAAATCCAGGGCAGACGTGTCCTAATGGTGGAGGGCAGGCAGATGTGATAAATAACAAGAGCCATCTCCCACGTCAGGAGGACATAGACAGCAATTTGGACGACACTATTGTTTGGGTTGTTGAGGATGTAGAAATATGCTAAAAGCTACATCAAGCACCTGAAAGGTTTTTATCCCCTTTCATCCCCCCTCTCCTTATTGCCTGCTTTATGACCCTGCAAAAGTATGGCTTCTGGGTGGCTTCAGTGTCCAGTCAGGGGCATGCTTGCTGTCTCCTCTTTCATTGCAGATTTCTACTGACACTAGCACCTGTTGAGGTTCAGCTACCGCCACTCCCATGGTTATGTTTTATTGTCCCCAGTATGTTTCTTGGCATATGTCCCTCTGCAGGGCTATCCCCTCCCATGGGGACTGAGATTCCTATGGCTCCCTCCTCAGTATACCCCATTTGCTTTGTGCCCTTTTTTGGGGGTGATGTCTTGCCCCTAGCCCTTTACACTCCACTTCCTCACCTGAGAGTGACTTGGAGACAGACAGTGGTAGTACCTGTGGTCCCTGCCTCAAATTCAAGGCTTTGGCACAGTCTACTTCCTCCTGAGATGCAGAGCCACTGGCCAGCAGCACTGCAAGCTGTGCCAGGCAGCTTCAGTTTGCTTTTTTTCTACTTTGAAACAGAGACAGAGATGCTCTATGTGGGTTGCAAAGCCTGCAGAGCAAGCTTAGCTTTGTGAGAAACCAGGTAGGAGAACAGTAGTCATCATCCTGCACCCTCATTAGCCATAGACCCCCAGGCCAAAGAGTGTAAAACAGATCTAATGTCGAAGGGCAGCATTTAAAAAACTGTGTTTTCGTGGTAGACAATGGCATGAGGAGGTGGAGACTCAGGCTGGCACTGTTCCTGCAGCTCTTGTCTAGATCTGTAACTTGTCAAGGAGAGAAGGAAAGAAGGATGAGACACTGTTGGTATTGGAGGCTGGGGTGTATTTTACATATCACTGCATGACTCTTGTCAGGCTGTTTCAGCCCATTTTAAGTTAGCAAAGTTGGAATAATGAGTTGGTCTCCATTTCTGAGTGGTGTAAGAGAGCTCTCTGCTGCATAGGCAGAAGGGACGAAAGCAGGGCATGAGATGGAAGATGAGAGCTCCTGATATTATACTGAGGGCCATTGTACATTGCATTGGTAGCACACTCTGTTAAAAAATGAGTAGAAGTGTAATATAACCCCTGTCAGATGCTCTGGTGCTACAAGAGAAAGCAATTATCATCAGCAACATTTGGCCTGGGCATCACTGTGTCTCTACCTACCTTGGGAGAGTAGTTTCTGAAGGATTGGTGTTACTATAAAGATAGGCAGAGACTTGTGTCTTACCATCTCAGAAGATGCTGATGAAAGCCTAAAGGATACTAAAGAACAGCAAGAAAACTTGCTAGAGGAATCTGGAATAACAATCAGGCTCAGATTAAGCCAGGCTCACTATGTCGTTCATGCTGTGATTTATAGCCATGTTGTAAGCAGGAAGCATGTGCCTGAGGTTACCCGACCATCTCCTGTTTCTCCAGCCAGAGCTTTTCTCTGAGAAGGGTCTAATGATTTCTGCTTGGGCTGGGTGGTCTCCCACGCTCATTTTCATCACTCAGGTGAATTTGTGGCTGCCCAGAGATGTGGAGGGACTTAGAAAATTGGTGGTAGGCAGGTATTGTAGGGTGAATGACATTGGGGGGCTCATGTGTGCACTGAATTCAGGGACTTCCTCCGAGCCAAATGGAAGGAGCTGGAAGCCCTTCCAGGCACTGGGCAGGATGATACACATGAGCTTATGCCTGCAAGGTGCTGAATGGCACACGGCAGCTTTATTCCTAATGAAAGCTGAACTGCAGCTGAAGCATTTCCATACAGTTAAAGCTATACACAGCGTATCACTGCCTGGAGCAGTCTTGACATTGCAACTCCTGTTGGAAACCAGAGGATGTGACAGCACCTGAGAGCCCTGCCACAGGCAGCAAGCAGTTGCTGCGGCATCAGAGACAGGGTCTGTGAGCATGCCCTAGACCCAGCAGCATGAAGCTGCCTCTAAGTGTGCTTCAAACTGAGCACAAGGATTTCTGCTTGAAGTGAACAAGGCTGCCATGTCATGACTTGCACAAGCCCACCAGTGTGGTGGTGGCTGTGGAAAGATGTGATCCCAGTTCCTTGCCATGCCTTCTTACTGCACTGAGGTAATCAAGGGGCAGAAATGACCCCATGAGACAAAACTGTTGCTGTTCTGGGGTTTTGCATGAGCAGCATGATAGCATTAAGCCTAACCTTAAACCTGGGGAGAAGTTGCAGCTTGATGGACATGCACTGGCTCTGGCACCCTCCTGAGGTGACCTATAGCAGAGAGCTGGGGTGATTGGCTGGGGATGGGTGAGAATCTTACATGTTTTGACAGTGTTCTCAAGGACACTTGGCCCTGCAGGCCTTACCAGATGGCCAGTATCTCTGGCAGTAACTGGGATCCTGGAGAAACAGTCTCCTGCCACGACATTTTCTTTGCAAGTAGTTTCCTTTCAGCTCTCTCAAATGTCTCGTTGCCTGCCCTTAGGGTTTGTCCTGAGAACACAGTAGATTATGTGTTTTTTACTAACCTTTTAAAAATCTGTTGGACTTTTGTCCTAACACTATTTCTCTGGTCTGCTGTGGGATTAGAGAAGCAGTTACTGTGATGATGGTGAAGGTGGGTATCATGGCAGAACTTCAGGGAAATTAAAGTCAAGGTGCAATTGCAGGCTCCTCTTTGGAGTCGCTCAGTCATCTGGAGCACTCACTTCAGTGAGGCAAACCAAGCAGCAGCTAGCTAATGCTAATGGATCTGTTTTGCTGTGCAGATACTCTGCTAGGTACAGGGGGATCACAAGACTATTCTCAGTGCTTATTATGATGTTATATCCAGCAGAACAGGATTCCAGAGGACCAAAGTAAGATGAGTAGGAAATCACAGCTCCCAGCAGTCACAACCAAGAACTCCCAGCAGAGCTCTGTCTCTCTACTAGTGGATGAAGCCCTGGCACAGACCAGGTGACAGACCCTGTAGGTGCATTACCTTTGGAGCCAACAAGCATGTGTGGGCTCTGTCACCATCCACAGGTTGGTTCCTCCACAGAGGAGGGCACAGAACCATTTGTACCTGAAACGCAATCTACAGGGAAGCAAAACCTCTTACCTGGAGCATAGGGGTGTAGTGGGCACAAATTCAGAGCTCAGAGAGTTTGGCAGATTGTAAGCCTTTACAACCACCACTCATAGATTACCTGAAGGTGTCAGAGACTAAGCAGGCAATAGAGGAGACAATTCCTAGGGGTGGAGACTGTTCTTGGAGTTTGTTAAAGTATTTTTGCATTAAACAGCTTCTTTGACAGGGTAAAAATTTCCCAGTGTACAAAACAAAACAAAACAAAACCCAGACCAACAAAAAAAACCAAACCAGTTTGGTTGTTCCTATTTCTGTGGTGATGAAAAGTTTGAACAAAGCCTCTTCTCTCAGCAGCAGCAATCACAGAGTTGGGTATGGATTAAGGATAAAAGGCATGTCACTGGGAGCATAAATATCACTTTAGACAGTAATGTTTTCCTGGTTTTTGCTTTAAGAGACTTTTGGTCAAATGGGTGCAAGCTGGAACAGAGGAGATTCCACGTCAATATCAGAAGGAACTTCTTCCCAGGGAGGGTAACGGAGCACTGGGACAGGCTGCCCAGAGCAGGTGTGGAGTCTCCTTCTCTGGAGATGTTCAAGACCCGCCTGGATGTGTTGCTGTGCAACTTGGTCTAGGTGGTCCTGCTGTAGCAGGGGAATTGGACTGGATGTTCTTTTGAGGTCCCTTCCAATCCCTCATGATTCTATAAAATTGTTTGACTTTTGAAAAAACCCAAAACCAATAAAAAAACCTCTTAACCCCTTACACCTCTCCCTTCCTCTGCCTCTGTCCTGCTGCCAACAAGCCACCAGAGCCCAGAGCCTGGGCTAAGCACCCCAGTAAATATGTGGGGCCTTAAAATCCCATAAATCTCCATTAGTCTGAGGTCACACACGTCTGCCCCATTCTGTCTTCTCCTCTCCAGCCCCATCCTTCCTTTTCAGCTCTGTTCCGGGATGGGGGCGATGCGGGAAGAGGGAGCATCCCTTAGCCTCCTCTTCCGTGGCTCTCGCCCGGGTAACCGTGTGCGGGATCACTCGGGAGCTCCGTTGCCATAACGACTGCTGCTAAAATTGGTTGCAGATGGTCCCTCCTTTGCTGCGGGAGGCTGGCGGTCGGCTGCCCTCGGCAGGCAGCGGGGGGGGCTGACGTTGCCGGGGAGGGGATGGGGGAAGCCCTTAGAAGTCCCTTTGGGAAAGGAGGCCACGCTGCTGGCTGCGTGTGAGCTCTGCTCGCTCCCACCATCCCTCTCGCCAGCCCCGCGCCTGTCTCCTCTCGCTGTCGCTCTCCCGGAGCAAGGTCCCCTCTCCCTGGCACTGCCTGCTTGGCAGAGAAGCCTACTCATACCACACGGGCTCTGGCAGATGCCGGAGGGAGCAGCCTTATCCCGGTCACCCCTCACCCGTGGAAGGCATTGGGAGGGCAGGGAGTGGGGACTTGTGAAGGACGCAGAGCATGGGAGTGGGGTTGTGTCTGGGTCCCCAGCCATGGCAGCTACTTGTCCCAAGCTGCCCTGGGTGTGCAGATCTGGGGGCTCTTCTGTGGTCGGGGGCAGCGTTGGCTGCGAGCTGGTTTGTGTTCCCAACCACACACACTGGAGTGTTTTGTCTCCAAAGTCACCTGTTCCCTGGTACTCTGTAGGGGCACCACTTCTGCCTCACTCACCCCCTGTCCAGTCACCCCTGTATGTTCCTGTCTCTTGCAAATCCTCTTTCTCTGTGCAGCTTCTGCCCTGTCACTTGCAGTGTGTCCCCACAGGGTGTCTGTCACAATTGTACCCATGGCACCTCAGGGGGAAGCAGGATGTGGCACAAGGGATCTGGGGGTGACACTGAAGGAGAGTGACTGAAATGACCTGTGTAGCATAAGTTTAAAAATCATCGCTTAGCTTAGCTCTATGAGATCCATCTCAGCTGAAAGACCCAGGACTCTCTTGTGTCTTTGAGTGCACATGGATGTCACTGCAAAATAGGATGCTGAGTTGATACTGGTCCATCAAGGGGTGAGCCACATTTAGTATCTGCGGAGCTGCTCCAGAAAGATGACACCTTTGAATGAAACTCCTTCTTTTCAGTCTTTGCAGCCAAAATCTGCTCACCCAACTGACAACTCAACCAGGCTGGAGGTCTCAAACACCTTGCTCAGTGCTCAGATTGGCCATGGCAATCACCCTTCAGTGGGAGGGCAGGGACAAGGAAGTGGTGAGGGAATGTAGCATGAGGCGAAGGCTGCATAGCAAGTAGATTGAAGAAGAGCTTGCTAGTGAGGAGCTGGGAAATGCTGGCACAACTAGTCTGCTAAGTCTGTAGGGCTGCTTTTTATTGTTGTGTTGTTTGGATGGCAGGTTTGGTCCTAGGTTTGGAAAACAGTTCATTAAGGAAAGAAACTAGGTTGCTGGCATTCCTTCCATCACCCCAGGAAGTCAAAGTTGGAGCCACATTCCTAGGCTCCCTAAGCCTGCCTATTGGTGTTGCCAGCCAGGGACTGCTGTCAGCTGCTGGGGCATCTCTGGAGAAGGGGGCTACCCTTGACCCCCCAGCCTGACTCCAGCAGCAGCTGAGGGGTGCAGGATGTGTGCAGGAACTACTTTTGCAGTGCATGTAGGAAGGCTGTGCTGAGGGGCCTCTGGCCAAACCTGGACCTCAAACCTGACTCCTGTCAGGAATGTTGTTCATGCCTAATTCCTACCATGATCCCTTAAGCCAAGTTGAGAGAGGAAAACCCCACAGCAGAATTCCTACTTCCTGCAACAGGTCTGCAGTGTTATTGTGGCTGGGACAGCACATTTCCTTCTGAATTACTCACCTAAGGAAGGCAGAGGTAGCCATGAAGTAGCAGGAGCAGAACCCAGACTGCCCCTTTGCATCCCAAATGATGGCAGATGCTTAGCTGCTCAGCCTCATTCCTCTTGCTCAGGTAAAGCAGGGGCCCAGCAAAAGGGAGACGTGAATCACTGTGAGGGAAAACAAAATCTTTCAGGACTTGACAACAGTAGGGTCGTAAAATGGACTGCTGAAAGCCAAAGAGCATGGAAGGAGGAGGCAAAATCCATGGTAGGTCTCCCTCTGTCATGCAAGAAGAATACATAAGCATTAACATCCATGCCAGTGAGTGGCAGGAAATTAGGTGTTTTCTCCAATGCTGGCACTTTCTTGCTTTCATTAACAAGAATTGTATCTCATTTCAGATCTAACCCTGTGACAAAAAAGCTGTTATTTCAGAGGGCAGCAATGAACCTCATGCTCCCTGCTTCTAGTCTTAGGGCAAGCAGGAAGGGATGGGCTCTCCTGCTACAAGAGGCAGTAGGCAAATAAATGTTGGGAATATTGGAATCAACAGGCAGTTGTGATATTAAAAAGCTTGAAAAACCCTGGTCTCTAGTGTGGAAAAGAGCAACAGCCTCACAGGCCAGATTACTCATTCCTGTTGAAGAGGTACTTAATCACCTCCAACAAGGGGTGAGGATTTTGGAAAGTCTCACTTCAGGATTGTTTTTCATGCCTGTGTTTGGCACCATTGTCCTTTCCTAATCCTGAGGGTGCCTGATAAAGCCTACTATAAGGACCATGTTCACTGTTCACACTGCAGCAGCTCTGGTGCCCATGGGAGGACATAGTTGTCCTTTTATAGGGGAAATGCTTCTTGAACCCCTTTTCTGCCCCTGCGTGACCCACCCTTGGTGGTTGTTTCATTAAAAGCAGGCAGCTGGGAGTCAGTCAATTTGGGCTCTGCTGTTGGCTGCAAAAAAGGATTGTTCCCTCCATCCAAAAAAGCAAAGGTAGGGAATGGACATGAATGCGCCACTGTTAGTTTTTAAATGACCCCAAATCAGAGTGTATGGCCTGAGCATGGCATCAGCATGGCCATAATGGTGAGGGGGGAGTGGGTCAGGACACCAGCAGGTTCTGTTGGGGCAGGGACCTCATCTGTCTGTCCCCCTTAACTTGTTTAGCTGTGGCAGCCAGACAGGGAGATGTCTGCTCTCTCACTGGGTCAACAGCAATCATGCAATGCATTGTTTTGTGTTTCCTAGGGCATCACTGCTCTGGACTCTGCACTTCACATCCGGGTGGCGAGGGGCTCCTGGCACAGCAGATCAGCCATTCATGATAAGTGGCTCTGAACCAAGAACCACAAGGTCACTGAGCCCTGGCAAAGTAGGACATTAAGTAGAGGTGCAGTGAGGGAGGACTCAGCCCTGAGCTAGCGTAGCTTAGATGGGAATTCAAAGGGGTTGTGAAGCAGCAGGGAGAAAAGATTGCAGATTCTCCCCAAAGTGGGAGGTGAGGAACAGCTGTATTTACCCTCTACCAACCTTTAATTGCTGTCAGCAAGGCAGGGGGCAAGTGGGTTCACATCTCTCTGTGGAGATGAGTGGGAGTGCAGCTTCCCAGCAATGAGCTGGGAGTGCTTTCTCCAGAAGGCTGAAGCACCTGGGTGTGCAACCAAGCATGTACTGGGGTGTGGGGAGGCTGGGCACTGCTGGTGAGGCAGATGTTTCATGTTACAGCTCGGTGAAAGTGTTTTTTGGTGCTCTTACTGCAGGAGCTTTCTCTCCACTTCTCTAGCAGCCATGGCCCACTTCTTGGACTGGTTTGTGCCAGAGTTTCTGATGATCTCCATTCCCATCCTGGTGGGCTTTGGAGCTTGCATTTACTACTTTGAGCCAGGACTCCAAGAAGCCCATAAATGGCAAACACAGGGAGCAATCATGGAATGAGACCTTCAGAAGACACTGATGATTTGGGACAGTCTAGCCTTTGGGGTGCCTGAAGCATGACACACCACCCATCGAGTCCAGAAGAGATTCCCCGGGGTGGGCAGCAGTGCACAAGCCTTGGTAGTGATGGCAGACCTGCTCCACACAAGCCAGGCTGATAATCATTTTGCTCTTTGCTGATCTGGGTCTTGTACTCACCACTCATCTTTCTGTCCTTTTGCTTCTTAAGCAAGATTTGTGTGGTACTGTAGACTGGGAGCTTCCCACATACACTCCTTCACCCAGCCAAGAACTTCTGCTCCTCCCCGTGGCCGAGACTGATGAATCACTCAAATAAAAGGTCCCTTGTTAATCACTTGAGTTTGAGCTGCCTGGCATCTTCACAAGATCTTCAGTAGGGAAGGTCTCAGCAAGGGTACCAGATTTGCCAAGGGATACATAGCCTTTTACTCCTATTTACTGAGTTTAATCTAACTCAGTTTGTTTAAGTCCAGAGGGTACTTTAAGGGAAATAAATGGCATTTCAATGCAGATCTTTGCTTCAGCTGAACTTTTCAGTGGTGGGTGGTAAGCTCTGTGCAGAGAACCAAGGGCTCAGAGACCCCCAGAGACTGGCTGCCTCTGCACCTGCTAAAGATGCACCACTCCTGTGTGTCTTTTGTGCAGACAAAGAACATCTGTCCATCTATCCATCCAATCCAGATACAATACATTCAAGTTATTTATTCAGTAAAGAGGTTTGTCCTAGTCCTGTGTCAAGCTGAAAATATTCTGTATCTCTCCGTGAGGGGATGCTGCCAAGCTTATCGCATAAGCCTCTCCTGATCTGCCTGACCTTCTGCTTGTCTGCCACAGTGAGATGGGATTGTGTGGGAGGTTGTTCAGTTCCCTGCATTCCAGAGTCCTACAACATGGATGAGTTTTCTCTTGTCATTCCAATTAAAGCTGTGAAGCATCTCTCCACCTTCCTTCCCTGCCTGTCTCTAAGAAGGGACAATTGCACCACCCATTGGGGTGCCTGTTGCATCACCTCTTCTTTCTGGACCCAAGCCACATAATGTAGGCCGGGCACAAAATCCCATGGCTATAGACTATCTGTAGTCCCTGCACTGCTCCAGGGCTGACTGGCTCCCAAAGCACTGTATGAAGGTGTGGTGCTGGGGCTAAGAGGGACATTCACATCTTCCCCTTCCCTGCCAGCCCAGTGAAACATCCAGTGTGCTCAGGGAATTTGAGGGAAGCTCTGAATCTGTGTCAGGAGGTTGTGTCAAGAGCATACCCTCACCTGCCTTGCCACGCCAGCATCCACCCTTTGGATGCCATAGGTGCAGTGGTGCTACCTGTGAGCTTTCTAGACACAGTGGAGTCCTGTGGCACCTATTCCTGCATGTCCCAGGGAATATCAGCCAGTTCCACCACCCCATGTCTGCGCAACCCATGTCATCACCTGGGTCTACCAGTAATGGGGCCACTCGCATCCTCTCAGGGTGCCAGCTCTGTGCCATAGTCTGCAGCAGCTCCTTTGTGCTATAGGAGTTCCTTGGGCCAGCTACCCAAATCTGCCTCAGATCCTGCATGGCCTCATGTCACTTAGCCTCTCCTGTGAACCTGTCAGTGAGGTTTTCTCCTCCATTCCCAAAGAAAGGAGGAGAGTGCATGGGGCTGGTGTGAGCGAGTCATGCTCCATTGGTAATTCTCTGGGAATTAAAGCTAACTTTGAGCTCTAAGGGTTTGTGCTGATGAAGGAATGAGTCAGGATATCCTGCAAATATCCTGGGTCTTTCTGGGACACTTAATATACCTGATTGCAATCGTATCACCATTGTCTTCCACGTCAAAACCAGGCGCACTCTCAGGCATTTTCTGGCTCTGTTTCCACCAAAGGACAAGACAAGAGTCCTCCCACTCAGCCAAAAATCAGAGCTTGTGATTTGAGTACCTTGGCTGGGGAGTATCGTTTGCAGGGAAATGCAGTTGAGTGTGATGACTCCTGTGGTACAAAGTTGCACTCGCCCAGGCAAGAAAAGACTCAAAGCAAAGGTAAGTCCCATGTGCTTTTATGCCTTCATGAATTGGGGCCATAACAGGGAAGGGCATAGGGCAGGGTGGCATGGTCTGATGGGCCACCCTCGGCTGGGTGGCTGACAATTCCTGCCCTCTGACACAGCACAGCCAAATTTTCAAGCACCAGATAGGAAACCTGTTTCCACACCTCAGCTCCCTCTTAGAGGGATCTGTACTGCAAATGGACCCAGCTAAGATTTGGGACAGTAATAAAAACCTACATAATATATCAGAGAGGCTTGGAGTAGTCAGGTTAATCCGTCCTTGTAGGAAGGAGAGCCTGGTCCCCACAGTCTGCACCAGCACAGGCTGCTTTGTCATTTGCACCTCCTCCAAACTCACTTTCACCTGCTGAGTCAAAAAGAGAAGAGGGAAAACCACCAGTTTCCTAGTAAAAAGGAAGGGCTGAGTCTGCCACCACTGCTCTTGGCCAGCTGGTATCTATGGTGCAACCAGGCTCCCCATGGTGGTTCCCTCTCCTCTCCTGTGTCCTACATGCTGTTCCGCCTGCTTTCACCTCCAGTCTGCCCATAAGTTACCACATAAACTGATCAAAAAAAGAGACAACAAAGAGATCAGGATTGGAGGAGAGAGAAAACAGTTATTAATGGCTTCTGGCTTATGTTTCTCACTTCTCAGTCCTGACACTATTAGTGTTAAGGCAAGCATTTTCTGTGGGTAGGAAGGACATTGTTGCTAACAGTATCAAAGCCCATCCCAGTGGAATAAAAGTTTGTGACAAACTGTGTGGCCAGGGCTTTCTTTTCCTGTTGTTCTTCTGGAAGCTGCTCTCCTTCAGCAAGGCCCAGAGGACAGCAAGGTTTCCTTTACAGCAGGGTCCATCTTCTACTGCCTGGTTTTGGTGCTGGCTGCACTGTGGGGCTATCTGGGAATAATTAAGCCAAAGACAAACACTGCCTGAAAACTGAGACTGCTTCTGTCCTGTGGGGTGTGTGCAACCAGAGAGACCTCAGGGAGAGAGAGGAATAGTCACAGATAGTACATTAAACTCCATCAAGCATCAAAGAAGATACTTAGGGCTGGAAGTACCGAGCAGCATCAGGTTGCTGTTTTCCATGTTTGCTGTCTTTGTCTTTAAAGAAGCAGAGAAATTACACATCCCTTAGCCCCATCTTCCTCTAGCACTCTCCGAAGCTTACTGTGGGTCACCCCTCCAACCCTCAGCCCTGGCTACCAGAAGGTTGGTGAATGTCACCCCTGCCATGCTGTGGGTGCTGTGGTTGACTGGATCTCCTTCTCTGCCTCCATTTGCTGACCAAAGTACATGCATTCACATCCTGCCCAACAAAACACATTCCTCCTTTCCCTCATGGCCACTGTGTTGCCCTGCACTGTTTTACCTTGAGAAAGGTGTAGAATGGCAAGCAGATTCAATTTAATGGATACCCTCTTAAACCTGAAAATGCCCCAACACTGCCAAAATGAAAAAACAATCATAATAATGAAGTAAAAATTAAAAAAAAGAAAAATAATAGAGAAAGAGGCATCAACCTGGACACAGAGCCAACAAACAGACACCACACTTCGTCACTGGGGTGTGATCGTTGAACTGGAGTCTGCCATTTGAGGAGGGAAAAAGAAGACAGGAAAGGAAAACATTACCCAAATTCAGATATTTTAATTCTTTTTTTAAATTGCACTCACCTCAGGAGAAGGCAGCACAGGCCTCAGCTGGTGGGTCTGTGCCCACCCTCCATCTCCCACCATAGGAGTAGGGCAGTGGGCTGTGGTGTGGGGCTGCCCAAAGTGCTGAGCTGCCTGTAGTACGGTTCTGCCTGTGGTCTAGGGCTGCCCATGGCATGGTACTACCCATAGCATGGTGCTGCCGATGGTGTGGGGCTGCCCATGGTGTGAGACTGCCTGTAGTATGGGTCTGCCTGTGGCATAGGGCCGCCCGTGGCATAGTGCTGCCCATGGTGTAGGACTGCTGGTGGCAGAGGCCAGGAAGGCACTGGGGCAGGGGGCAGGAGCAGCTGAATTGCCAGGCGTGGGAGCAAAGCTGAGCACACCACAAGTGCCCCATTGTCCCAGCCGGAGGTGGGCTGGTCAGCCTGCAGGGTTGCCAGCGGGGCTCAGACTTGTGGACGACAGTGGCTCCAGAGAACGCTGCACCCCAGGACACAGCGACTAGGAAGCCCTGGGCCCCCCATCCCAGTACCATTTGGCTTCTACTCTGGTGTCTCGGCTTCCAGCCTGCTGCTGCCCACCATGGAGGAGGATATCACCCCTCACCACAGCTGCATGCCCACCTCACGCTGGCCTGCTGGCCCGAGTCGCATTCCAGGCCCCCCATCACGGCGGGATGGCCCCTTCAGCACTCCAGCCACCCCCAACAAGCGGAGCTGCCTCTCAGTCACCTTGTGCCAGGCTGGCAGGGGTGGCAGGGGGCTGCCCTGGGAGCGAATGCGGGGCCTTGGCCCTGTCACCCCTGTACTCCCTCGCCCACGGCCTATGGCTGCTGAAGGACGCCAGCAACATGGTGGCCCTGGAGGGGCTGAGGCTGCTGCAGCAGTGAAGATGGGGGTGCCCTACCCCCCGCCAAGCTCTGGTGGGTCTCAGCTGCCGGGAGGGGCAGGGCAGGGGGGAGGGAGGGGTGAAAGTGTTCCTTGGTGATGTTGTGGGGCTCGGCATGGAATAGTGGGGTGATGTGGTGGAGGGCAGGAGTTTCCTCCCCTGGAAGTGATTTCCTTTTTGCTCACATCAAGACTGTGGGTGGGCAAAGACAGGTGGGAGGTGGGCTCATGAGGAGGTCTGTCTGACTGTCTGGAGGCAGCCAGCCTGGGGAACTGCAGACAGGGATTTCTAAATTCCTAGAACCCACAGGGGGTGTAGTTTATGTTTTGCCCTGGGTTACTGCACCAAGAGGTGCCCCAAGCCCTTGCCAAAACTGCCAGGTGTCCCACAGCTCAACCCCCCCACAGTCTCTTGGGGGACTGCTATGTGGTAGAGGGACACATGAGGACATCCCTGAAAGGATTCTCCTGTCATCCCACTGAGTGGAGAGTCAAACCAGTCCCAGATGTTCATGCCCCAGCATGGTATGGCAGGGGCATGGTGCCTCATTGGGCCAGGACTTGTAATTGAAAGAGAAGGAAACACAGAGGAAGGAAGGGTCATCCCCTTCCCAAGGTGCCAGCAGCCAGGTGGGCACATCCACCAGACACAAGTGGGAGGGCAGTGCCAGGCACAAATGCCTATGGGAGATATGGGACCATGACCTCTGTACAGCAACGTGTCCCCTGTGTGGCATCTTTTCGTGCTCCCTACACTCATGCACACAGTGGCACGTGCACACACAGGCACACACGTGTGGACACACACACAGAGGGGACCAAGCTCACTCTGTTCTGCACCACAGGCTGGCAGCCAGCAATTGCAGTACAGGGGGAGAAAAGGGTTCTCACACCTCTGCAAGCAGAGCTATAGGGCAAATTGCTTTGGGTGGGCCAAAACATTTCCAGTTTCCTCCCTCCAGGGAGGATTGGCAGGAGGCCTTGCAATCTCCCAAATCCAATAGATACCTCAGGGGAAAGAGCACCCTTTCTCAGCCCTGCCAGCATGAAGGTGCAAAGGGTTAAGTATCACCCTCCTTAAACAGGCAGAGATGCTGCCAGTGCTGGGGAACTGGGAGGGAAAAGGGCAAGAAAAAGCTTGTTTGATGAGGGTGTGCAAGGGGAGTCCCCCCAGGGACATGGGGGGACCTGGTGGCGGCAGTGGCCACTCCATCCCCATGACTGTGCCCACCCTTGGTAGGGAGGGTGGTGGGAGCAAGGGATGGAGCTGGGGGCCTGGGATGGAGCCGGGGGAGGGTGCGCGGGGGGAGACTTTGCGGCGATGTTTAATATTCAGGTCACATGACGATGGCAGCAGGAGCAGCACCAGCATCCCCGCTCTGCTGAAATAGCCACTGAGAAAGGAGGGGAAGGAGCAGGGGGGAGAAGAGGACACAGGGAAGAAAGAGCTAGGTAAAAGCAGAACCTTGTAGCCCGCCGTGCTGCGATAACATCAGGCTAGAGAAGTAGGGGGAGACCCACCCCCTCGGGAGACGATTCGGAGACAAAGGAAGCTTCATGTTCAAAGGTAGGATGCTCTGGGCTTGGCAGGGTTGGGCGATGCTGGAGAGACGCTGCTGGGGTTTTTGGAGCAGGCACCCTCCACCGTATCCCCCTGCTGCCCAGAGGCCACTGGGCTGGCTTTGTCTCCTTTTTTTGGTGGCAGCATTCTGGCGTGAAGCGGGGCTTGTTGCGGTGCTGATTGGGAGAAGCTGGCGCCAAGAGCTGCTCTGAAAGAAAGAGATAATCTCAGCTGGTCCAGGGCTGGGGAAAGCCCACAGGCTGCTCTGGGACTGGCTTGTCCCTTGCCAGTGACAGGCAGAGTTGCTGCGGGGGCAGCGGGAACGTCCTGTGCTGCTCCCTGGGCATCTGCGCAGGAGCCAGCGGACGGGTAAGGAGCTCCGGCACTGGCGAGCAGGCAAGGCATGGGGTGGGTACCTTGGTCCAGGGGTGTTCTGCATCCTCCTGCCTTGTGATGCAGCTGTGCTGCCCAGGCAGTGAGAAGAGCTTCATGGCCAGGGAGCAGCACCAAGGGTTTGGCTGAGTCGAGCATCTAACCCTGCAGCTGCTGGGCTGGGGCCATACCCAGCCCCTTCACCTTCAGCTCCTGCATCTCCAGAATGGTTCCGGCACACATTGCCCTAGATTTCACTGCAGCCCCATCAGAACCAGGCTCCTACCCAAGCATTCTGCAGAGCACTGAGAGGAAGAAAGGTTGCTGCCAGGAAGGCTGCAGCAGCCCAAAGGGCTGAGATGAATTTCCTGGCCTTACTCACTATGCCAGATAATCCTCAGCCAGGCAAAAAGATCTGGTAAGAAGAATGGCCCTGTTCTGTACCCTGAGGTCAGACCGTGCATCCAGCACTACTCAGCCTTTGGCCCACGCAGCTGGGAGACATGCTCTGGGGTCATCATGGAAACTGAGGGAGGAAAGGGTTTTTTTGAGGGCAGTCTAGCACCTCTGCAGATCTGAAGTGAAGAGCAGTTCCAAATGTCTGCAAGCCTCGGGCAGACTGTACTACTAAAGCAGCTGCATGCTTTCCTTCCAAGGGACCCAATGTCATCCACCAGGGGCTCACTCCTGACAGTGGCATTCAGGCTCTGCACCCATCCCTCCTCCCCATCCCATGTCTGCCTGGAGTGGGACCTGTGTCCACAGACACGAGTGGAAGGGCTGGGGTAAGACATGTATGGGCCAGTACCTCCAGCCTGGGCTGGATGGCCTTGTGCTGCATGAGATGAGAGCCCCAGTGAGGCCATCCGTGTGTTACATGGAGGTTAAATAGTCTTTTCTTGCTGTGAGCTGGGTTGTGGTGAGTGACTGTTTGCAGCCCTCCCTCCCTTCTGCCACTCAGACAAAGAACAGGAAGGCAGGGGGAGGGGATGTGACTGTATCTGGGTTATCAGGACAGAGTAAATGTTAGACCCCACTACCTGAGCCCCTAAGGAACTGCAGGGACTCCACTTGCCCCAGTCAGCTGCTGTGGCAGGCAGATGTGAAGGATGTGCTGTGGTAATGATGTCTGCTGCTGGCTACATATACAGGCTTCTAAGGGGAGGTTTTGATGTGGATCAGTGGGCATCAGAAGCAGAATCTAGCTAGGACCACTGTGATCTGTCTGGAAATGGTTTGCCTGTCCTGCCCCAGTTGCTGCACCTCTCTCTGCTCTTGAGCTGAGTGGAGCATCTCCTGTGAGCCAGAGTATATCGCACAGTACCTCATCCTGAGCCACCTCCTGCCAGGAACTGAGCAACAGAGGTATCACCAGTAACCACCCTCTTGATTGATCCCTGCTTAACACAGAGAACGAAACAGCAGGGGAAAGGGTAGCAATGCAAAGTGTGGATGCAAGTGTTTAACCCTACCTAATCCTTCATTCATTATCAGCAGTACTGGCCATAGTGTCATGTGTTCATTATAGGGGACAGCTGGGAGGGTCTGTTGGATGTGCCTCAGATGAACAGTGCTAGCCCCTGACTAGTGACTCAGAGTGCTAACCAGGCTAACTAAGCCATTCCCAGGAGGCCAGATAGATTCGCTCCCCAAGGTACCTCTCATAGGTTTGGCCATGGTTTTTCACTCCCTGATCTCCCTGTCAGACTGTTCCTCAGCTAGCATCTTGGATTCCTCTACAGGAGTCAAGAGGTGGAAGATCACATACACAAAGCTGTACCTCTTTGTTTTTTTGGGAACCTCTTTGCAAAATGGGGCTTCCCTTCCTGAGGCTTCGTGAGAAGGCACCCCACACAGATGGAAGTGACTGAGAGGAGAAAGGGTTGTTCTAGCTCATGACCTTGAATGTCCAAAATCGAAGAACCCAGGGCAATACCACTGGTTTAAGACACAGAGAATATTTAAGGAGGCTTCTGGAGACCTTTTCTCCTGATCTCAGGGCTTTTTACAGGTGCTCAGGAATTTGACTATAAAATATCTGCTCCAGCCACTGCAAGCTCCTGGCTCCTGAAAAGTGATGGGCATGTATTGTGAGACCCACAGCAGAGATATCAACATCTGACAGCTCTGGGCAAAACATCTCTTGGTGAGATTGAGGTACAAGGCTCGTAGTGAGCCCTGAAGTTGGCTGCCAGCAACTTCCCTTCTTTCTTCTCTCTGTGTAAGAGCAAGGGGTTGACAAAATGAAGGAGAGGGTCACAGACACCTTCAGAAGAAGGTATTGCCCAGGCAACAGTGGAGTCAGTCCACATGGCCGAAGTCCTGCACCCATCTCATGTAGCTGCTCAGCTGGGCTTTCTTCCAACCCTGACCTGTTCCCTGTCCACCTCCAGGGCTTATTTGCCCTCCATGCTGTGCCAGAGACATGGACTTTCCTGGCTGGCAGCAGCTTTGAGAAAGCTTAGAAGAAGACAACAGGAGCCCCAGGGGATGCTTTGTCAGCAGGAAAGGCACATACTAACTGTGATGGGTGTAAGAGCAGATCCTAGATGAGAACTGCTCTCCAGCAGCCACCAGGCAGCACGAGGTGCTTGGAATTGCCAGGCTGGCTCAAGCCAATGGTCTGTCTTGTGCTCTAGTCCCCTCAGGGCATTGCTTGCTGCTTCAGGAGAGGATTATGATAGCTCAGAGTGTCCTTGCTCCACAGGGAAGAGCAGGAGTGGGTGGCAGCAGACCTCTCCTCTACAAGCAAAATGCAACAGAGGTAGTACAAGACAATTCAGATGCTACTCACACTGCTGTGCATGGATGTCTTTGCCACCATCCTCTCACATGGAGGGAAGACCCCTTCTCTCAGGTTCACACAAAAAACTTTCCAAATAGTTTAAGAGGAGCTTGATGGAGACTCCCTTCTCCCTGCCAAGGGTGGCCTTTCCACAAGGTCTGTCCTTAGCACATGGTAGTGGCATGGTGAAGCTTACATCAAATGTAAAATCTGCTGTGTAGAGCAGCACTGTGTCTGCAGGGGAGCTTTGATGTGGAAATGCTTGGCTGGGTGGCCATCCAGCTGTGGAGCCAGCGGCAGCCTAACTCTGTCCTGGAACAAAATATCTCTGACCTCTCCCCAAACCCAGCCTCTACCTGGCCTGGCTGAGTTGTCACAAGGACCCCAGACTGGTGCTGTCAGTGTCCCCAGCCCAGGGAGGCGGGTATCACCCACCAAATGGCAACCATCTGCCTGGCTGCTCGCAGCCTCATTTGCAGCCAGCAGCTTCTGCTGAGGGGAGCAAAAAACTCAACCAAAATAATGGAAGGGGATAATTTAATGTGAGCTACTTGAACTGAAGTGGCATCCAAAACAAGTGGAGTGCTTACCAAGCAGATCCACATGCTATGCCTGTCCTGGAAAAATAACCATCTAATGAAACAAAGCATGGGAGTCAAGTAATTACAGTGGGAGAAGCTCTAGCTTGCTGCTGCTTTGTATATGAAAGGTCTTTGATTCCCATCCCCTTCATCTTCCTTTCTAGATTCATCCTTCATGCCTCCTTTCCCCAACAATTACAGCTTTTCTCCACTGCCCTGTCCTCTCCCAACCTTCAGCTTCCTCCCAGTGGGTGGGAGCTGCTCACTAATGAGACAAGAGATGGAGACAGATGGATGAGGTTCTCCTAAGCAGTGTGTGCCATCACCCAAAAAAAACATCAGGGAGGCCAGAAAACCCACAGGACCTTCCTTTTTGTCCATTTGTTTTACATGGAAGCAGTCTCACAGGAAGGTGAGGAGGGAAATTTCAGTTTATTGATCAGCATGACAAAAAGCCATCAATCTACAGGCAGGAGGCAAGCGTGCAGGTTGTGGCCATGCTCTGCATTTCCACCATTGTTTTCCTCTGAGGAATTCAGCCTGCACAGCAAGGACAGTAATGTGGCTGCTCCTGGCCAGGGCCAGGCTTTCAAGTCCAAACTGTGTTTCAGTGCCAGGACTTGACACATGATAGTTTTTGAAAGTCTGTGCCATCACAAATTTACGCTAAAGTTGGAGGGGCAAAACACTGGTGATACTGGTGAGATCCTCATTGAACCTCGGTGATGAGTTTTCAATGTTTCTTCCTATGCAGGGCCAGTGGAGAGCAAAAACGAGGGAGCCATGTCTGAGATGGTCCCAGAGCCTCGACAAAAACCAGTCGTACCAACGAAACCCACCGGTATTAATGCCAACTTGCTGGGCTACATCGGTATTGACACCATCATCGAGCAGATGCGCAAGAAAACCATGAAGACAGGTTTTGACTTCAACATCATGGTTGTAGGTAGGCAGGGACCAGATGAGGTATTGGGAACCATGTCCAGGGTCTGTCTCATGAGGCCACATGGGACAGTAAGACCTACAGAGGCTTGAGAGGCATGAGGAAGCAGACAATGCTTGCTCTGGGGGAAAGGAGAGCCTGCAGAAGGCAAGGAGACACATACTGCCACTTCTTCTGCCAGCCTGGCTCTTTCCCCTGAGTCTGCTGCCACTGCTGTGCTGTGGCAGATCTCACAAGCCTCCTCTTTCAAATCCTCAGGTCAGAGCGGACTGGGAAAGTCAACATTGGTGAACACGCTCTTCAAATCCCAGGTGAGCCGCAAATCTTCAGGATGGAACAGGGAAGAGAAGATCCCCAAGACAGTGGAAATCAAAGCCATTGGGCATGGTAAGAGCTGAGCTGCTGGGGCGGAGGTAGTGCTGACATTTCAGCTCAGTATTGCAGAAGACCCTACTAGTCTATGCAAACAGTTCTCTGGTATCAGGCAGCCTTTTCTCCATGGAAAATTAAAGGACAGTGCCAGTTGCCTCAGACAGAGCCAAGAGTTTTCTCAAACAGCAGCGCCACTGACACCACAGTCAGAAGCAAGGGGAAATAAAAGAGTTACGGGTGTTTCTTCTGTGAAGACATTAATGTGCATGTGTGGATTAAGCCTTGCTGTAAGTCACCCACACCTGCAGTCTCTTAACAATCTAGACAAAATGGGCGAGTCTCATCCCAAGGCTGGTAGAGCACATCTTCTGGCAAAGCACCATCACAATTTCTAACAGCGCTGCAGAGTATTGTCTCACATTAAGGATGATGCTTTGGAAGGGTGAACAAGTTGTGGAAGGTAGGAACTGCCTTTGGACCTCAGACCGAACACAGATCCAGTTTCCTGTGGCAGAGTGGTATAGACTGTCTTTGGTGCAGAGGTTACTAAAATCTGAGGTCAGAAATGCAAGGGGAGATCACAACAGTTGAAGCATGACCCAGCCTGGCCTGGTCATGCTCGCTGGACAGGGATAAGGGCAGAGCACTCTTGTTCCCTGGAAGGGCACAGAATCGTGTTTTGAGAGCACGTCCCCAGGGAGACATACAACCATTTGCAATTCCTTCCCTAGTCATTGAAGAAGGTGGAGTCAAAATGAAGCTGACAGTGATCGACACACCGGGTTTTGGGGACCAGATCAACAATGAGAACTGGTGAGTTGTACATGGTCAAGGCCTTATGTCTCAGAAAAGGCTGGGGCTAAGGTGATATATGGAGTGACTCTCATCTACTTGACCTAGCAAGTATCTCAGATTCCATTGTACTCAGGTGTCCTGTAATGGGGACATGGACACATGGACATCATGAGTCTGTGGTGCATGCTTGAGGGTAGGCACACATTACATGGTGAGTGCCTATTTCTGTGCCAAATTACAGAAACTCTTTAACATCTCTGATGATGGTGATATTTTTTATGCCTGAGCCTGCTTTCCTGCTGTCAGAGCCGGGAACACTGTAGGCAGGAACATGAGGAGATTTGTACCTGCCTATTCATCTCTCTCTCCCACCTCAACAGCTGGGAACCTATTGAGAAGTACATCAACGAGCAATATGAAAAATTTTTGAAAGAGGAGGTTAATATTGCAAGGAAGAAACGAATTCCAGACACACGGGTGCACTGCTGCCTGTACTTCATTTCTCCGACAGGCCACTCGTACGTACACAGCCCTCATCCTTCCTTAGACCATTGGTATCTCTGTGCCAAAAATATACCCAGCACTGCTCCGTCTCAGGCACAGATCCAGGGTCCTGCCTGCAGGGCTCTTCACTTGGGGTGCTGCAGGGCTTGAAAGGCGCTGGGATAAAAGGGCAGAAGAAACACCACTGTGTGCTTTGGGAGAGAGCAGGATGGGTGAGAGTAAGCTGATGAGAGCATGGTGGCAGCAAGTGAAGTATAAGGGAGGTTTCATTGATGCCCTGATGTGGGAGGGGAGCACGGATGAAAGGCAAGGACCTAGGATGAAAGGTAAGGTGACCCCTTCCGTGTTGTTCCCTCTTGGGCTGTAGCCTGCGGCCTTTGGACCTGGAGTTCATGAAACATCTCAGCAAGGTAGTGAACATCATTCCAGTTATTGCCAAGGCTGATACCATGACCCTGGAGGAGAAGACTGAATTCAAACAAAGAGTAAGTATTGCCTCTGCTGCACGTATCCTTCCTTGCCCCAGCTTGGAGGGTGGGACAAATGAGCAGTATCCTTCCTGGGATAGTCCTTCTCAGTCCTGCTTCTTCCTGCTCAATTCCCAGGGCATGCACAGAGTCCAGCACTGGGTTGGTGGGTAAGTCCTGAAGATGCAGCTATTTATGGTTCTGAGAGCATATGTTAGAGAGGGCAGAAATATATGTATCCCTGTGACATCTTGTGATACGCTCTATGGTGGAGACTGCAGAGCAAGACAAGTAACTGGGATTGGGGAAGAGAGATTCCTAAGTGCTGCCACATCTTCAGTTTCCTACACACTTTCCTCACCTGTCTGTGAAGAATTGCACAGATGTCTTTGCCCAGCCATCCCACTTGCCTTCCCATCAGATTTGTGTTGCTTTGTCCTCCTAAATGTCTCTCTGCTCAGGTGCGCAAAGAGCTAGAAGTAAATGGGATTGAGTTTTACCCCCAGAAAGAATTTGATGAGGACTTGGAAGATAAAACAGAGAATGACAAAATCAGAGTAAGAAACATTTTATTGCTGGAGGGGAAGGGGGGGTAAAGAAGGATTGCATTCAATGAGTGTAAAAGAGACATGTGTCACTAGAAGGTTTTAAGCATTTCATACTCCTTGAATCAAAGATGCAATGGATGTAAGGATTGCTCATTCCTCCTTTCCAGATTAATTTGTCCCTATTGCTACTACAGGGTGCTATGAAGGCTGAGTGAGGAGGGTTTATGTTTTACCTCCTCCTGCTGAATGCTTTGTTTGGCTACTATAAGAACCAAAGAGTGTGTGGCTAATGTCCAGCCTCTGTTACAAGCAACTGCCCCATGAACAGTTCTCTGGTCATCTCCTTCTTCAAAACTGTTAGGGATATGAGTAGAAAAGCTTTGCCCCCAGCTACAGAGCACTGCTGCCAGCTACCCACTAAGCTCAAGGTGTGCAAAGACACCTGTCAAGCAAGGGCCAAAAATGCTAGGGATAGAGCTGCCAGGTGAATAAGACAGCTCTGGAGAACTTCTTCCATTGAAGAAGATCTTGCATTTGGTAATCTGACAGGAGGAAAGGTGGATGGGGAACAGTGATGGTGCTGGTCTCTGCAGTAGCTCAGTATGTTTCTCCATGTGTCTCTCCCCAGCAGGAAAGCATGCCCTTTGCAGTAGTTGGCAGCGACAAGGAGTACCAAGTGAATGGCAAAAGAGTCCTGGGCAGGAAAACACCTTGGGGAATCATTGAAGGTAAAAAAAGCCCTTGTTTCTGGGAGCTGAAAGTCCCTCTGCAGGCCCCAGTAACAGATGAGGGCCAAGACGACACATCCCATGGCTACCTTGCCATCCTTTTAACAGTAAATGTTTTGAAACAAAATGAGAAAAATTCTCAAATAGCTCTGCTGGGAAGGAAATGTGATGGTCAGTGTGGTACCACTACTGACCAACTGGTAGAAGTTGGAGCCACTCTGAAGACCCAGGTGTATGAAGTTGAACTCCTAAGGTGGTTTTGGTTTTCACAAGTGACTGCTCAGCAGACTAGAAGAGTCTCCTCAGTGCCTGATGGTGGGGCATTCGGACAACAGTTAGTCCTTTCACAAGTATGCTGGCTCTGCCCATCTGGAACCTGCTCCACTGCTATGACCTTCCCACGCTCTGTAATGTCAAAGAAGTTGTGGAAAAAAAAACAGAGTGTGACAATTTCTTGCTTTCTTTGCAGTGGAAAACCTCAGTCACTGTGAATTTGCCCTACTTCGAGATTTTGTCATCAGGTAAGGCCATACACACGCAGCAGTTCACTCTTGATGAGCTGGGAGTGGTCTGAGACCCTCTTGGAGTTAAACAGCCCCTATAGAAAGGAAAACAAAGTACATTTGAGACAGTGAGAGAGTGACAGTGTGTGGTGTAGGTTTGTATTTCATAAAAGAGTTGATAGTCTAGTGGGCACCATGTCATGTAGGTGCTAGTTTTCATGTATGAGCTGGATGTCTGGAGAAAAGCAGAGTACCACAGTCCCCTTATAGCCCATTAAGATATAAGTTTGCGACAACTTTGTTTTGTTGCTGACAACAGGTCTGAGTGGGAGACTGTAGGAAGAAGCCACCACCAGATTGTAGACCACGTGTCCTATCAGGTTAGGGGATATGCTGGAACATATGACCTGGAAGTGAAAAACTCAATACTTCATTCAGCTTTCACTGTCCTATCTTATTTCTGCTCCGTTTCCTGAAGCTGTCTCAGCACAAGTCCTATCTGGTCCAAATTTTGTAGAACAGTTGCAGATTCATGGTCATCTCTGTTCCCTATAAATACAATAAAGTTTTAAAGCAACATCAAAAATAAGAATATAAGGGAACTGCACTTCAAACCCAGAGCTCTGTGGCTCATTCCGCCTGTGCCTGTGTTGGTACTGAGACATTTGGACAGGTGCAGTACTTTGGCATCACCCTGCTGCCCTCTTTCTGTTCGGTGATACCTTTCACAACAGACATGCTTTCCCTCAGTCTTCCAGTAAAAACATCCTAATCAAGTGATCATAACAAAATGTACAGCAACCCAAGGCTTTCCATGGAGGTTAGGGATGATGCTAACAGAAGTGTTCTACAGGTTATGCTCTGCAGTTGACCTGATACATCCTCCCAGTGCTTCCTCATGTCACCACCACCTCAGATGAGATAAGCTCATGTCTGCTCTGTCACACCAGATGGCCAATAGCTGGTGTGAGAGAGGAAGGATACTGACAAACACAGATATGGATTTCAGCCCATATCCTGCATGTGTGTTCTTGAATGCTGATGTTCCAGCTCTCTGTTGTGTGTGATGGCACCCACCCCATCCATGCAGAAAATGGGTACACTCGTCCAGACTGACTGAAGAAATCTTCCATTTGTATTGGGGAATATAATTCTTATCAGATGAATACTGACTGTGGTGTTGTTAGTTACCATGTTCTCTGTCCCACACCATCTTCACTTTGTCCTCTGCAGGACCCACCTTCAGGACCTAAAAGAAGTGACCCACAACATCCACTATGAGACCTACAGGGCCAAGCGACTGAATGACAACGGAGGGCTGCCTCCCATGACTGTTGAGACAGAGGAAAACCATGAAAGTAACCTGTGAATGATCCCCCTCCCCTGCTATCACCTGGTGTCTCTGGATACGAAAACCCACCCACACTACCCTTGACTCTCTCATGGGCCTGTCTTTGAAGCATCCCCACCCCATTTGAGAGGATGCAAGCGTGAGCACGTGTGTGTATGTGTGGGACTACCTTTGTGCCAGAAAGGAACCAAAGGCACCTCCCGTGTCCTTCCCAGAGTGTCCTCCCTTCGGTTCTTTTGCACAGATGACTGTCTGTCATCTTCTTTTCTCTTGTTTCTGTGACTCAGTTGTGTGTCTTGCATAGGGGAAGTAGTGACGTGGGGGTAAGATTTCTAAGTGCAGAAGGGCTTCAGATGTGGGAGGTGTGGGGCAAGCTGTGGTGCTGTTTTTATTGCTTGGAAACATGGCAAGGAGAGGCTCCAGCAGAGATGGCAGAGTTGGTGCCTACAATGTCTTCAAGTGATGGCAGCAGAGCTTCATTTTAGGTCATCGGTGAGTAGGAAAGCAGCTGACTGGCCTGAGGACATGGTGGCCCAGCATTTTATTCTCATTTCTTGCTGTGGCTTCCCTAGGAGAAATGGCAACTTGGAACTAGATAGATGGGAGAAGTGGCAAACTGCCATGTGCTTTGGTTCAGAGAAAGTCACTGGTGGGAGGAGACAGAGAATTAGTCCTTGGGCTGTAGCATCTATTGAAGAAGCATCAAAGTAGTGGGGGAAATAGCCATACTTTCCAAAAGCAGCAAAGTCCAGAGGAAAAGAATATATTTCTGCTGTAGAACATACATTTGGCCTGCGGAGCACTAAGAGCAAAAGCCCTGCTTGTGTCACAGGCTTTCACTCAGAAATTTAGACAGATTAGACCAAAGTGTTCTGAGGCCACTTCATCTCATCCTCAATTGCAGTGGTCTCCCTACACCAGCACTGCAGGTGGAGCAGGCTGAGACTTTCCCCTTCAAAACAGCCTTTCTGCTGTGGGAGTGCTGTGCCACAGGGGCGCCTCCTTTCTTTATCTTCTTTTCTTTGCTGTCAACAATTTCTGTCTCTTCTTCATTTATCTGAGTACTTGAATCTTCCTCTTCTCTAGGCCATTGCCTCCCTTTCCCACTTTTCAAATCCCTTCCTTATCAATGTGCTGTGGTTGTGTTGGGTTGAGAAACTGTCTTGTATTCCCCTGGAGGGGATGGAGAGGGAAGTTAAACACCAAGAAGCAGAAAGAGGTATGGCTTTGCTCCAGACTGTAAGCTCAAGTCTAGCCAGTTTCAGCTCTTTTCTGGATGTCCCTGAGTCAGGTGGAAATTGTCAGGGCTGTTTTGGCAGAAAGTGACAGATACTCTGAATGTGGCATTCTCTGCCTGTCCCTGAGAATGTCACAGAGCTGGCAGGGGCTGTCACCTCCAGGAGAATAGCCAGTGGCATTTAAAATGCATGTGCAGAACACCATGGCATGGGATGGCAGCGCTGCAAGTCAGGGTAAGTGCAGTGGTTTGGAAGAGGGTTGAAAAGGCTGGCATGAGAAGGAGAAAGAAGTCCCCAACAGGGAGTAGCAAAGGAGAACTCAAGACAAGCCTAAGGCTGGTTAACAGATCTGTATGAGGGCCAGGGCTGAAAAAAAGGGTGCTTCAAGCCTTAGCAAATTAATCTAAGAGCATGTCCATATTGTGGTAATGATGTGCTGTCACTACAAAGCAGAAATCTCTTCACTCTCCCCCTCCACACCACTTGGTCCCACCTATCCACACAAATCAACTGCTCTCAGCACTGTCAGGAGACAAAGGCCACACCAGACCTTCAGAGTCCTTTCACCACATACATTCATGTCTTCCTGTATAGTCTTGCACTCACTTTCTCACCTGCACCAGGCCTCCTTGGCTCCACAGAGAATAAAAGCCTCATCAGCAGCAGCTGGCAGCTGTACCATGGACCCTGAAGAAAACATCCTGCTGCACCACTCCTAGTTTGTCTCCACCAATCAGCCAGTCCTGGAGAAGCATCAGAAGCATCTTCTCAGCCAGCTCTGCTGTGTCTGCTCCTGCCTAGCCTCTACATAAAGTTTTAAAACCAGTGCAACAGGAAAGACTCTCGCAAGAACTCCTCTTCCTCACCACATCAAAGCATGAAGCCATGCTCCATCATCTTTTGCAGGGGGCGTACATATATGTTCCCTGCACTGGCTCTCTCACACAGCTCTTTGGTGGCCATGTGACTGCTCCAGAAGAACTCTCTTGCCGCTGGTCTGCATCACCGTGGGCTGGTCGTTTTTGAGAGTTTTGAGCCCAAACAAGAGCTATGGCAGAGAGACGCTGCCCAATATCACGAAAGCAAAGCAGATCCCACTCAACTGGAGACAGACTTTTCCTTTGCCTGTGAAGTGGACTCCAAGGACAAGTCTGTGTGTTCTGCCCTATAGGTTTAGGAAGTTTTGTTTGTTTGTGATAAGGTGGTTTTTAGGCTCTGCTCTGCAATTTCCTGTTGGATCACATACTACTTCCAAAGGATCCACAGAAGCTCGCTGAGAAAAGCAAGCTCAGGTATTCTTCACTGCCATCCGCTCACGCCAACACCCTGCTGGTGTCTGCGGATCTAACCACGAAGTCTGCAAATGGCAAATACAAAGCATTTCCCAGCTTGTGCAACGGCAGGAGATACTGTGGGGGAAACTGGGAAAAGCCTAGAGAGAAAAAACCCACCCGGAGGTGCCACCAGCTGAGTCCCAGGACGACCACAGCCAGTTAAACGCTCCCCGCAGCGGTGTCACAGAAACGGTATCGCAGCGGGGTAGGAGCTGCATTTGACACCCGAGATCCCGGCTCGGTGCACTCGGAGACTCTTGACCTCACAAGCTTTGCAGGGCGTGGGACATGCCGGAGCTAGAGGATTGTAGAGTAACAATCACTATGGTCAGTAACACCGACTGCGAGCCAGTGAGCAGCGCTACGTGTAGGCACTAGTACTCGTTGTGGTTAGTTGTGCAGACGAGTTAATCCAGGTTCACTACGGATCTTAAACAGGCGGCGGCGGCGGGTAAAGGCTGCGCGGGACGCACTGACGGCACCGCTTCCCCCTCCAACCAAACGTCCCGGGGTCACAGTGACCGGGGACGACGACAGCGGCTCCCAGACGCGAGGGGATTACGGAAGACTCTTCCCCCCGCCGCACCGGGACGAACCGAGACAGAGCAGACCCGGGGAGGCGGCGGAGCCGGGACGGGGGCGGGGCGGGGCTGGCAGCTGTCGCGTCCCCTCCCGCCACCGCGGCGGCCAATAAACCCAGAGCCGCCTCACGACTGCTGCCGCCTCATTTGCATGTCGCTCGTGCTGGGCGGGGCCGGGGCACGAAGGAGAGGGCAACGTCACAGGGTCGGGGGCGGAGCCAGCGGAGAGAGGGCGGGCGCGAGGCAAGATGGCGCTGAACAGGAACCACTCGCAGGCGGGCGGTGTCGTAGTCCCCAACGCAGAGAGGTACCGGCGGGGGTCGGGGAGGCAGCTTGGCCCAGCGGGGGGCGATATCACGACCCCTTCCGGCCTCGGCGCTGGGCCTGCGTTGTTGGAGTGGTAGGGGCAGCGTGTGTCAGACTGGGCCGGAGCCGACGGAGCAGCCCCGTCGTCACGGCTGTAGCTCGGCAGTCCTCGGTGCCGCCCCAGCGGGCAGCCTGGGCTGGACTGGGTGGTCTCCAGAGGTTCCTTCCAACCCTTGCCGCTCTGTGATCTGCTCCGTGATTATAAGAGCGAGCTGCCCTCACCCGCAAAGGGCGAGGGCTTGTCCATGCTCTGAGTTAATGGCCAGCTGAGGGGTTCGTCGCTTCAGTTCAGAGGAAGGAGACTCATGCCTCCCGCGCCAGGGAGGGACGAAGACACAGCCAGATACTCCACATATGCCTTTGCCCCGAGCAGGGATTGGCCGACGAGCTTAACAGGCTTGGGCCTTGCTGTGGTTGTGTTCAGGCATTCCTGACATGCTGGCTTGGGCTAGAGAAACCCTAGAAACCAGAAGCCATATAAAGGATCGTTGAGATTTTTCGAGATGGCCCATCCTACTATTTAATTCTGGAAAGACACTTCAAAACCATACTCCTAATAATGTTGGGTTTGTAACTGATGGGAGTCTGGGGAGCTTCTTTACCATGTAGAGCTTTCCCTGTTTTAAAGGGTATCTCTGAATCCTTAACCTCAGACTGCCATTCACAGTGCTCCTTAGTCACAGTCCTGGACAGGCATGTAGATGCAAACCAGTTCAACAGCCTAGTTATGCCCAGTGGTGGTGACTGTGTGTTAGTTGCTTGTGTGATTAGCTGGGAAGGGGTAAGCCTTACAGTGAGTGTGTAGAAATGCTTAATGATCAGGTAAATTGGCATGAAATACTGCTACAGGACATGGTGGAGGAAGTGTTTTGGTAAGGCTGTCATGGAGCTGGTTTTATTTAGTGTAGAAAAACCATTTCCCCTCTGCATCTTGGAAAAGGAAAGAGCTCTGCTGTCAGGTCAGACTGTCCCCCTCAGCCCTTCTGAGAATCCGCATCTGTCTTAGCTATGATGTAGTGTTACAGTAGATCTCCTTGGTCTGGTTGCTTTTTTTCTCCTTAAAGTGAGATTTTGTAAAGTCTTCCTTCTTGGATAGCAGTGTTTTTCAATTACATCCATGCAGTTAAAATGTTATCTTCCCTAAAGAGTACATGACCTGAAACTGCAGGATGTTTGGTTGTTTTGCTGCATGGCAGCCCAGCTGATTCCTCCAGTAATTTCACAGGTTTCTGACTTGTAGAGTGTGCTAATCAAGATATATGAGAATTACTTTAGATCTGGCCTATTCAGGCTTGTTTTGGCTTAGGGATTTGTGTTTTTGTGTGCTCTTGAAACATCTTGAATGCTTCTGCAGCTGTCATGGATTGAAGCTGGTCCAGCCACAGGATAACTGACAGATGATTCCTATTAATCTCTCCCCCCATCATAAAGGGGAAGAGAAATGGAATGAGAGAGAAACTTAGGACTGGAAAACTCCAATAGCTTTAATGAAAATAATCATAGCACGAAATATATACAAAACCAATTCCAAACCCAACTCCCCTGGAGCAATTACACCACTCTCACCACTCATGCAGATGCTGGGCAAGTCCCAGACTGGACTCAGCAGCAGGCAAGAACCATATGCAGAAGCTGGATTCTGAAACTGAATTCAGGACTGCACGGATTATACTGACCATTGACAGGCAAAGAAGGCAGCAAGCAAGAGGAAAGAGTAAGAGGGCTGGCTCTTTTGTTCCCTCAGCTTTATACCCAGTATGATCAGTATGGGATGGAATACCCTCTTGGAAGTTTAGGGTCACCTGTCCTGTCCATTCCTCCCTGCAGGTGCAGCCTCTCAATTACTGCACCCTCAATGTGGCACAAAAGATTTAGCAGCGACCTTGGTCTTCCCAAGAGCAGACGTAAGCAAGAGCCTTTCTGCACACCAAACCTTGGTAGTAACTGTAAACATCAAGCACTGTCACTTGTAGAAGTGGACACTGTCTGCAGTTATGCTGTTAACTGCAGCTACTTCAAAGAGACTGAGCTGAAAAGTAAAATCACTGATCAGAATCAGTTCTGTTTTCACTCAAACCAGAACAGAATACAAGCTTGTCTCCCTGCCCCACCAGGCTCTTTTGTTTATTCTGCAGGTTTTCTTACTAAGTGGTATGTTTTTAGAGTCTGCCCTGCAGATTCAGTGAGACACTTTCTTAAATTGACTCTTTGATGCTTTCTGAAATTGTATTTAATTTTTCAGGCACCTCCATGCCACTGACTCTGCAGTGTTGACAGTTCTTGTCTGGTTTTGTGTCATTAGCAAACCTTGCTAACAATTCCCCTAGATATCCAACACTAGTGGCCTTATTGCTGACATTACTGGCTCCATGCTTTGTTCCCCAGTGTGGTGTCGTTCATCAGAAATACTAGGATCAGGTGAAACACAGTCAGCAGTGAGAGTATTAATGAAGCAACTTCCTCAGTTTGTGCATTGTGGCCAGTCCTGGATTTGAGCATGGACTTTGAGGTGCTTGCTCTGAGGTGATACTTGGACTTCAAGGAGGTGGTTTCAGACACCTCAAACCTTTTGGTGTCCTGACCTTTGGACTGAAGCTCATCTCCTGTGGAGTGAGGAATTCCTCAGTCTCGTGGTTTTGGAGACTTTTTCTTTCTCCCTGTCATTTAAAGCTTCCCTTTGTGGAGAAATAGCAGGGGTTGACACAGGTGAGAGGGTGAATTATTCGCTGCATAAATCATCCCTCTCTGTACAAAGGTAAGACGGCAGGGCCCACATCAGAAACAACTCTTTCAAGATAATATTCAGACTTTCTGGAGTGAGGGGTGTATGTGTCAGAGCTGCTAATGAGTTTGTCTCTCTAATATGTGTGATTTCCTCCTGTAGCATTCTCAAAGAGTGTAAAGATGTGGAACTGTCCTTCAGTGATGTAACAGGCAAGCCTGAAGCTTTCAAAGGCACCAAGAAAGGGATGCTTTTTCTCACCCCTTACAGGGTAAGTCTGATGCCTGTCGGACTGCTTCTTCCTCAAGGAATCTTGTAGACTTTAGTCTAGAAACCTAGCTATAATAGAAGACGACTTTTGTCCTGGGAAGAGCCACTGAGACTAATAAGTAGGAGAAGGGAAGGTAGAAATGTGATAGTTCATGCCTCAACTGCAGTTTGCTGCAAAGGCAGGTGCAGTCCTGGAAATCATTCATATAATGTGTCAGTCAGTTCTGCTTCCTTTGAAAGCTGTCATAGCTTGTCCTTAAAAAGCAGAACAGTAGAGCTCTGTAAACATGCATGTGTGTTTAAAGCAGCATATTATTTTGCAGCCTACATGCTTCAAGGGAGTGAGCTATGTGTCAACAAATCTGGGATCTTGCAGTATTAGAGCTGTGTAATTGTAGAATCATTTAGGTTGGAAAAGACCTCTAAGATCGTTGAGTCCAACCATTAACCTGACTACCAAACTCACTGCTAAACCATATCCCTAAGCTTCATATCTGCACAGCTTTTAAACATGTCCAGGGATGATGATTCAACCCCCTCCCTGGGCAGCCTGTTACAGTGTCTGGTGACCCTTTCAATGAAGAAGTTTTTCCTAATGTCTGACTTAAACTTCCCCTGGCACAGCTTGAGGCCGTTTACAGTAACACAATGCATACTGATTATTAGTTGTTACCCTTCTTTTGGATGCTGCTCTATCTCCATCACCCTCTGTATTTAATTCAAATAATTCCGAGGTGTTCCCTCCTGTCTTCCAGATGATTTTTGTGTCAAAGGGCAAGGATCCTATGCAGTCTTTCATGATGCCATTTTATTTGGTGAAAGGATGTTCCATTGAGCAGCCTGTTTTCTCTGCAAATTACATCAAAGGACAGATTCAGGCTGAGGCAGGAGGTATGTGCCAGTGCTTTGTAGACTCAGCTCTTCCCAAGTGTCAGAAGGCCTTTGCTAGCTGGACATCAGAATTACTTACATGCACAGGGAAGATGGACAGTGTAGCTGTGGCAGTACCACTAGTGTGTCCGTGCTGAGGTAACCTGTGTCTTAGGAACTGTAAGGCTCTGCTTCTGTGTTACTTTCTGCCACCAGAGCAATAGCTGACTTTCGTGGAATGACATTTGTTTAATACTGTAGCTTCTAGCTTGCAGTGTGTGTCATGGTTTCAGCATGTTCTTATTTTCTACACATTAAAAACAAGACTTCTGGTTCAGCTTTCTTCCCTCTTCAGCCCTGGTATTAATTGTTGTAAATTTTGATGGCTTCTGGAGAACTTATGGTTTTGCTTCCTGTTCATAACTATTTTAAAGTGGCTGTTCCCCTGTAGGGATTAGCACACTTCCTTGGGTTGAAGTAATGCTAAGACAGTGTTTTTAAAGAGATGTATCTCAAAGGGGAAGAGTTCATGCATGGTGGATTGGTTTGTGGTATTTCTGTTCTTTATTTCTACTTTGTCTCCAAGAAACTACCTCTATGATTACCAAAGTGATTGTTAGACACCAAGGATAAATCTTATTTTATGAAACCTTCTCTTTAAATAGGATCCCTTTTTCTAAAACCACAAATAAACCAAAATGCCCCTTCCCCGCAAAAAACCCCACCAGAAGAGCCTCTACAAAACAAAGCATTTTCATTAGCCTGCACTATCTTCACCTACTTAAATTTTTCTAAAAATTGCTAGTATATCTGAGCATTTATAATCTGTCTGAGCTTCTATGGGTCAGAGAGGTTTAAAATGCTGCATTTGATTTAAATCCTAGCTTGAGCTGCAGATCCTGATCTGCAGTCCACTGAGGTCAGCAATGAAACTTCATTTGAGGGCTTTCAATTAAAATCCTCAGTAAATTAATTCTTCTTTCCTTACATTGTGCTTATTACTAGTTGGGTTTTTTTTAATCTTTCAGGAAAGAACAAAATTTAGTATCTAGAGCAGAACTGTAGTGGGGATTGTCTTGTAAAGGACAAAGTAAATTCCTCTTGTCCTTGAGACACTGTATAGCAACACCATGACTTCCCCTATGGTTATAGGACACAACATGGTTTTGAAATAAAGAGGGGGGGGGGAAGAATAGTTGTAATACTAACTGTTTTGATTGTCTTGATTGCTCCTGAGGAGGTCAGTGGTCTGTTTCAATTCTAATTCTCTCTCTCCTAGGTGGCTGGGAAGGGAAGGGGACGTTTAAGCTGACTTTCAACAGTGGAGGAGCCATTGAGTTTGGACAGCTGATGTTCAAAGCTGCCTCTAGTGGTAAGGAATCTTCAGGAGCCTGCAGTTCCCCCATGGTTGACTGAGTTAGAGAACAGTGCACTTTGTGAACGTCAAAGAAAGAAGGGCACCTCGTGCTCTTTCCCACAGCAATGTATTTTTTCTTTTTCCCAGTGAACAAGTGTTTTCTCTTTCTCTGTTTCATCTTAACACTTGGTGCAATCAGATTATTCTGGGCTTTGTGATTCTAAGGGAGGCCACCTTTTTGTACAGAATCATATTCCTCCTGGAATAAAGTTGAAATAAGTAGTGTAGAGAAACGTATTCACTCACCTACCCCCAGCTCAGGCCTGTGATAGTGGAGTAAGATGTGGGAAGTTAGCATGTGCATTTGGACGGGGGAAAAAATAGGAAAAAAACTCTTCTGTTTTAAAATTTCAAATGTTGGGGTTTTTTTCCAGTTTGCTTTTTTTAAAGAAACGTGCATTTTAAAGTGTGGTTTTGTGGTTTTTTTTTTCTGATACAAAAGTTTACAGGGAAGGAAAAACCATCCCATTGATTGTTTGCTTTAGAATGATCTTTTCTTCCAGCAGTGGGAGCCCTGTACAGGGACAGCTGTTTTCCTTCAGTGTGCTGTGAACTTGGGGCAGGGAGTCTGATCTTTTCAAACACAGTACCATGCCAGGATCGTGTAGTGAGTTTAGATGAAGGGAAATGGTGCTACATGAGCAGGACTATTTTAGCCTATATGTTTGTTTCTAACAAAAGGATTTCTGGCTTACTGAACATGTGTTCCTTAGCTTCCAGTGGTGTTCCTCTTCAGAACCCTGGCTATGGCTATACACCTGTGCCCGGAGGGTATGTTCCCTCCACTCCTCCTCCTGGGGGTTATTCACCTGTGCCAGGGGGCTATGCTGCTCCTCCACCACCAAATGGACCATATCCTTACACATCACCTCCGATGAATGCCTATGGACCACCTCCACAGCCCATGGGATATCCCTATGCACAGACTCCAGGTAAGGAAGTTGTGTAGTGGCAAGTGGTGTTAGTTGTACAAAAATCACAATGATATGGTGAGGGTTTGTTGCTCTGTATCTGTCTCCCTCAAGCATCTTGTGCAAAAGTCAGTCATGTGTTCTTGTTCACACCTGCATGTCTCTACAGTCCTAGGTGGATGGGAGGTGAGAGTGTGTTTTGTAAATTGTGCTGCTGCTTGGCAGAGTTGTTGTCTACTGACATCATAGATATTAGCAAAATGTCAAATCTCTGCTGTCCGCATCATTGCCAAGGCTGCAGGGCTTTCCTCACTGATGCTCTTGTCCAGGGTTATGGTGCTGATGGGCCTGTGAGCTCTTTCCCTCTGTGTCTCATTGCCATTGTCCAAATGGCATCAATCTGGTGTTATCTTCAGGTATTTACCCACCACTTCCAAACATGAGCCCTGTGTATGTACCACCTCCTCCCCCCTACTCTGGGCCATCTCCTGCAGGACCCTCAGCTCCCTCAGCCTGGGTGGACCCAGGGATGCCAGGTAAATGGGACTGGGGAGTTGCTGGGTCTGGGTGCAAAAGGGTGCTTGGAGGCTTGGGCTGTGGGTGGCATTGGGGGCACAGTGTGGAGCAGGGAAGCTGTTGCTGTAGGAGATGAAAGTTGGCTTGATCTGTTATTTGTGGTAACAAGATATGGGGGGAGTTGTTCAGCTCTGCACTACACACAGCTGGTGGTCAGCTCTAGTCAGCTTACAGCTTTCTTGAACTGCTCCGAGTTCAAACCCAGCTTGCTGCAGTTGTGTTTGGCAGTTTGGGCTGCTTTTGCCTCCTCAAAAGAGCTGTGGCTTGGGAGGAGGCTCTGGGGCTTGGGCTGCTGCTAAGGTATGTAAGATAGCCTTTTTTCTCTCCTTTCTAGGAGACAGCAGGGCCATGGGAGGCACTTCCAGTGCATATTACAACCCTGCTAACCCACATAACGTGTACATGCCCATGGTGAGTACTGCTCCAGTAACCTGCTCCCTCTTCTGTCACTGGCAGAGGCATCAGTTTGCTTTCCTAGCAGAGTGTAGCCTGCCTTCATATTGAACATGCAGAGAAAGTACCCATTTTCCTGGGAGACATGAGTGTTGGTCCTATGAAGAAGGCTTGTTAAATCCTTCGTAGGAAGGAAAGAAAGAAGGCTTTAGGATTCATCCAGTAACAGTCGCTCAGTACTTGTCTTACTCTGAAAGGCATGACAGATTTTCATGGGCAGAGAAATTGCCTGAAAAGTGGGGAGAGTCAAAGAGCAGGTCGCTGAAGGATGGGAGTGTGTGGGTTTCTCTTTCATTTTTTTCTGAGCTATCTGGAGACAGGGGAGTCATTATGGTTCAGTGAGTGGCAGCCAGTAGCCAAACTGTAACCTGCGTCTGATGCATGACAGCCAGTCTGACTGCCGTTCACTGCCTACTGTGGCTCTGTGGCGGACTGGAGATGGATGGCGACAGACCTGGCTCTCAGAGCAGGGCCTTGCTGTCTGCTAGGTCAGAGCTATGAACATTGGAGACAATGCACAATACCCTGCAGCATAACTCAGAGAGAAGAGGAATAGTGGGATGAAATGACCACTTAAAACACAGCAGCTGACTGTGTCTGTAGCTTATTGAAGAGCCGTCATTTCCTGTGAACCAAGCCTGGGAATGCCTGGGAAGGGCTTGTCATGAAACCTGCAGGGTTGTTGACTTTGTTTTATCTCCTTCCAGGATCAGCCACCTCCTTATGCGCCTCCTGAGGATAAGAAGAACAACTAATGAAAAGAAATTGAAATCAGCCTCCCACACTCTCTCTCCCTGAAGCCAACTTGGCTGTTACTATCCATCGGGTTAGCATATCTCTAGGTCTCTGTGTATACAACATGTGTAGTGCTGGGCAGCTGAACACCTGCCCTCCTTAAATATAAGTCAGAGGCAATATAAGACGGAACAACAGCACTTTCTTGTTTATTTGCTTTATCATGTGAAGTTGAAGCACTAACTTTTTGCTCTTCCATTGTCTTGAGGAGGGAGATTGACTTCATAAACGATAAGGAGACCACATCACTAATCTAGGACTAAAATGTGAAGGCTCTGGGAGTAAAACTAGTTGGTATGCCAAACATTTGACTTCTCTGAAGCACCATCCAAGGGGAAAGGTATAGGGAACCATGAGGTGATTTGCATAGACCCTTGTGTGTCCCAGAAAGGTGTTAAATCTCTTTAAATTCCAAATTCCACCACAGCTCAGTGTGAGGAAATCCTGTATTGTGGTGGAAGGGCACATCTCATTTCCTGGACTAACAGCCTCGCTGTGATGAACATGGAACTGTATCCTAAGACATGGAAGTGTTTGGCTGTGCAGGAGGGAAGGGGTTGGGTCCCAATCAGCCTGACCTTGTAGACACTGAATAGAAAAGCAAACAAAGGTGTGTGCTGCAAGGCAGTGAGCTGGTCCTGCCGGCTGTGCAAATCTGTCTTCCTTTCCCTCTCCTAGAAGCAGAACCCATATCTGAAATGATCCAGCTGTTCCTCAAGCATAATGTAGTCGAGTGCTGCACAGGAGGCTGCTTGCCTTGGAGCAAAATATGTTACATTAGGCAGCTGACCTGATGCTAGCCCTGTCAGGAGACAGGTCCCTGCTGTGTGCTAGTTCCCCAGGGGAAGATCAGCCTTCATCTCTTCCTTGGGCCGCCACTACCAGCATGCGTGTGCCCAGCTCTGAGCCAGCCTGAGAGGACAGGCATACTGCTAGAGCTGGGTTGCTTAAGGGTGCAGAGCTCGCTCTCAGCTGAGACCCACTGCCTGATATGAGTGTTACTAAAGCTCAGCTCTTTTTCAGGGAGTGGCTGCTCAGCCACAACCTTTCATTCTTCTACAGGACGCAGTGCTGTTAAACTTGCTCTGAAGTATCTGTCTAGTTTGGTGGAGACCCTTGTGATCCTTTCACATGTGGGGTGATTGTACCTCTTCCTACAGCCTTCCTACCGTCACAGTGAAGAAGGAGGGTTTTCCCTCTTCCTTATGTGCTTGGGCTCTCCTGTACATCGGGCTCGCCCAGCTTGCAAGTGTGAGTTCCTAAAGCAGCTCTGCACGGGAGGATGTAAATTTCCTTATCTGTAAAAACCTTTTAAGTCTGAGTTAGAGATACTCTACTAACTCTGTATTTTAAAAAAACAGCCATGAATGTTTGTAACTTTTTGAATTGCACTTTAATACAGGAGTGTTGATACCTTTAGCTGCCTTTGACTGTTTTGTGTCTCATGCTGTTGACCTTGATTCTTGACTGCTGCACAGAAGGCTGGAACAAATGACAACCACTGGTGTGGTCTCTTGGGTTGGGTATGGGTCAGTCCTTTTTCCCTTCATGCACGGCTAAACTGGATATGGAATTGAGTAACTGGGGGAAGAGAAAAAGGTGGGGCCCATCCTGTTGCTGCTTCAGAAGAGTGGAAGGCTGGTTTGTGCCAGAACTGCCACATGTTCACATCCTTGGGGCAGACAGGATGCTGCTGTTCATGACAGCTGCACTGGTAGCACTTCTCCTGGACACACTGGTTGCCTGAGAGAAGGCCTGTCCTGAAGAAGAACTCTTTGCTAGCCATGTTTTTCCCATAGAGGGAAAATAAATGTATGGTAAATGAAAATGGTACTTAATAGTGGACTTTCCCCTTACACCAAGGAAAGCCATGGTGCATATGATGCAACTACTGGAAAGCCACTTCCTACTTTGGATCATTCCTGTCTCTGACAGGAAACTGTTTCTATTTCTTAGCATAGTTGTTCCTGTTCTGAGGTCATAACCCTACATGAAGAAGGCAGCTCTAGCTAGCAGCAGCAAATAAACACAAGAGAGAGAAGCTGTGACCTGCTTCCCCTTTATTTCAATTAATTTGTCTCAGTCATTCTCCAAGAACAAAGCCAGCTCCTGAATACGGACATTAAGCATGCTTATCCTGTCCCGTTGGTACTACAAGCATTATGTTCAGTATCTTGTTGCTGCACTCAGAAAAAATTTCTAGAAGTGGCCAGAATCAGACAGTTAGTCCCACAGGAAGCAGAGTGGATGGATGACCAGGAACACTCCAGCATCTGAATAAAAAAGGGGTTTTTTCCCTCTCTAATATAAAACGTGCCATTTCCCCAGTCTAAGGCATCATCTTGTGTTGGGCAGCAACCTTCACAAATGCTTCACCCTCTTTGGTACTGTCAGAGCAGGCCATGCCTCACATAGGACATCTCCACAGGATGTTTACTGTGTGAAGGTGAAGCAGATGAAGCCTTTAGTCTGTCCTGACATTCACTTCCAGTTTATTAGTGCAGGGTCCTCCTCAAGATGGAGCGGTACATGTAGATACCCTTAAGAGAAGGAAGAGCCTTTCCCTGAGAAACCCTGAGTGTTCAGCCAGCTGAAGGGCCTAAGCCTCTTTTCAGCAGGGATTTCCTGCTAGAGCAAGGACAGGATGCATCTTGCAGCTCAGAGGCACCTGTAACCATCTCCCAACTCAAAAGACCTCAACTGAGCGTCAGCATATTCCCAACACCACTTGTCCACAATCTGCTACCAGCTGTGCAGTTTATGGTGCTGTATCACGGCAAAGTCGCTGCGATTGTAGATGGCAGTGGTAGTGTTGGCCCCCAGGATACTGGCTGCAGGATTGGGCCTGCAAGCAAACCTCTGCACAGGACCATTATGTTTCCAGGAGCTCTTTGTCTCCCAGGAGGGTGCAGCCCTGTTGACAACCCCTTACTTCTAAGCCAAACTGATAATAACAAGGGACATACAGTAATCAGGTATGATCCTAGAGCCATCACGCATGAAGCAGAAGATATCCTAGCAGACTATATAGCATCCAAAGCCTTTCTACAAATATAGTTCAACCAAGCCTGCAGCAGTCAGAGACACCCAGCCTGTAGCAGTGAAGTGCCCAGGTGTCAGACCTGACAAACTCCAACAGTGGCTGGTCTCTGCTTGTACGGTATCTTCCACAGGATGATCTCAGAGAGCTTTGCAATCATTAAGGAATTACACAACTGTGTACAGTTGATAACTAGTGTTCCTGCATTACAGACTTGAGTAGGTATCATCCAGCTGGTACCACAGGAGTGGTCACTCCCCAGTGCAACTGCACACACCAGCCAAAGGCACTTGTGCAGTTAAGATCCATGGCCACAGAGTCTCACAGCTCACCCTGGCACTGACCTGCATCCACTGAGCCTCATTAGAGCAGAAATGGGTGGAAACCTTGGCCAAGGGCTTTCTGTTTGACAAAGGGCTGTGCCAGGCGCGCCACAGGATAGAGATACCACATCACCACCCCTGACGGGTTAATAACAACCGAGAAGCTGTCTTCTCTCTTCAAGCCAGTGATGATCTTCCCACTGTACACATCTTGTATCTGGAAAAAAAAGAGATGGTGGCTACCAGGATTTTCTTTCATCTTCATGTGCAGCCATGGTCGCTAACAGGACAAGGCAGAGCAGTGGACCACACAAAGGTGACCCAACAAGTGGCTGCTCCTTTGTCCTGGAGACTAAGAGTGGGACTGTTTCCGACATCAAAAATGCACAGGGTGTTAAAGGAGGGAGCTGGAAAGGGGAATGAGGTGCTGTCAGGCTGTCCCACCAGTGAGCTCACCTCATACACTATGCCCTCAGGAAATTGGAGCTTGGCCAGGCTGCTGGTGTAGAGGAAGGGTCTGTCTGTCCTCCGGCTGAAGAAGACAAGGGCACTGGCACCCTGGGACAATGGGCGCAGGAACACCTCGATATGGGATTTCTCCTATGAGTTGGAAGGTGTGGGTGAGTCACAGCTGCTGGCAACAGTGCTGACTGGTATCTTCAGACCTTGCTCTGCAGGTCTGCTACACCAGCTGGTTCCCCGCTCCTGCAGCAATCCTACTCATGTTTCTCTGCATTGCTTCCCTTTCCCTCCTTTTTGTGATGCCCCATGCTGCTCATGTTTTCCCAACATATCTGCCTTCCCCCTAACCTTGACAATCCTGCGACCCTGAATTCCCAGGGGGTCCTGGTTGATCTGGATCATCAAGCGGTTCTGCAGGATTTCCTTGGCGCTCGGGGAGATGGTGCGGAGATCAGTTGACATGAGGAGTGGAGCTGCCATCACTGTCCACAAAGCCATCTGGGAACGTGACTGCTCGTAGCTAAGGCCAAAGTTTCCAATGATAAGCTGGAAAAGGTGAGAGTGAAAAGCTTAGAAACTTGTCTGCTGTCACCCTTGGTGATGCTGCAGTCTGTTAGGAGAGAGCTTACAGAGGAAACCTCATGGGCACTGCTGCTTCAACTTGAGAAGCCTTCCACTGTTGGGAGATCCCACCTCTGCTAGGTGCTCAGCACCTATTTAAACACACTAACAGTTTGCTTCACCATTATCCTCCCTGAGGCAGTGCAAGGTGGAGTAAGGACACTGACAACTCCACAGTGTCTTGAGCAGTAGAGAGTTAACTGAAACCAGCAGCTTTTCCCACACTTTCCCCCAGGGCAACAAGAGTTTTGCCTCTCCATAGCAACAGGGTTCTTGTTCCAGGTTCTTTTCTTTTTGCTCTTATCCTAAAAGGGGATCCCTGGAAATCCCTCATCTCCAACTGAGGTCAGCACACCCATCACCCAGCCGCACCATGTCTGGATCATTCCAGTGGCCAGGGCCAGCTGCTGGCTGCAGCACATCTTGGTTTGCAGAGAACCAGTCCACAATAGAAAGCACACTGTCCCAGGAATCCTGGATGTCATCATAGTTACGCCACAGGTTGCAAATCTTTGCCAGGATGGTGTAGTTTACCTGGAGAAGAACAGAGGGTCAGGCAGGAGGAAGAAAGGGCCTGGTCTGGAAGGCTGGGGAGAAGGCATACCCAGACTTGTTGAGAGCTGCAATGCCCAGAAAGCATGTGAAAGGCACAGAGATCTGAAGAAACACAACAACACCTAATGAAGAAGATCAGTCATATTCCACTAGGAATAGGCACATCCCGGTATGACAAAATAGCTACAGAGGTCATGGGGATATATGATCAGCTGTAAGAATGAGGGCAGCTTGGGATTGACTCAGAAGATGGAAGAAGGATAAATAAATGCCACCTATTATCAGTAAATATTACTAGGAGGAACACCCTATTTCAAGGATTTAAAACCATAGAGTCACAGAATTTGATGGGTTGGAAAGGACCTCCAAAGTTCATCTAGTCCAACCCCCCTACGAAAACTGGGAACCAGACAAGATCTGTCTTGGAAAAATGGGCTATGAGGATAAACACCCTTAGAGGTGAGTGGGGTGAAGAGTGCACACTCCAGGGCCTTGTCCCTCCAAATTTTTATCAATTAGCCATGTTGGCATCACCAGATGTCCCCAGATGCCTAGCAAGGTGCTCATGTCCCTCCCAGGACGACTAGCCCTATTCTACTGCAATGGAAAGATAAGTAGGGGGTAAAATCTGGCTCCTGCAGCTCCAAGTCCTCCCTCAGAGCACAGAGGATATGGGAAAAAGCCACAAGACAGAATACCCCTCACCTTGGGTGGGAGACCCCCCTGATATGCTGGCCAGCTGCAGGAGTAGACGATGGGGCGGCCAGTGGCATTCAAGGCCTTTGCCATTTCTGGGTAGCCTTTAGGGAAAGAAGACAACTGGTGAAGGAGGCAGATGGTGGCAGCCTGCGTCCCAAACTGCCTGGCCACAGGGACCCCAGGGCCAGCCTGTTTTCCTGCTTTACACTGGCTCTACTGCACCTAAGCACCCTCCTCTTTGCCCAAGAGCTCCAACAGGTGACATGAGGCAAGAACTGGTCAAACAGGTACTTCTGCAGCCAGACAGCTATCCCAACTGAAGCACTGTGGAGAGAAATGCCAGTCTGATTGAGAGCTTTTACCCTCTGCTTGCTCTTTTGCTGATGAGTAGCATCCATCCAGCTTCAACATGTCCACTCCCCAGTCTGCAAAAGTCTGAGCATCCTGCTTTACATGGTCCAGCGTAGTGCCCGGATAGCCCCCACATGTGAGGGTGCCCAGGTCTCCATAAATGCCCAGCTTCAAACCCCGAGCATGGACCTGTGAGGGGAGCAGAGCTGCAAGGTAGGAATAAGGGGATCCAAGGTGCCTCCAAAGGACCAGGTTCATTCATTCCCTCCCAGCTATCTCACCACAGTGGGTGAGACACTGGTCCCCACCATCCCAAACAGGCACTCACATAGTCAGCCAGAGCCTTAATCCCACTGGGAAACCTTTCAGGGTCAGGAACCAGGCGTCCCTCTGCATCCCGGTGCTTGGCAGACCAGCAGTCATCAATGTTGATGTACTCATAACCCAGCTCCCTCCAGCCATCCTCTGCCAGCCGGTCTGCCATCTCGAAGAACAGCATCTCACTGTGGGTTGTGGGGACAGGGACACAGCAGGCTGAGCCCTTGACACCCCCGTGTCCCACCAGCTGCAGATTTCGGGTCTAATGGGGGGTTGTGGAGGGTTGGTTTTGCAAGGCTGGCCTGGGCTGTTAGGGGAGCGTCTCCAGGGCTTCCGCTTAAATTCCGTTCGTGTCCCGTTCATCAGCGAGAAGCCTTTCCCGGCAACCCAGCACAGCCCGTCTACATCCTTCATCCCCAGAGCACCCCGTCTGCCACCCACCGCGTTCCCCAATACGCCGCCACGGCAGGGTTCGTCTTAGGGACACACACGGTGCCCGAGCCGTGGTCTGACCCGACCATCTGCCCTCTCCTGCCTCGACATCGCCCCGTCCACCCGCCCGGTACAGAGCCCGGACACGGAACAGGTTGCCTGGGGCTGGGGACATGCAGGACAAGCTATTCTGCGGCAGGGAGGAGGGGGAGGGAGGAGGACACGACAGCGAAACCGGTGAGGGAGATAAAGCGCCAAGCCCCAACTTGGCAGGGTTCACAGGGGGAGGGGGATTCCCCCCGCCCCGCTGACCTGATGCAGTTGCGGGGGTCCACCTGGCAGTCCACGTTGCAGCGGAACCTCTCCCAGGACAGCCAGCCCATGGGAGGAGTGAGCGCCAGCCCATTCTCCAGGGCCACGGAGGGCAGTGCCAGGGACAAAGCCAGGGCCATGGTCACGACCAACTTGTTCAGCACCGCTGCCTCCATTGCTGCGACCGTTGGGAAACCCATCCCGGCCTGGCCTTGCTCACATGATGCCGTCCACATCACCTGACTATACGTGCCCGCCTACCTTCTTCTCCCCGCCTTTCTTCCCTCCCTCCTTCCCTCTTTTCTTCCTCGCTCCCCTCTTCCCTCTTTCCCGGCACAGCTCGGCATAGTGAACGCAGCCTCGCTGCGCCCCAAAGCCCCCGCCCCGCGCCTTACCGCACCTCCTTGTTGCTGCATCCCCGACACTGGTATCGCCCCCCTGTGCTATTACACCCAGTCAGTATTGCATTGGCATTGCACTCCACTGCTGTAGCACCCCAAAGGTGTTGCACCCTATCAGCACCGCACTCTGCCTGTACTGCCGCACCCCTCTGGCACTGCACCCCACTGCAGCTGTGCCCCATAAATGGTAGCCATCAGCAGTGCACCCAGTCGGGGCCACAGCTCAAGGCTCTTGCACCCCACTGCCGTTGCTTTCCACTGTTGCTGCACGCCATAACTATCATTCCATGGCTGCAGCACCCCAACACTGGAAGAAGAGAAAGTCTTTAGGTATCCTGAGGTGGGACCCCGGGGGCGGAGCGAAGATGTGCGGGATAGGGCAGCCCCGGGCACACTGCTGCGACACCTCCCCCGTCCACCGCCCCCCGCCTCACGCTGCTGCGGACTGGGCGGTGCTGCGGGTGCGGCGAGACGGCCCCGGCGGCCGAGGGAGCCCTGCCGGGCCCCTCCAGACGCCCCGTGCCGCGCCGGCAGCGCCGCTGAGCGGAAAGAGCCCGAGGGGACCCGGGAAGGGACGAGGGCCACAGTCCTGCCGCCGGGGCGAAGCGCTGGGTAAAGGCCGGGAAACGCTGGCGACGGGAGTGAGGGCGGGAACGGGCAGCAGGGCCGGGGCCGCGGTGGTCTGTCCAAGTACAGCGAACTGTAGCGGAGCCACCTCCAACAAAGGCACAGAGCCCGGCACTGCGAATATCACAGCCAGCCTCCACCCCCCCACGCCGTGACCACGGGACCCCCACAGCATCCTCTCGGTGGGGCTGGCGTGGGGCCCCTCCGCTGTAATCTGAACATGCGGCTGAAGATCCCTCGGGGCTGGACATGACTCAGGGCTGGAGATCCTTCGGGGTGCCGCGCCGATAGCAATGCACCTCCCGGGACACGGCTTTTTGATGGGATTTGTCTCCATTTTCCAGCTGTGGTCCTGCTCGAAGAGATCCCATGGGGAAGAGGGGTTTCAGGAGGGATGGTTAGAAGTGGCTCCGCAGTGGGAAATTCCCCCTGCCTGGATCTGGCCCGGGAGTGGCTGCTGTGGTTTGTTTTCTGCTTGCTTCTGTCTGTGAAGTTTTACTTTCTGCAGCTCAACGTCCATTTACAGTTGTGGAGTAGCAGAGGCTGCGCTCGCTGGGTCCTTATGTGGGACTGGCCTGTGTGCAGAGCTGCATGCCACGGGGCCTCTGCGGGTGGTGAAGCTATGAGCTTCTACAAAAGCATTTTTGTTGCTTTTTTTGTTTTGTTTTTTTTTTGCTCTTAATGAAACCCAAACAAACACAAAAATCAAAGCCACAGGAGCAGTGGCCTGACCTGAAACAGAGTCCAGTTCCAAAGCCAATGCATGTGCCCCTACTTTTACCATCCTGGTTTCCAGAGCTGCCAGCCTGCAGTGTCTGGCCCTGGCTGCTCCTCTGTGTGAAAGGCCCTGGCTTTCCAGGTTGGGTGTGATGCAGGTCTTTGCTTTTTCAGTCCCAAGCTGTTCTGGTTTGTGACTCCTTCTCTGCCACCTTTCCTTTGACCAGAGATGGGGCTTAGCATGGTGAAGCTTTGGACGCCCGCACCGAGGGAGCAGCCCAACCAAGGAAGACAGCAAGGGGTAGCAGTCTGACCCGCACAGCCGGTATGGCACCTTGTATCTTGCTGCCAGTGAACCTGCCAGGGCTGGGGGTGCTGCTGCTGGTAGGGCTGGTGGGGAATAGGTAGTCCTGTGTGACGATGGAGAATGGGGAGAGTGCACAAATGGAGGTCCCTGAGTCCTCAGATCTGAGAACTCTTTCCTTATCCTGCCCTAGAATAGAAGTGAGAGCAAAATAAATGCCCTGCAGGCACAGAGGCAAATTTATTTGTGTCTCATAAAAACACAACAAAGTAGGTCACTCATGGAATCAGAAGCAAAGCAGCAGTGTTGTTCCTGGAGAAGGCAGGTATCTCAGTGGTGGGGCACTTGTGATGACCTCTGCACCAGTGAGGAGCCAGCAGGGCTGGGTTAGACACTGTCTTGCAGGACTCAGGGCTTTTCTTCCCTGCAGCAGGCTCTGGACAGGATCAGGCTTCTCTTGCTGGGGCAAGTGAGATGTTCCTTGCCCTGAGACAATTTCTCCCTCTCTTCCTCTGATCCTAGGCAGGGTGATGAAGCTGAATGAGCGGAGTGTGGCCCACTACGCCACATGTGACTCACCTGCAGACCATGCTGGCTTCCTCCGCAAACGAGTAGAGCGACACCACCATCATTCCCACCACCACCACCATGCCACCTCCTACCAACGCCGCTGGTTTGTCCTCAAGGGCAACCTCCTTTTCTACTTCGAGGAGCGGGAGAGCCGGGAGCCTGTGGGGCTTGTGGTGCTGGAAGGCTGCACTGTGGAGCTATGCGAGGCTGCTGAGGAGTTTGCCTTTGCCATCCGCTTTGATGATGCTGGTGCCAGGGCTTATGTACTGGTGGCTGATGGGCAGGCTGCCATGGAGGCCTGGGTGAAGGCACTGTCACGGGCCAGTTTTGACTACATGCGGCTGGTGGTGAGAGAGTTGGAGAAGCAGCTGGAGGAGGCCTGCAAGAGCTTGGCTGCTTGCCGCAAGTCTCCACAGAGGTCTTCCTCCTCTGGCAGGAAGAGGCACCTCTCCAACCCTGCCTTGCTGCCTCTCCAGGAGAAGCCTGCTGTCCTGGAGAATGGTTATTCCACATGGGGTAATGGTGGTGGTGCTTCTGGAGGAGTTTCCTGCCCTGACCGTGATGGAGGGCATGCAAAGCCCCCACCCCTGCCTCCACGCCGGCGCTCAGCTGCTGGCAGTGCAGTGGGATCCCTGGCACCTGGCTTACCAGCCATGCCAGAGAGCCCAGTGTCACCAGAGACAGACTGCTTCTCCAAGCTGCATAGCTGGTACGGACAAGAGATAGCAGTGCTGAGACAGGAGTGGCAGGAGAGGCAGAAGAGGGGACATCCATGACCGGCCAGCCAATGCCTAGCAGCCTGTATCCCACATGAGAAGAGTGAAGCAAGGGATACTGCTTACCCACTGCCCTGGTTGGTGGGTGAATGTGTGGTGCATGTATGCATCATGGGGCATGTGGGAGGGATCAAGTTCTTCCTCAAACCCCACATTTAATTTCCATCAGGCTTTATGCAGCTGGAGAATGTGTAGTACCACAGGGGGAGCCACTTTTGAACTCTGCTGGTGCTACAAGTTGTGGATGTGGCACAAATTGGCACGTATGCAACAAACCTCAACCAACAGGTTTAGTCCCTTGCCATCCTGGCATGGTGGATGGTCCAGATGCTTCATCTCCTGCCTCTCCTTCACCATTTTTCTTTGGGTTTTGCTTCTCAGCATGAAAGTTTGCACAGGTTAGCATTTATTATTGTTTGTGGTCTCACTCAGAAGTCCTGCCCTTGTTTCTTTGCTGCAGATAAGGCTGGGCTTTTATGAAATGCCTCATGGGCCAACCTGCCCTGGTTTGTCCCTCCATCCTTATGCCTTCCTCAGCACAGATCATGTGGTGCTACCATGGCTGTGGCTGGCCCAGCAGCCAGGGTAATGAGGACTTTGTTCTTGCAGCATAGGGTTTTTTTATTTGCATCTGCACTAACTGTCTTTCCTGGGACATGGGTTTCATGGGCTTACATTCATCTCTTTGGGTGCCTGAGCTTAGCAGAGAAGCTGAAATGGAGACATCAAGCCTGGTCTGAAGCAACATCAAGGACCAGGAGCCTCCCAGAGCTGATATGGACTCTTGAGCAGTAGCCAAGCCTGTTAACAAGCCTGTTAATATCTCTGACTCAAGCCTTTCCTGTTCCAAAACAGGGATACTGAAGCCACTTTGCCTGGTGAAGGGTGAATTTCTGAGCCTGTGCACAGACTGTAGCTCCTGAAAAGTGCTATACAGGGCTTGGCTGGCTTATTGGGCAGTTTGCCCGAGACAGCATCCAGAGCTGCTCTCTTGCAGGACATTTCTCGCTCTTGTAGCTGTGCTCAGTTCTTGGCAGAGCTGTGCAATTGAAAGAGAGGCTGTGAAGAAGCAGGGAGGAGGAGAGGGCTGGTACCAGGAGAAGCGAGGGCATGGGAATGAGATACAGGTAGCACTGACTGCATGTCATCAGTGTCTGAACTTGCCTCTCTAGTGTAAAAGCCGTTTAAAGCCAGCAGTGCTTCCCTCTGATTTCATGTTACCGTCAGTCAGCTGATCTTCATAGCACTTCCTATGGTCCCAGTGAGCAAGGAGGGCTGTCACCTCACTTCAGAAACAGACTTGTCTTTCAGTAGGTCAGAAGCCTTGGTCATGAGGCAGACGGTACAAGTAGGTGAGACCAGGGTCTGGAACACCCTGAAGATGGGGTTTATCGATCTCTTTTATCCTCTTGGCAAGGGGTTTTTTTTCCAGAGCAGAAGAAATGCATTAAGCAACCTTCTACTTCCTAAACAGTGTTAAACCTGGGTTTATTGCCCTGTTTTATCAAGAAGCCTTGCTATGAAAGCAAGAGCCTATTGCAGGTCATGACTGGTAGGAACCTATTTGCCTTTCTGGAGTTAAGTGCACTCAGCTTAATACTTTGCGATAGCCAGCAAAGATTGCCAATGCAGAAATCAAATTGCTTCCATTAACTTAGTGCCTTTGAAAGTATATCTCTGGTAGTTTTAGCTTATGAGCTTCTGGTTCAATAGTGTATTAGAAGAAATCAGATCTTAGATCAGATCTTACAAAAAAGACTTTGGGCAGTAGGAGTGTCACCTCCACATACAAGTGAGGCGATCCAGTTGGTGCTTGTATTTCTTCACATTAAGGATCTTTGAACATAGGAGGATAATTTTTGTTCTGCTTTTAAGGTAAAACAGTTCAGAAAAAAACAGGAACAGGTGACCCAGCAGCTCAGCTGGCTGATCTTATGGGCCAGCTCTGCCTCCCTGCCTTCCACTTGAAAAATTCAATGCTGCAGCATTCCCAGCTGGAATCCATCCCCTTGCCCATGCTGGGGCAGCAACATCAGGCAATGGCACTACCTGGTGCCTCCAAATGTGTGTATTTTGAGACCAAGGTCAGATTTGGAATGCGTTTTTCTGTGGGGTTTGGTTTTAGTTTATTTCATAGAATCTTTTTTTTTTTATGTAACACAGAAGAGAAGAATATTCCTGTCATCTCAGATTGACTCAAGGCAGTTTGGTGGTAAAGATTTAACTTCCAAAATAAATCAAAATGTAATGGCAGTTCCTACTGAAGAATTGGGAGAGACATGAAAGGGAAAATTAACAAAGCTAGTTCTGTCAGAACGGGAACTGAAACAGTATTATTCCTTTAAGGGCAGTTTCACATCTAAGAAGCTTAGTTTGTTTTAATAAGGCAGGATCGTGCCTATAATGCTGCTAAAGAGCTTGTCCTTAATGCTTTAATCTGTCCCATTCAAATGGCACAATTTCCATGCTACCTGCCTTTGCGTTGTGCCAGCTAAATCCTAAATTCTGTAAATGAGGAACTGCGCTCTGCTGTCTGGTGACATTTGGGGTAATTTTGTGTTTTATTCTGCAGTGCTGAGAAGAAAATGGCTGAATCCTGAGCAGTATTCATGGTTGGCCCAGCTGTCCATGCCCCAGTCTTTGCTAGGTCTCCAAAGCATTGCGTTAACTTTGGAGGCACTTGTATACCATCCCACTCATATAGCAGGGATGTCCCTTTTGTGAGCAAATAGAGACAAATTTGAGCCATGCCCAAATTTTATGGGAGCTTAGCTTTTTAATGACTACAGCCATTTGCTTCATTAGGCAGGAAGAACCTGGGTGATCCACCATCTCCTCTGAGATGGAGGCTATCAAACCAGCCTGGCTGAGGATCAACTGTGCTGGCAGATCCTTTGAGGCAGCCCCCAAGCAGAAGGTTGAGCTTTTCAGCTTCTTGAGATTGCACCTGCAGCTAATTGACTAATGGAGCATCCACTCTGTTTGCAGGCAGGGATTGTTACAGGAAAAACAAGATATTTCACTGCACATTGTCCCTAACACCAAAATAAGACTGTCATGCTGTTTTTTCTCTGGTCATTCCAGTTTAGACTGTTTCACCTCTTGCCTTCTCTTTTTCTTACTATCTTAAATAGAAGATGTCTGTGCAGCACAAAATTTGTTCTGTAGCAAAGGGGGAGCTGAACACTGAAGCCAAATGGCTAATTTTCTTAAAGTACTGAAATAATTTTCTAAGAGGTTTCTTTAGTGTAATAACACATAGGCAGTGAAAAGTGGTTGAATCTGAAGTCTTGAATTTAAAAGAAATTGAAGACTAAAGGGGAGAAGGAGGTTCTGACATGGCCTTTGTAAGCTGTGCCGAAAAGGGCTTCCCAGTCCTGCTAAAATTTATGAATTCCTATAGCTTTGCCAGGGCTGGTGTTTCAGACTCAGGCCCACAGTATACTGTTTCTGCACGCCTGTCTTTTTATAAATAATACTATGGTAATGTTTTCCACTGAATTTAGGTCCTAGCAATAAGAGCAACCTGAAGCTTTTACCCGTGGCCACCACGAGCCATTTGGTGGAGCATTCACTACAAAGGTTGGATCTTTTCTGTTACAGCAGCTGCTACATTAATTGTTTGGGAGTGGGTGATCCCTCACAACTGCCTTTACAGAGAAACCTAAATGACCTCCACAGGAATGCAGCGCAGGGGGACGATGCCGAGTTCCTGTGTGAGGGCACCTTCCTCGGCACCGGGCGTGTGTAAGAGTCTGTGGGCAACCAGGGGTCCTGCGCCTTATTTTTTAAGTCCTTC
>VZRI01008467.1:196946-218094 GCA_013397515.1 Upupa epops | reverse complement strand
CGCTTCGTGTGTTACACGCCCGACTTGTACTGTGCATTTCAGGACACCGCTGACGTTTGTATTTTATGCCGTGACGCCAAATAAACGGTTGCGATTTGTAGCCCGTGCGTGGCAGCTGCGAGCCCCTCCCGCCCTGCCCGTTTGTGGGATCACACGGACCGAACTCCCTCGGCCGCGCCTTAACATCCCTTTCTCCCGTTAATATGCCCTCTTCTCTGTTAACGGCTCTGAGGCAGCCCGGCCCCGCCCCCGGCGCGCGCAGTGCCGCTCTCCCGCCTCCCCGCAAGCCTCGCGAGAGTCGGAGGTCCCTCAGTCTCTGGTGACGCCTCGGCTCCGCCGGTCCGCGCGGNGCCGGTCCGAGGGAGACCGGAGGGGGCCAGGAGGTATGATGGCAGCTGCCATAGGCGGGCGGTTGCTGGCGGCGGCGGCTCGTTCCGCTCAGGTAGGCTGGGTGGGGCCGTGCCGCAGCACAGCCATGTCGTTCGTGCCTTCCCGGAGCGCCACGGTAACCCGCAGCGGCGCCATCTTGCCCAAGCCGGTTAAGGTGAGTGAGGGTCGAGCGGGCGAGGGCCAGTGGCGGTGTAACGGACGGTGGCAAATCAGCGCGGGTGCTCCTGCTGGGGGTGGGGTGGTGGGAGTTGAGTGATAGGCGCCAGGCGAATCAGCAGCTGTGGGCAGGGCGGGGATGTGGAAGCGCTCGACTGCTGGAGGGTCTGGGAGCAGCCCCGAGGGGCCGGCCCGGTCCTCCCCGGGTGCGGACCTGTCGTTCACAGCCGTTTCTCACGAGGCTTGCGCTTCCTGGTCAGGTTACTGCTGTCCCCTGCTCCAAGCGCCCCACTCGCCTGGCGCCTGAGTCCTCTTAACTGCCGCGCCCGGTTGTGAACGGGACCTGCCCCGCCAGGCAACACCGCCAGCTTCCCGCTGCTCCCCTGGCAGCCGGGAGTAGGAGTGTTCTTGTGATGGGCAGCCCACTGATAATGATCAATCTTTTCCAATCCACTCCTGCAGACCCCTTTTGGCCTCCTCAGAGTGTTCAGCGTGGTGATTCCTTTCCTGTACGTCGGGACACAGATCAGTAAGAACTTCGCAGCCCTACTTGAAGAACACGATATCTTTGTCCCAGAGGATGATGACGATGATGACTAAAGGTTATATTATTAACACTGCCAGATATGTGTTTCCCGTTTGGCTTGGAGCAGGGAGGAGAATCTCCGATTAGTAAATGCAGAGAGCAGAATTCTGAAAGAGGCATTTTCAGTTCAGCACAGGGACACACTATTGCCTCTGGCTATGAACCTCTCTGTTCTTTCATACTGGAACTTGCCAGGCTGGTATCTGAATGGGAAATCTCCACAACATACTCATTAGAGACTGGAACTAACTGATAGTCGTTTAGATCTTGTCATTTGAATCAGAAATAAACTGTGTTCAGTGAGGGTCTGTACAGCAGACAGAAAAGAATGGCTTCAGTGTTAGAACATTACATGTCTGAAGAATGACAAAGTTGCTGAAGGAGATAAAGCACAAATCCTATGAGGAGCAGCTGAGGAAGCTGGGGTTGTTCAGCTTGGAGAAAAGGAGGCTCATGCGAGACCTCATCTATCCTCTGCAACTACGAGGTTGTAGTGAGGTGGGTGTTGGTCTCTCTTCACAAGTAACAAGTAACCAGGGTAGGGTTACACGGGACATTAAGAAAAATGTCTTCCGGAAAATGTTGTGAAGCATTGGAACAGGCTGCCCAGGGAAGTAGTTGAGATACCATTCATAGATGTGGTGCTTAGTGATGTGGTTTAGTGGTAGATGTGGCTGCATTAAGTTTATGGTTGGACTGGATGATCCTATTATATGTCTTTACCTGTTTATATGTCTTCTGCTACATTACAGAATGACATTTTTAAAAAGAATCATGTACTGTATGAAATTCTGATATAGAGGTGAGCGGTTAAAGAGAATTATAGAACCCATCAGAGCAAACTGTCTAGTAGGTGTTACCTTTATCTGCAAAACACAACACTTTCCCTTATTTTATGTTGCCCCATTTGGTTTGCCCTTGTATAAAGATTTGAGTTTGGGTGGTTTGGATTTTTTATAGCATAAGGGAGTTGTTGCAAATGTTGTTGCTTTATAATCGGCTTGTTTGAGGTATTCGGTTTGATAGAGGGTTTCTGCAGCATGTACTGTACAGGTAAAAAAACCAAATGACAATATGATACAGACTGCAGTGAGCTATTAGAAAGTCCTCTTACATAAACACCCTCCCATGTGCGGTTCAGGGGGAAGGTATGGAGTGAAGTTCACTACAATGTTTCTGAAGAGTAACAGTTTATCATTCTCTCTGCAGAGATGTAAATGAAGAACAGGATGGAGAAAAACACTGACAGCAGTGGTTCAAGCATCTGTCATCTGTGTTTTTATCTTCCTAAATGGGACAGGGGACTCTGCATCCCCTTTGCCAGTGAGTGTCCTATGCATGTCTGTATGGCTGAAATCTGTAGACTGAAGGAAGTGCTTGACAGACCCTGTGTCCTTGAACACACATGCTCCCCCTCATCAAAGACTGCTTGGGATTCCTTTTATCAGAAATATGGGAAGCAATTAAAGAGATTGAAATGTACGCCTTTGGTCTTGTATTTTTATAGATTATGTTCCTGTGTCATCCCTAGCATTTCTGCCTTAACCCTTCTTCCTCCATACATCTGTTGCGGTAAGAAGACCTTCTTCATACAAGTCCTTTCTGCAATTCAGTACATAACAGGAATCCAAGAGAAAGCAGCAGCCGTGTGACACAGCCTTGTTAAAAGAACAGGGTGTATACAAACACTGGCAGTTCAGTTAATGCCTATTTACAGCCTGGCAGGGTATCTGATAGAGACTGTATCGTTAATTTCAGAGAATTAAGTACAGTATCAGAGTTAAAAGGTTTGAGTACCTTTTGTAAAGGATTACGATCACAAGCAAAAACTAACTCAGTGATGTGTTTTGTAGCACTTAGTATCTAAGCAGTGGAAAAATCTCTTAACACTCTGCCCTCCATGTACCTAGTATTTCCTAGGTAGCTCAGTATGAACTTCTGTATAAAGCCTAATATATTCATTTTCTTCACTGTATAAATTTGAATCCTTTTTGCGGAAGTGTCTACTATTGTAATTAAGTCCTTGTGTTACAGAGTTAAAAGGTCTTCTCTACTGCTAGGACATGACACTACTCAGCTACACCAGACCAGTTATTTTCTCAAATTCCTTAAAAGGTTAGACAGTTTTTGGGTTTTTTACCTAGCATTACCACCATGTATGTGTCATGGTTTCTGGTCACTACATCTGACCTCTTCTCTTGATCACTCACTTTCACCTTGGTGTTCCTGTAACTGTTTAAATGTTTATTTTAGTGTTGCATACATTAGTAAAATGCCTAAGCAGCTGCATTTGCTCCCTTGCCATTTGGCACTGCTTCTCATGTGTGCTCTTGTGACTCTCCAGCACAGCTACCAAGAGAAAAGGGAACCTGAAATATAAGCAACCCCAAGAATTAATGCAGCTGGCAGTTTCTCAAGTCACTCATTTTCTGAGTTGCCCCCTCCTTCCACAAAGCCACCTGAGAAGTGGTACCTCCAGTTCACCCACTCCTGGGAGACAAACACATCCCTTCTCCTGTTTTCTGTACTGCCTAATTCCTTATCACTGCTTTACCCCACCATCTCTCCTGGCCTTTCCTGTTGGCCCTGTTCTTATAAACATCCCTGAGAAGTGCTGCTTTACAGTCCTCATATGGAGAAGAAAGCCCTAGCATTCAGGCAAGAAGTCTGAGCATACTGCAAGACCCCAGTGCTGATCACACACTGGGCAGCTCCAGCATTGAGTTACCTGCTGAAAACCCATTCCACGGGTTAAAGAACAAATTCTCCTTACTCTTTTCAAAAGGCAACTGTTCATGATACAATTATGGAGGTGATGGTAGGGCACCCTTACAGATCCTCCATAAACAACATTAAAATCCATTTTACAGTAGGGAAACAGACTCTGATCTTCTTATTGCACAAAGGGCTTTATTTGCCTATTGGATTTTACACCAATCCCTGTGAGAGACTAGTGTCCAAGTGAAGAACAGCAGACCAACAAAGTCATAGCATGAAACTGCAGAAGACTGCATGAATGTGGATGGGTTTCAAGTACAAGAATATTTCAGCAACCACACTGGCTTTTCTGAAGGCACAGTCTTCATTAGCATAGAGCTAATGCCTACATATAGGGCTGCAGGCCAAGCTGAAAGCCAGGTTATGTTATTCAGCAGACAATCCAGGTCAATTGATGGGACAAATTCCATTCACTGATAAAACTAGGAAATCACAGATCTCTACACAAATCATAAGAACCTGAACATACTCTGAATTCAGAGTTGGTTGTTAGGACCTTAATACACTAAGCAATCTTTCTGCATGGATTTCTTTCTATACAGAGCTTTATTTGTGATATAATGCAGGAAAACGTGGAGTCAATCTCTCAGGGATCGTGGCCAGCATAGAATTTAGAGAGAAAGTCATTAGGTCGAGGAGTTTCAGTTTCATGGAAATACCTCATGACATGAGTCCTCTGCTTCCATACATTAATGGTTTCTTGAAGTTCCATTTTGCCCTGCGCAGAGACAGAATTTCAGTTACAGCCCAAGTCTAACTACAAAGCACTATGAAATTTATTTGAATGCACTCAGAAATACTTCTAAGGTAACTGCATCAACAATTGTGTGCACCTAAAGTTTGCTTACATCACCTATACTGTTACACAAATATACATACTGGTCTTGTCTTGTGACTTTATTGCTTCCTGTCCTATATTTACAAGTTTCTACAACAGTTCCCCAGCCCTGTGGAACAGGTAAAAGACCCTGCCACCTTCTTAGAATCCACCTTGTTTCATAACTGGCACCCACAAACAATTCTGCATAACATTACTCACCTCTATTTAATTTCTTTTTAATAGCCACAAGTTAGCAACAGTTATACTTAGTTTTCTAACTAAGTGTTTTGCATGATATCACTACCATGGAGATATTAAACATAACTTATACATTACTCCAGTCTATGAATGAATTATTGTACTGGTTTCAGAGGATGGCAGCAGGGGACAAAACAAGACCGCCCTAGAACTGTCATCTATGGTATGTTCTAAGATTCTGTTTCCAGATTTTTTTCCATCATGTAAAGACAAACTAGCTATCTTGAAATGCAGAGAATACAACAGGTGAGCAAGACAGTGCTTGGCTAGAAGCTTTCTAATGCATTAGCACTGCAGAGCTCAGTTGTTGTTGCTCAGACCTGTTTTGTGGCCTTGTCAGACTCCTGCTACAATGATTATTGCTCTGAAACAAACATCTCTGAGGCCTGAGGCAGAATCAGATATGTTACCGAGTTAGGATGTTTTACCATCTAAAGGCAACCTCCCACCAAGTACTACCATTCTAATAGGTGTTTCAGAATCGGTGAAGAAAACCATGTCCCAGTCTAAGGAAGTACTGTAGGGAGTAGGTTCATTTTTAACAGTAAACTAGCTCTCAGCACCTTCTTCATTTTTCTTTGACTACTACTGCTTTCTAAAAACAAAAACAAACCACAACAAACTTGGTACTCTAAACCTACTATTTTGCATGTCTTACCGTTCCTATTTGGAACATGTGCATACTGTAATAGCCACTACACTGAGTGACACAAAACACTGTTCAAGCAACCCTGACTTACTTAAGACCTTATTCCTCTGCACACTAAAAGGACTTGATCCCAAAAAAGACAACCTCTTCTTAGCACAAGCCGAAATAAAACTGTCCCTCTCCTCCATTGCACTCATCACTGGATTACTGGCATAATATACTCTCACACACTCTGCAGCTTCAACAAAATGGGAGTAACTCGTTCATACCTTAATAACCAGCATGTCTATCACCCGTGGATCTGTAACATGGGCATTCTTCATGAACATTTCCCGCACCTTGTTACGCCCCTGTTTCACTGTGATGTCCAGCTGGTATAGATGCACTATGAAAAACAGAACACCCACAGAGGTCAACTACAGGACTTATTTTTTTTTCTATTGACAATGGAGCAACTCAATCCCACAGAGCTCTTTTGTTCTTGCAACATCTGTCAGTTCCACTAATGATTAATTTAAGGTAAATCAACAAAACAGTCATGGTATAGTATGGTCCCAGAGCCGTCTTAAGGAATCACAGAATGATTTAGGTTGGAAGGGATCTTAAAGATCACTTAGTTCAAACTCTCTTGCCATGAACAGAATCTCTTACTAGATAGGTTGCTCAGAGCCCCATCCAGCATGGCCTTGAATACGTCCAGGTAAGGGGCATCCACAGCTTCCCTGGACAATTTGTTCCAGTGCTTCAGTACACTAAAACTGAGAAATCTCTTCTCAAGATCTAATATAAATCTACCCTCTTTTTCAGTTTGATACCATTCTCCCTTGTCCTACCGCTAGATCCCCTTGTAGAAAGTCCCTCTCCAGCTTTCCCGCAGGTACTGGAAGGGCCCCCAAAGGCTTCTTCACTTTCCAGGCTCAACAGCCCAAATTCCCTCAGACTGTCTTCAAAGGGAAGGTGCTCTAGTCTTCTGATCATCCTCACATCCTCCTCTGTATTTGCTCCAATGGTTCTATGTCCTTATACTGGGGACTCCAAAACCGGACGCAGGTGATGCCTCAACAGGGTAGAGAGGAGTAGGAGAATCATTTCCCTTGAACTGCAGGTGAAACGTCTTTTGATACAGCCCCGGATACGGTTGGCCTTCCGTGCTGCACTCACACACTGCCGGCTCATGTTGAGCTTCTCACCACCAGAACAGGCCGCCAATGCTGCGAAACACCCCCACTGTGCAAAACTCGACTACTCTCGCTTGGCTAGAAAAGCCAAACTGCAAGCGAGACATGAAGAGCCCGTGGTCCCACACACACGCTTCCCTCCGGACACGCAGTCAAGCGGGCGGAGAGACAGGCGAGACCGGGGAGCGAACGGCAGCTCCACAGCCCTCGTAAGGCCTCCAACAACCGTGTCCACCCCACCGCACCGCATCCCGCAGGCAGCGGGGAACAGGCCGCTGCCGGACGCCTCGCAGGGCGGCCATCACGACCTTGAGAGACAGAGCACGCGCGCGCGCACGCCCGCGCAGGCAGCCACCTCTGCGCCTCTCACCTGCGTTGGGCACCTCGCGGTACCAGGCCCGGTAGAGCTCCCTCACGCGCCGCTTGGCCTCGCGCAGGTCACGGCTGAAGATTGGCTTCACGGCGGAAACGGCGCCTTTGCCCGCCACCGCCATCTTGGAGCGTCCCGCCCCTTCTCTGCCGCACTGGGTTGACGAGCGCGGTACGGTCAGTCTCTACTGGCCGGCTAAGCTGTCACTCCGGAGCTTTGAGGCTGGCACACTGCTACAGTCTCCCGTCGGATTGGTCCGGAGAAACGCAAATCACCTCTGGCTGCGAGGATCGCGGTGGGGAGAGGGTGTCTGTCTTGCTTGGTTCGAGGTGGCTGCCCGGCTTGTGAGGCTAACGAGGAGCCGAGTGAAGGCAGCGGGACTGAGGGACGAGGACGACGCGGGGCGGGCTTAACGTCGCCCGACCCACCGAGGCAGAGACTTCAATGTGTTTAGGCCTTTTCACAGCCTCACTGGAGGAGTCTGCGGGTGGTCGTGACGACCTTATCTCGTACAGGTGCCGGTCCCGAGGCGATGGTGACAGGAAGCAGCCGGAAGCTTCTCAATAAGGGCCCCATTCTCCCTGTAGTTCCCTCCAGGCTGTGGCGGCCCCTACCCTACGCCTGACACCCGCTGGTTGGCTGTGATGGCCATTTTTGCCTCAGATAGAGAACTTGCTTTTTCCCTTCAAGATTATCAGAACAGTATTTTCCAATGGTCTGTTTGTTCCCTTTTGCCTCCAAAACAGCACTCCAGCTGATGTTGGCAGAGGCTAGTTGACTTTTCTTTCTATTTCTTCTTACATGCTAGAAAAAAGCTACCTCTGTTAGTGCTACCCGTAGTTTTTATCCGAAAAGGTCAGTCCTTCCTGTTTGAAGTTTAGTTCACTGAAACCTTCTATTTGAAAACACTCTACATGTGTGCTGGTAACTATAAACCCAAGTATGTACAGTTCTGTGTCATTGAACCAAACAGAAAAGTAAAACCAAAAGAATCTTCAAAGAAACAGATGGGGTGCTGGCAATAAGGAAAGAAATGTCAAATGACTATCTGAGGCAAGTGAGTAGCTGACCACAAAGAGAAGAGGTGAGAAAGAAGACTTTTCAGATCACTTTTATTATTCTGTAGAATTAAAAACATAAATGTGCAGTTGTTGGTAAAGTAAAACCGATTTTTATTTCAGTGTTAAGAAGTATTTGCATAATTCAACACAATAAGATAAAGAAGGGTGTCTTTACAAGTCGGGATGGGTGCTGTAAATTTTGGCCATGTGACTTAAAGGAGATAAAGGATCCTTCAAACAAGCATTATATCAGGATTGGGTATTGCAAATCAGATAACATAGTTTATAAGAGACAGAGTACAGAGCCATAGCTAGCTAACTAAACTGAAGCTTTTGAACTTTTTAGTTAAAAGTACACGAGTAATAGAGTTATGAATGTTAACTTCTCTGCCCTGGGCAGCATAAAGTCACAGTTAATGTTACCTATGATGTATGATGTTAAGTGGGGTATATGCTTAGGTGGGTAATGCAGAAAAGGAAGTGTGAACACGCCAAGTACCCCAGCCAATAGGGAAAGGGACCTCCATCCCAGGAAAAGTGATGGAACAGTTTGTCCTGGACGCTGTCTTTAGGCACATCAAAGACAAGATGGTCATTAGGGACAGTGAGTATGGCTTCACCAAGGGGTAGTCATGCTTGACCAACCTGATAGACTTTTATGAGGGCATAACCAGGTGGATAGAGCAGTGGATGTGGTCTATTTTGACTTCAGTAAGGCATTTGACACAGTCTCACATAGCATCCTCACGGCCAAACTGAGGCAGTGTGGACTTGATTGGGTAGTGAGGTGGATTGTGAACTGGCTGCAGGATAGAAGCCAGAGACTAGTTAATGGGACAGAGTCTAGTGGGAGGCCTGTATCTATTAGAGTCCCCCAAGGATCAGTACTGGGACCAGTCCTATTCATTAATGACTTGGATGAGGGATTAGGGTGCACTGTCAGCAAGTTTGCTGATGACATGAAGCTGGGTGGTGTCACTGACACCCCAGCAGACTGTGCTGCCATTCAGAGACCTAGACAGGCTAGAGAACTGGGCAGAGAGAAATTTAATGAGGTACAACAAGGGTAAGTGTAGTGTCTTGCATCTGGGCAAGAACAACCCCAGAGACCAGGATAGGTTGGGGACTGACCTGTTGGAGAGCAGTGTAGGAGAAAGGGACCTGGGGTTCCTTGTGGACAGCAAGATGACTATGAGCCAGCAATGTGCTCTTGTGGCCAAAAGGGCCAACAGCATCCTGGGGTGCATCAGGAGGGGGGTGGTTAGCAGANACCTCATGAATGCCTATAAATATGTGAGGGGTGGGTGTCAGGAGAATGGAGACAGGCTCTTCTGAATGTCATCTGGTGATGGGACAAGGGGCAATGAGTGCAAGCTGAATTATAGGAGGTTCCATCTAAATATCAAAAGAAACATCTTCACAGTGAGGTTAACAGAGCATTGGAACAGGCTGCCCAGGGGGGTTGTGCAGTCTCCTCTGGAGACATTCAAGACTCACCTGTATGTGTTCCTGTGCAACTTGTGATCTAAGTGATCCTGTTGTGTCAGGGGGACTGGATTAGATAATCTTTCGAGTTCCCTTCAGATCCTTAATGATTCTATGATAACATGCAGTTGGGAAACTAGGATAAAATGAGGCCCCATCATAGGAAAATCAGACAAAGTGAGGCTGCGTCATCCAGCAATCTGAGAGACCCCACAGGAATATTTTTCCAGTTGACTCCCTTTATCAGAATAAAGTTAACTTTCACAGGACTCCTCTGTCTCCAATGTGACCACTGACCTCTAGCAACATGGTTTTCTGTGAAATGGCTTTCATAGTGCCTGAAAGTATTGTAAATTTGTAACTGCTACTTACATACATGCACTCAGAGCTTTTCAGTTGTTATGCATAGAAAGTCCTTTATGCCACAGTCTTTTCATCGATGTGGTTAAAGGTAGGAACTACTAATCTAAACATCAATATGCCTTAGCACCTGGAAAACCAAATTGTCAGAAATATCACAGAAAGAAAGGGAGCTCTGAAGTCTATGTTTCATACAGAATGCCCTCATCATTTTGTGAGTTCCAAACCCGTCCAAGAACTGACTTCATGTAATGCTAAAAATATCCCCAGTTTTCAAGACATAATTACAGGAGATGGTAAATCTAAACACCAGGATTTCTCTCGAAATATGTTCACAGGATTTCCTGTATTCCACAAATTACCTGCTTCAGTGGCTGAAACAGTACATGGATTATTTATGTAGTCTTGGCATTTACTCTTACTGGAGGCACAGTGTGACAGAAGGGTTGTCAGGTTAAGACTTGCTCTCTTGGGGCTATAAACAAAGGCACTGCAGTATGTGCATAATAGACAGGAGTATGCAATAAACAAGAGGGAAAGAAGGGGGTATATATGTACTGGATGGTAAGAATTTTTGGGAGCACTGCTCTGAAACTGCTTTTACGTGGCACCTTGTTGTGTGAGCTAAGCTCTCACCCTGTCCACTGGCAGCACATAGCAAATCAGCTGACTGACCCTGACTTGCTTTTCAGGAACCCATCCAGAGCTGGTGGTGCTTCCTGGGTCTCAGGTACTGCTGTGGCATGCCTCTGCACAGGAGGGACAGCATGGCTGGGTGTGCAGGGGGCTAACAGCAAAGACTATGGGCCAAGAGCATCTGAGAAAATTTTCCTTGTTTCTTCTTCTCCTAGAATTGGCAAGACCCCAGGGTTGTCTTTTACCTGAGATACCATTGTATCCTAATTCAGGACTAGTAATTTTTTCAGTAGCTGTGTACTCTGTGATCTGCTTCTGCAACTGGTGAGAGCTCCAAGTACAGCAGAGGTGGCTGGTTATATATGCAGGTACCTGTTAACTTGGTTGTTGTTCATAATTTGCTATGGCTGGCTGATCAAGATGCAGGACCGGAACTCGGGTAAATTATATATTGGGCTATATCCTTACTTTGCTACATAGCTGGGGACATCTGCACAGACTTGAGCAGTCTTGAGTGGAACCCAGCATGATCCTAGTGTTGGTCAGCAACAGGCAATAAACAGGAGGGAATAAAGGGCATATGTTGCCTAGACCTGCAACATTTCTAACAGTTTGTGCCTTGGTGTTGGTCTGTGAGTGATGGAGCTCCTTTTAGTGTGTACTTATCTTGAGACAGCTTGCAGCAGGTATGGGTGTGGGGAATTTGTGAGAGCAAAGTGACCATCTTCCCGTGGTCTGGGCTGGTCCTTGGGGAGCACAAAGGTGAATTTCTGCAGGAGAGTGGTAAAGAAAATAAAAAGCTCCATCTTGGCCAGCTGTTCCCCTGGGCAGACACGGCGACCTGCAAGAAAGGAGTAGAAAAATTCTGTGAAAGAGAACACTAAACAAAGCTGGAATTGCTGCAGGAGGAGCAGATCACCCCTCTGGCCATGCCTCTGACATGCAGCTGGATCCTGCCCTCAGGTTTCCTCAGGTTTACCTGCTGAAAAAGGGAGGAAGGCCTCTGGTTTCACAAACTGGCCGTTTGCATCCAGGAAGTGTTCAGGATAAAACTCATTTGGCTTCTGCCAGACTGTCTCGTCCTTCAGTACAGAAGACAAGTTGGTGATGACTGTTGTCCCCTGCAATCCCCCACAAAAGGACAGCACTTAGATGAGAGCAGCAACATTGTCTTGGCACAACAGGTCCCTACTGGACCCTCATTAATTCGCTTCTACCATCTAACAGCAACCAACATTTGGTGCTTTAGAATAAGGCATCAATCTCATGCATCTACTGTAAACAGAGGTAAAGCAGGGCACTTTTCCATTGACACATGGTGTTCTGCCCTATGCTCTGAAGCAGCTGAACATTTGCAATTTGTATCCTTACAAAGGCTGTAGCATGCAAGTGCCAATTCCATGGTTACACAGTGGAAACAGCCTCTCCTCAGATCCTTGAGTGAGACATTTGATGCTGTCTTGCATAACTCTGTTGTCTCTAGAGAGATGTGATTTTGACAGACCGACCGCTCATGGTGTAAGGGATTGGCTGGATGGTCACACTAGCAGTGTTATTGTCAATGGCTGCACATTGGAAACAGCATATGATTCTCAGATCCTCTTGGACTAGTATAGCTATGCTAGAAAAATGGACTGACAAGACTGCAAAGTCCAACTTTCACAGGGGTCAAGGAAAATTGCAAAGGTTTCCTATTTCACAGGTCAATGCTGTGGGCTGAAGGAGATACCACAAGGCTAAAAAATAAAAATCCTAGGCTAGCATTGCTACCACTGCTGCCAGGGCAGCTGTTTGTAACAGTGGTGATGGACTGGATGCTGGTGGCATTTGAGTAGCTTCAGAGCTTTAAATTTTAAATGCTGCCATCTTAGAAGAGGCAGTAAGTTTGGTGTCCCGTGCCTTCATAGAGCTTTTTGTGCTCCTTTATTTTCTCCTTCTAACAAAGGAACATGCATATGAATGTCACAGCTCATCAAGAGCTGTGCAAGCCTTTGCACTGAGCCACCACAGCAGTTGGGCTCCCACATAACCAGTCCAAACCCAGAGCACAAATGTGACCACCTGCCCAGATCTAGCATTTCAAAGTGTCCTACTTCAGTGCTTGCCAGGGACTGTAATTTGGGGCTACAGGTGCAGTGCTGCAGAGTTGTGTGGGGTCATCCACACCCTATGCCTTGCATCTGCACAGGGAGAGGATGCTGCAGTGCCTGTTTGGGCACAGTCACCTTGGGAATGAAGAAGCCTTGCAGCTCAGTGTCCCGGTACGTCATGTGAGGTAGTCCAACAGGACCAATATCCCCATAGCGTTGCACTTCGTGAATCACAGCAGTGGTGTAGGGCATACTTGCTTGGTCCTTCATGGTGGGTAGCCTGTCTCTGCCAATCACTTTATCGATCTCTGCTTGGACCTTACCTGAAAGCAGCACAGCTAAGGAATTAGAATGCTCTTAAGTCAACCAAAGGGGCTGGTACAAGCTGCAGGAATGCTGGCAGCATGGGATAATAGACATTGGGTGGCAGCAGGACAAGAAATTAAAGAACAGAAACTAGAGGGAAGTGCATTTTTTCTGTGATCTGTCTTTATGCACAGTGTCTTTAATAAAGGTCTTCTAACTCAACATGCTACCTCAACCCTCCTCTGTGTGGCTGAAAGGGTATCTTGGTAGGCAGCATTAGTGAAGTACAACAGATTAGCATCTATTCTAAATACTGGAAAGAGGCTATTCTGGCCACTGAAAGTCCCCAAGTATCCTTTGGAGTGAAGGCGAGAGTGAACTTGTTCTTCCAACTCCAGAATTCCCCCCTGCCAGAACAGCTAAGTTTGGGAAGCATTTCTCCTTGTTTGTGCTGGACCAAAAATCACCAAACATGTTCCTCATTGCAAAATCCACAAACCACAGAGAGAGAGGTGTCCTGTTCCTAGCAGAAAAATGAGTGTTGAAGGGAAGATGCCACACTGCTACCTGTTTTCTTACTTACTCTGTATTTCTGGATAGAGAATCATGTACAGAAATGCCCACCGGAGCGTGGTGGCAGTTGTGTCAGAACCAGCTACAAACAAATCTGCAGTCACCAGACGAAGGTTGCTGTAGGTGAAACCACTTTCTTCAGCAGCCTTACCCTGTGAAGAAGAAACAAGTGGGTGACTTGATCTGGGGTACTTGCAGGATGAGGAGACCATTTTTCCAGGGAAGTACAACAAAGCACTAGATGCATTTTTGCTGGCCAAGAAGTTCAATAGGAGAGCAGAACACAACACAGGCAATAGTCTGTGCATGACTGATGTCCTTTGGTAACCTTGTTACCACCTGTATTTGAAGGTCATCAGTCACCACCCATACCCTGAGATAGGAATCCTGCACTTGCTTTTAGGACAGAAGTGAGTACTTTGTGCTTTGAACTCAGATAAGAGGTCCCTGCCTCTTGCCGTAACATCGTCCCGGGAGGAGATTGGACAGCGTTACTCAGGTTTGGTCAGATCATAAAACCCATGCAGTGGAGAGGATGTTGCACTGATGTGGCAAATGCAAAAGTAACAGTATTTTGAGGGGCTACCTATAGTTTCAGAGTACAGATTCTCACTGCTTCTGCCCTCCTGTTTGCTTACAGTTACAAAAAATATATATCAGGGTATCATTTCTGCTTATTAAGTCTGTAACACAAATTTCAGCAAAACTGGTCTCTCATCCAAACGCTAATTGAGCTCAGATTTGTTAGCATATGAGATATGACAAGCTCTCTGCATGAGTTCGTCTGCTTGTCTTTTCTAATCCTCTTTATATGTTCCTTTCCTAGGGACTAACTTCTGTTAAATTATTCTGTGTATTTTGATGCTGTTGTAATGTGGATAGCAATTAATAAGGCATTTAGAACTCAGCAGTTATTTCATCAAAGATCTCTGGGAAGAGAGCTGTGGGACTGAGTTGACCAGAGTTAACCCAGTAGAGGGATTTAACAGACTGGCTTATGAGGGGACCTTCATGATGAGAAGAGACAAGTCACAAGAGGCAACATCCACACCCTAATTATACTGATCAGTGCAGAGTAACATAGCTTGTGTTTCTCTGCCTGTGCAAGCTGGGGAGGGCCAATATATGGACTAGAGGTGCCAAATGCCTGCAGCACTGTGGGATTTATGGTGGAAAGCAGAAGTTCAGCACAGGGACTTGGAGGGCAGAAGGAGCCTACAGGCACAATTTGCTACTATTGCTCATTTGGCACTTGAAATTTAGTGAATCCCTGTGCAGAAATACATGGTGGAGAGATGGGGCTGCTTCAGGTACCTTCAGATTTCACACTGACTCCATGCCTGACTGAATCAAAGGAAAGTATCTTCTCAGTGAGGTTCAGATTTAGGACCTTATCTAATCTGCAGGTTGCAATACCATAAAAGGCAGTTGCAGCATGAAGAAGTTAACGTTTCTCAAGAAACATCATGGAATGTGAAAGAGAAGATTAGTTCATGAGAGTTTTTATACAGCTTTGTGAGGACAGTCAGCTTCTATCAGCAGGCTTAAACAGGAAGAGGAATTGCCCAGGGACCCTGCTGGTGTCACCCTACCTTCTCCATTTCCTTCAAAAACGCATCAGTGAAATCTCGGACGTAAGCAGGGTTCCAGGTCTCCATATGCTTTGCTATGAGCATGTCTACATAGTCCATGAATGCATTTTGAGCTCGAAAGGCTTTCTTTGGCACTCCAGGGATGCGCAAAAAAATAGGCACCACATTAAGAAGCTGGGATGTCAGAACCAGAGAAAGAGAGGAGATACGTGATGCAAAAAGAAAAATAATGAAAGTGCTATACACTAGAGCAACACAGGTCAGCGTCTTATGCTCTTGGTTTACCTGAGGCAGGAATCCAGTTTCTTCATTCAGGGACTCTTCAAACAAATGTAAGAGCTTCTTGAATGTCTCATCACCGTAGTCGAAACGCTGCCCATAGACGATGGTGCAGATCACATTGCAGACTGCGTTGCTTACAGGAAAATGTAAATTGAAAGGACGACCTAAAAATGGAGATGGAAACCAAGCAATGAAGCTAAGCAACACCAAGCAGTTGGACCTCGTCTGTCAGCAATGGGAAAGTAGAAATGCCTCCTTGATGGAAAGGGGATGGCAAGACCCACAAAACCATTTGCTCTAAACAGATGTATCATCCTAGGATTTAAAGACCTTCTCACCTCCCACTGCTACCTACGTGGTTGATCCTTGTTTGAAGGAGAAAACTCTCAAGAAAAACTGGGCTTCAGGTCTGTTCTGTAACTTGAGAGTAACACTTTGACTCCTGTGTAGATGACAGGCAATATGCTGTGAAAGCTCTCAGCTGCACTTTTGTGATGTATGTGATACTATGTTCCACTTCATTAAAGGTAATAGTTACCCAACTCTGCTAATAATGATATTCTAACACATTATTTGTTTATTTCCTAGTGGATATCTGTTTCAAATGGGTTAGTTTACTGTGTAGAGTAGAAATGGCTTCAAGATTGAGCAGGGTCTGAAACAAAGCATTTTCTAAGGAAGACAGTGGCCTGTACAATTACTTCTATCTCTGCATCAGTGTGTCACCGTATTGCCTGTTTCTATGATTTCTCTGTCCTTCTGGAAGTGACAAACCTTCTTCAGAACTGATTGCAGAGCACAGAAATCCTGCTTCCTCCAACAGTCGATCCTCCAAGGATTTCTTTCCCATCCCAAAGTTCCTCATAGTAGTGATCATGAATCTCCTTTGCTCCTTCCAGATGTGCCCGTACCTTGCTACAGAAATCCCTGGATTATGGATGAGGAAGAAATATATGACCCATATGTCAGGCAGTTATTTTGTGATGACAACAAAATACACAAAGTGTGTGAGCGCAAGTACTAATCACCATCTGCCAGCAGCTGCCAGTTCCAATACTTTCAGAAAAGTCACCACTGACTGTTCAAACACTGCTGAAGAGGTATGTGGTTATCACCTGGAGCTGCTGTTAAAGGAAGCCTCCTTTTCATCAAATCTGATTTCATCACCACCAGAGTGTGGCAGGCACACAAGGAGATTGACCAAAGGGACTTAGAATGTGGCACTGTACCAAGAAACCCTTCCATCTACCCACCATCTACCCAGTTCTCCTAGTACTAATGCCAGTGGAGAGTCTCCATTTCCAAGGAACTTGCCTTCAGATTTATCTCCATAGCCCATGTGCTCATAGATTGGAAAGTATGGCCGGTCAGCAAAGTCCTCTGATTTGTGGACCAGAGCTTCCTTCACTGTTTTATACCCATTCAGTACTACCAGGTTGGTCCAGCAATTCTGGAGGTTGAAGATATTTCCATACTTCTTGTGAAGCTGCCAAGATAAAAAAGCATGTTTCTGCAAGTGAGCTGGCTGTAATGTCCAAAGTACCACCACATCTTTCCTTAGGGTGATTTTTGAGATGTTTATATTAGGAGACCTTCAGCTGCTCTTTGACCTTTTCCTTTGCAATGCAATGGCTTAGAGTGGTGCCAAACAGCAGCTGAAGCAGAGGTCACTGCTCTGTCAGTGGAAAGATTTAGAATACACCTGTCCTGGCCAAACTGTTGCCACAAGCACTGTGCAAGTATTTGGATTTTATTTGACAACACAAGGCCAAAGACCATTTTTGGACATGTTTGAAGGCTGCATGGTTAACAGCAACTTATTTCCTAATACTTGTATTTAGTTAGTCTGAAAGGGTAGGCAAGGTTTGAGCTAGTCTACTTCTGCTAGCAGGAAATGCTGATGAAAGGGTGCCATGTAATATTTTTTAATATGCATTTGTTCCTAAACATCTACCCAGAGCCCAGTTCTCAGAAACAGGATAGGAATAGACAACTCCATATTCAAACAGTGGAATTAGCCCTTCACTGAAAGGGAATTATCACTTCCTTGCCACTAGAAACATGTAATTTTAAGGTGATTACTGGTCAATATTTTTGTTAGTTGTTAGGCTCTAAGACAATGATGTGATTTGGACTATAAGTGAGCCAACAAGACAATGCTATATTTAGTGTTTCTCTGTGACAGATTTTGGACAGACGCTGAACAGTGCTGTCCTCAAGAAAAGGCTTTTAGAGTTTGCAAACTGAAACACAACCCCCTGTGGTTTATCTGTTGCAAGCTGTGCTGTGATTTTCTTTTTAGTAAAGCTAAGCTGTGACTCTAATAGGGACACTACTGAGATTCTGGGCATTGCTGCTGGGGCAAATTGTGCTTACATAACACACAGGGAAGTCTGGCATTCCTGCAGCCACACAGAGCGAAGTTCTTTTTCCTCCCCAGATTCTACATCTCCCTGTTCCCTTGCCCCACATCTGATGATGTGTTAAGCTGGTGGCCCATTCTACAGCAGAGCAAGCATCATCATTGTGGGCACAGCTGCATCTCCCACTGAGCAGTTCACAGAGAGATGAGGAGATGGACACTAGCAAGTGTTGGGATGCAATTATCTATTTATCTGAAGGGGCCAGGTCAGTGTCCTTAGGCAGGAGCTTTGTCATGAACTTTAGAGAGGTCATTGTCCTTCACCTTTGTGCAAAGGTATGTTGTACATACCCACATTCCCACTCTTTCTTGGGCCTATGATTGTGTGAGAGGGCCAGCACTCACCTGCTTGAAGGAGAGGTGGGGGTTGTGAAAATCAATACTCAGCATGGTCCCAATGAATGGCAGTGACACTGGTCCAGGTGGGTAATGGTTCCATTTCTTTCTGCGCTTCATGAAGTCAAGAAGTAATGTAAAGACCGTAAGAAAAACTCCCAATATGGAGATGTTGCTCCAGCAGAATGATAGCTGGGACCCCAGCCACAGAAGCAATGACATTTTGAACCCTGCTTACTCCTTAGTCTTCCTCTTTTCATTCAAGGCCTCTTCTCTCTTCTCTCTCCTTATCTTTTTATTTTCTTTTTCTTCTCTCTTTTATTTTCTATTTTCTCTTCCTCTTCCGTCCTCCTTCCATACACAGCTGCTCCCTCTTTCTCCTCTTCCCAACACTCTCTTTTCCTGTCTCACAGCTCCTCTTTTTTTCCAGTTGGCAGCCTCTGAATGCTCTACTTCAGCTAAACTCTAAACCCCTCCCTCTGTTCAGCAGAGCCTTGGGGGAGTGGTGATGAAGTTTATCCCTCCTCTTCCGCCTCATGCTACAGTTCCAGAGGCGAGAGGATTGTTAAAGTCTTTGTTACTGGCTTGGATGGCAGGTCTGGCAGGGCCGTGTGAGGTCCAGGTTTTTGGGTGCTCTCTCAGTTCACAAGGCAGCCAGCCTTGTTGCAATCTCATGGGATTAATTTGAGTTTATTTAAGTCTGAGTCACCTTGTTTATACAAGTCAAGGGAGAAACGGCTCCTAAACACAAATCATTCCAGTTTGTTTGCAGGCCTAAGGATTTGTTCCAGTGGCCCATGAGAAAGCTCAGGTTAGGTCGGCCTTTCCCTTACAGAAATCACTTTTTACAGGTATTAGGCAAGAACTGTGAGATGAGACTTCAAAGCCATTTATGTTTCTGGGAATAAGAATCTCCACCCATCTCCAAATGTCAGTTAGCACAGTGCACTTGATTTGTGTAGACTACAGCTTGGCTACAGGGGAGTAAGCACATGTATTGTCAGAAGCCTCCAGTTTTCAGCATTTGGAGCAGCAGTAGTACAAACACCATTATGGAGGTAAAGTATTTCCTAAAGCAGCACAGTTCTGTGCTCCTGGTATCTCTGCCCTGGGAGATCAATAAAGCGTGCTTTTATGACAGTTCTAGCTAAAGAGAAGCAGTAAAGCCATTGCCATTTGATCTATGATCTCAGTGTGATCAGCGAAAGGCTCCTAATGGAGCAAGTGCTGTAACAGTGATGGAAAGCACAGACTGCAAAGGGATGCACCTGCAAAGACTGCTGTCAGCCCAGGTGTTCAGCCAGGGCCTCAAAATGCCTCTTTCCTGGAGAGGCACCTCACTGCAGATGTCCTCTCATTAGAGTCTCTATGTAGAGCATGATCCTGCCGTGTCCCTTGTGAAACCATCATGACTCAAGGTTGACCTGAAGTACCTATACACAAACATATGTAGCATGGGAAGCAACCAGGGCAATGACCAATCCCCACACACAGAACTATGATTTCTTCTGGATTAGAGAGACATGGTGTGGCAGCTCACTTGACTGGAGAGCTGCCACAGATGGTCATAGTCTCTTCAGGAAAGACAGGCTGGGAACATGCTTTATGCAGAGGAGCAGTCAGAGATTTGTCATGGGCCAGATGATGAGCCAGTAAAGTGCTTGTGGGTAAGGAGAAGAGGGCAAAGCCACACAGGCAGTGTTATGCTTGACACTTAACTGCAGCCTAGCTGACCAAGGAGAGCTCGTCAATGGAGCACAGTCGCAGGCCTTGGGAGTCATTGTTGTACTTTAACTGGAACAGCTGGCTATATGGTCAGTCATTTTCTTAGGACTATTTGTTGACATGTACAACTTGATGAGACAATGAAGGGAGATGCTCTGCCAGGTTTGCTATTTACAAAAAAAGGAAGAACTGGTGCGGGACATAACAGTCAAAGGTAGGTTTTCCTGCAGTATAAGTGCTGCACCATAGCACTGTGAAAAATTAAATCCTGCCAGAAGTTAGCAGGACAAAGAACATTACTGGCCTTACCTTCAGGAAAGCAGATGTCACCTTATTCAGGCATCTGCTTGGCAGGATCCTAAAGGGAGCTGCACTGGAGAGCAAAGGGGCCAGCTGGCTGTTCTTCAAAGGCAGTCTCCTCAAAGCATGAGAGCAGTCTGTGTCATTTATTACCTTGACTATGCCAAAGCCTTTAACACCATCTACCATAGTATCCTTGTAATTAAATCAATGAGATAAAGGCTGTCAAGGTGATAAAGTGTGTGGATGGTGGTTCTGATTGTGGGGCTTAAAGAGTTGAGAGCAGCTGTGTAGAGACCTTAGGTGTCTAAACTGGGGCTGATAAATGGCCTGGATGATGGCTAGAAGAGCCTGGGAGAACTAACAGGAGCTGAAGGATGTTTGCAGAGTAGTCTGTGAATTTGCTGGCTTTTGAATACTCACCTGTCACACTTTACCAAAACCAGGTTAAAGCATCAAACATTGGGAACTGGGGAGTATTGTAGCAGCTTTGAAGATTCAGAGGCCAAGCTGCCCTGCACAAGTCAGGCCATCACAGGAGTGAATCAGAAGATGGACAGCCTTGTCTCACCAAGGGTTTTGTCGAAGTCCACCAATAAATGTATGTTTTCTGCATACTGTTTTCTGCAAAAAATAATAATGTGATCTCCAACTTGGGGGTTAGTGGGGGTTGATGCTAGTTGTCCACCTAGTTTCTACCTTCACTCATGCCATGTGGGGTGTGAAGAAATGCCCCCCCTTACCAGTGTATAAAAAGGGGATTCAAACAGAGGTGGCTGTATTACCACCCCCCCC
>VZRI01008467.1:114305-196930 GCA_013397515.1 Upupa epops | reverse complement strand
GTAGCTGTATTACCCCCCCCCCACCCCCCCCACTGAGGAGCCAACAATGAAGGTAAAAAGGCCAGGGACTAAAGGATTCATGGAGCTGAGGACTTGGGCAGCTGAGGAATATGGACTGAGTGAGACATCGATGGAGATAGGGGTGGTGATCTGATACTCTTATCTCTCTTTTTCCCTTTCTCCTTTTTAGTTTTTCAGCACATCTTACATTAACTTCAGTAAGCTTGATTTTTGTGTGGAATTATCCTTTTTTCACCAAGTGAATCCACAAACCTGAGCCACTTCTTTTTCTTTCTCTGATTGTTCGGGACACAACACCACCACATTTTAACAACTTTAATGTGAGGTCTTAGGAGACAGAGCTGCAACAGTCCTGTGTTCAGTGGACTAGATTGGGCAGATCCCTGAATGCTGAAAGGTGATCAAGGGGTTCCTTTCACACTGATTTTCAAGATCAGTGGGCATTTCCTGATCATCCCACTGGTACCATTCCCATTCCAATTTATTTTGAGCTCTACCTTTACAAACTTCAGCTGAAAAATACCTGACTGGATTCTTTCCTTTGTGGTTCTCTTGGGCAAAGCCAATGGCTGTCACTTCTTGTGACTTGACCTTGACATAAGGAAACAAAGCTTCAGCCTGAGAAATGCATCAGCTTAAGAAAAAAATCACAACACACCCACAATTTACACCTTTCCAGAAGGTCTCTGGGTAAATGATCTTTTCCACTAACCCTTCAAGCTGCAAACTACAGAGCAAATCCCCTTTTGGCTAGCAGCATAGACTGCCATTCCTGCAAAGTGCTGGGGCTCAGGTAATTTCAAAACAGTTTTCAATGCAAGAAAAGAAACCACAGACAACAAATGTCTTTCAGAGAGAGCAAAAGAGAAAAGGGTAATTATCTTGAAGAATGAATGATGTTCATTTGCATTTCTTTTTCATAAAGTAATAGTTTGAGCCATTTGAAAATGGCTTGAAAGTCAGAGGAGAAAAAAATCAACCTCTAAATCCTGGAATCCCACTGTGCTAGGAAGATCTCTGGAGATCATCTAGTACAGTGTCCCTGCTATTAATTTTAGGTCGCTGTGGCCCTGCTGCACCAGCTGTGCGTCTGGCTGTGTGCAGGTGATTAAGAGACAAGCCAACAATAATGGCATGCAGACATCACTGCTTTTTTGACTGGAAAACCTGCAATGCAAACTGAAAGGCAGCTTCAAGTAAAAGCTTAGTAATGTTGCAAAACAAAGCATTCAAACGTAAGCTAATGCAAGAGTTGCCTGCATGATTTCAATTGAGCCTTTTTGTCCCTATATTCAAAAAGTTCATCTTTCCTTTTGATCTCTGCCATTTTTCCTTTCTGAAGGACCTTTCTTTTACTCAGTGCAAAGGATAGATGATCATTTACTACTCCTCTTTTAATTATAGTAGTTGGCTTCAAAGCCTGTTTTGCCACCTGCTGTTCACACCCCGCTCATAAGGGTGTTTTAGTTGGGTGCTTCCTCAGCAGGCATGAGTGATTGTGTGGGTTCAGAGCATTCATCTGCAGTGTCGCCAATGGAGGAGAGGGAAACTTAAGTCCGAATAACCTTCTAGGTATTGGTATAAGAAAAGCATAAAGGCTGCCAAACAGCTGGGGCTGCAAGCAGCTTCTGCAGATCTTCCTACAGGATCAGGAGTCTGACTCCCTGGTCACAGCCTGTCTATAAAAACTGCTGTTTCAGCAATTACTCAGCATCACATACTCTGTGCACAGTGTGGTGAAAGTCTTTAAATGATCAAAGAAATGTTCTTCCTTCCTAACACCATTAGATGGATCCAAACTTCAGCAATGTTCCATTCTGGAGGAGAGAAACTTCTTCCAACAGCACAAATGGCCAGTGTGAAGCCTGTTGCTCTTATTTCCTGACTGTCTCTCTCCCAGGCTACAGCAGAGACCTTCCCTCTTCAGTGGTTTCTTCTGAGTCCATAAAATATGGTACCTTACTGTGTGAGGTTTGTGTCTGGTGGGAATTTGGCAGTGGAGGGAGCTGCTGGTGTGGCCCCTGTAAGAAGATCTGTGAACGTTCCAACCAGCTCTAAGTCAGACTCACCTCAGTCTAAGGCTGAGCCAACCAGTGCCTCTGCAAATAAGCACACTAAAGAGGGGAAACTTGTTGGCCAACTTCAGATTGCTTCTGGATTTTTGTTTGGGAGCTCCATTTTGTTTGTGGGGAGGAGTAGGAAGAGAGAGATACAGCCATGTGGTCACCCAGGTCAGTGAAGCAGAAGGAAGGGAAAAGATGAGCTGAAGCAGTCATTGGTCTTTGGCTTGTGTTGAGAGGACAGACTGAGCCTTTTGAGTCCTCAGAGACCATTGGTGGAGAACAGTGTTTGCAGCCTGTGGAGGAGAGAGCGTGAGCAAAGGCTGGATCCTGAACAAAACTGTGAAGCTGATGGAGACATGCATGGGAGCAGTTCATCACTTGGAGAAGTTCATGCTCCCTCCTTGGACATGTTGCAAGCCATGATGGACAGAGCTTCAGGCAAACAGGTCTAGTGGGAGGTGTCCCTGGCCATGGCCAGAGGGCTGGAACTACATGATCTTTAAGGTTACTTCCAACCTGAAGCATTCTGTGATGACTGTGTCCTGTGGCAGGGATGCCACATTGCCACAACAGAGAACTGTGAGGAGTTTTCTCCCTGAGGAAGAAGGAGCCACAGAACAGACTAGATCTGGCCACAACCCCCTTCCTTTGTTCTCTTATACATCACTAGGGAAGAAGAAGGAAGCAGGGCTGGGCCAGGAAGAAGGGAAGGGTGAGAAGAAGGTGCATTCTTATTGACAAATTGATCATGGGGTTTATTGCTTAAATTAAACTCATTTTGTTTTCTCCAAGTCCAGTGTCTTGTGCTCACCATAACTGATGAGTGAGCCCTCTTCGTCCTTGGTCTGCAATCTCAAGCCTTTTCTATGTGAGTGAGTGTGCAGTCCTGTGTTTAAACCATGACACCCACCCAGTCCCAGACTTTTTTAGTTCTTCCTCTACCTCCTTTTTTCAGCCCTCCATCTATCTTTTGCCTGTCTTGCCTTCGCTTGGATGACCTGTTGTCCTGACTGTTTCAGTACTGAAGGGGGGCAAGGGGAGTGTGAAGAAGATCAGCTTTGCACTTGTCATTCCTCACTGCCAGCCTCCAGCAGCCGGCAGTAACCACCACCTGCTCTGTTCAGACATCTCTGTGGAATTTTAGTTGAAAAACTGAGAACTCTATCAAGCACACTCAAACGGTGCCAAGTTTGAGCACAGTTTTAGAGAGCTGGTGCAACGTGTCTTCCTAACAGAAAGCTGCCTCCTGCCAAATTTTGTGCATAATGCTTCAGAGTATAAAACCGAGAAAGGAAAATATCGCCAGAAATTTTTAACAGGTTAGGAGAAGGTCAGATAAACAATGCATTTCTAAGAATTATGTCAGCCATTAGAAAGGGATTAAAAAACTTCTGGCTGGACATCGCCAAACAATTTTAGCCTAAGGCACAACCCCAACTCAGGAAATTGTAGTCTCAGCCAGTTTTGTGACTTTCTTGGCCTTCAGATGGGGTTTTGTACATTGGAAGTACTTCTACAGCCTTAAGATGGACTGTGCTAACAGCTTGTTCGTAATAAAACAGTCAGCAGAACTGAAATAGCTAAGTCTTTCATAGTTACTGTTACTATGACTTACTGCCAGCCTTCCCACATTGCAAAGAAATCTGTTCTTCAGACTTCTCTTCCTTAAATTCCCCGTGGCTTCCTACCCTTTTTCCTATATAAATCACAGCAGCTCACCCATCAACAAAGTGAATCTTAGTCAGACTTTGCTTCTTTCTCCCATTCCATCTCATCCCATCCTCATCTCCATACAGACCTCTTGGTCATAAAAAACAACAACTCTGAACCTGAAAGTAAGATGGGTCTTGGTTCCATCTTTCATCCCAGAGAATAACTTTGTGCTGTAATATATTAAGGAGCCAGGCTCCAGGGATCTCTGTGAGCAACTTGGCAGAATGAGCTGGGTAGTCACTGCAGGTGTCAGCATCTAGACAAATAAAGCAACAACTGAGATCAAGTTACCCCCGGAGAAGCCTTGTACATGAACTGGAAAACTGAAGTTATAAGAGCAGAATGGCTTTATCTTGACTTGGTATTTCACAGAGTTTGAGACAATACTGAACTGAGCTTGCATTTGTATGCAGTGCTGCTGATAAGGGCAATGAATGACAAGACCATGGTAGTTAGAGGCCCTACCCCAGTATCCTCATCATGTTAACAGAGGGTAAAGCAGAAATCAAAACAAGCTGTCTTAATTTGCTAATTTCAAGTTCAGATTCTTCTGTAGGCCTTAATTCCTCAGGCTAAAACATTCCCACCACACCTTCAACCTGAGTTAGCCAGAGGGAGCTCAGTGCACAGTTTCTAACCCCAGCACAGAAGCAACCAGTCAAACAGAGTTTCACACATGCCATCGTGTCAGCACAGGTCTAAAATGCCTCCTGAAGATACCCATTAAACCTCTGTGATGTGACCAAGCTCTGGCAATACGCTCGCTTGTTCAGAAAATGACTGGCAGCAGTTGCCTTGACTCACACTCCTCTATGAAACTGTCATGAAAATATGGCTTACGCCCCCGATACCATAGGCTGTTGATTTGTCTCAGCTGCTGGTTTTCGTTTCTTGTTCTTTAAGCTTCTTGAGAGCTGTGAATATATTGCTTTGCATCTCATTTTGGCTTAGTACTAATACCAGGGCTTTTTTCTTTGCTCCAGGGGATTGTGGACAGCGGTACTGGCTAAAAGCCTCTCGGGTTTGGTGTGGTTTTTTTCCATAAGACATGTGTTTAAATCCACACGGGGCAACTCGTCCTCCTTTCCTACAGTGTGAGATCAGTGAGACATCTCTGAAAATAATGAGGTGATTAATTTTGGGGTTTGGAAGTCAAACAGACAAAAGTGCCTTGAGTTTTGTTTCTGTCATTGATTTACTCTATGAGTTAGAAGTGAGCAGGCAGCTAGCTGCTAGCATAGCTTCCTCACTTATAAAATGCTTACTCAGCTGTGACAAAGCATCACAAATCTAGGGGCACAGTACGTTAATGAGGACTGGCCCCATAACTGATACAAAACAAAGAGGCAAGTTGCCTAAGATCACAGTACAGGCATTAAACAAGATAAAAAAATCATTTGAAGACTCACTCTTGTTCCAGGAAACATCTAACTATGATCTTCTGGCAGAGGGAGTATTTCACAGGGAGCATTTTGCTGCTGTACGTTGATAGGATAGTTGGGGATGCTGGTTTTTCATAGATTCTCAATTTATTTATGAATCTAAATAAAAAGGGAAGTGAATTTAGCTAAAAAGAGAATTGTCTTTTTCTCCTGTGCTTATGGCTCTCAGGAGCAGACAGAATAACCTGGGTGATGCTAGTAGGTAAGTCAGATTTCAGGTTTTTGGGTTTCTCTTTTCCTCCTAAGCACATTAGCCTGTTTCTGATGGCTCCTGCACATACTTGCCTTCCCAGGAAAACACCCAGAGCTGCATGTGCTAAGGAATCTCAGGAAGAAAGAGCTCAAGAGACACATTACTTTCAAAACGTACTTGCTTTTATAAGTTATTTAGAGTCAATAAAGGTAGAAGCGACTAGCTCTAATCACTTCCCCTTCCTGCCAGTGTGATGGCTATGATATGCTCCAGCTGTGAGATTGAAACTATTCTTGTTCTGGTAAAATGGCCAATGACCTGTTTGCCCATTGAAGCACGTGGCCAGAGTGATGCCACGGGGGTTATTCCAGTGCATGCTGCTAGCTTCTGTCTCAGTTAAGTTTTGCACCCATTTTCAACATTGAGCATGTGCTGTCACTCAGTTCAAGATCCCTTTTCTCCCCTCGTGTTGCCACCGTTGCACAGTAGTTTTGTGTAAGGAGGTTTGTGGTAGCTGACCTGTCACTGTACAACAAGGGGTGCAGATATTAGCCTCTCAGACACAGTCTTTTTGTGTGTTTGCCTTAAGCAAGACCTGGTAGATCCAGCAGATCCTACAGAAACAGAAGAGCAGCACCTGGCTTGGGTCCTTGTTGTCTTGGTCTCTACAGAGGGCCAATAGCAAGAATCTGCTCTCCAGGACTTCAACTAAGACTGACCTACAGAGGAAATAAAATCATAGAATCATAGAAACATTCAGAATGGAAAAGACCTTCAAGATCATCAAATCCAACCAATAACCCTACTCTACCAAGTTCACCACTAGACCATATCTTTAAGCACCGCGATACCCCATATCAGACACAAGTAAATGCCTGAGTGAACCAAGCTCTGTGACTTTCACGAGTCTGAGCTCAATCGGCCAATGTGAGGAGCAGAGATCACCCTCCGTGGCATGAGTAAAAAGTTGCAGGCAGAAGCGATGCTGCCATTTTCCCCAGGTCTAAAGGACAGTGAATGCAGGCTCAGTGCATTTGCATGACCTTGGCTGCATGCTGCGGCCCTTTATTAACCTCACACAGCCCCATGCACAGGCACACACTGCTGTGCAGCTGCACCTGTGCCTCACAGGCAGGGCGAAGTACCTGCAGGCTGGGCACATGGCAGTCACACAGAAGGGACAGTGGTGGAAACTTGTTTCCCACTGCCACAATAAAAGCAACATAAACCAAGCTGGCCTCCCCACATGGGGATTCAGCTGGAGAGCCTTCCATCCCTGCAATGACAGCAGGTTGCTGATGGATCCTATTCCAATCACTAAAACTCATGTCTTCTCCTGGCAATCTGCAAAAACTAAAAGACACCTCTGGCTTTGCTCAGGAACAAACCAGCACAAGTCCAAACAATCCCAATGCTCCTGTTTTCCAGCCACCAGGGGCAGAAATTAATGATAGGGCAGAGGAAAAAAATAGGGAGTGATAGGAGAAACACAAGGAGAGAAGGAAGCAACGGAAAAGACAGCACAGTCTGGAGAGCAGACTGTTTCTGGCAAAGGCACTCGTACTGGCTTTACTGCAGAAAAAAATGTGATGGCTGCTCACTGAGTACAAACTGATGATTGTCCGGTCAGGCAGTTCATGGTCTGAATTCTGCCCTTTGTTCAGCAGTCCATTAAGGCAGTAGAAGATAATGAGCTGAAGAACTTACAGCAATTGTATTAGGAAACTATACATAACTTTAACAGCCAAAACCCCCCAAACATGTGCCTTTGTCCCATCACTTTCTACTGAAATGATTATTAATTCACCTCAATGAAAATACTATGACATGCGATTTTGGTGAGTTAAAACCTCTGCTAATAATTTTTGAGAGTGTAGTGTGCTTGTTGTTAGAGCACAGAGTTTATTTGGCTGTTTGCATGAGTGACACAGTGTCAGGAACTCATTAGCAATTGTTAATGGTTTTATCTGTGATTTTCTATCTCTATAAGTAATGGCTTGAGTGCAAAGCAGCACTTAACAATTGTCATCAGTGTGCTGAAACAGAGGATTGTTGTGTGTTACCCCGACAGTGAAACGGGTTATTTATATTTGCTTTCTCTGTGATGCTTACATTGAGAGTTTATACTTAAGAAAACCAAAGGTGCATAGGAAACTAGAGTGCATGTTTTATTTGTTTTATTAATAGGAAACACAGAAATATCTGCTTTGGTTTGAGCCATTGGCTCAGTCATGCTCACAGAACCGCGTGGAGTGAAACGTAAATTAGAAACGATAAATCACAGAATTATTGAGGCTGGAAAAGACCTCTGACATCATCCAGCCCAGCCTAGCACCACCACGTCAGCTAGACTGTGGCACAGCCAGTCTTCTTTTAAACACCTCCAGGGATGGCCAGTCCATTCCAATGTCTAACCAGCCTTTCTGTGAGGAAGTGCTTCCTGACATCCAACCTAATCCTCCCCTTGCAGCTTCAGGCCCAGTCCTCTCATTCTATCACTAATTGCCTCAACCCACACTTGTCTTCAACTACCCTTCAGGTAGTTACAGAGAGGGATGAGGTTCCCCCTGATTCTTCTCCAGGCTAAACAACCCCAGCTCCCTCAGCCCCTCCTCATAAGACTTTTTCAGCAGCCATGTTAGTATCCTCTGGACTTGCTGCAGTACGTCAAAACGCAGGCAAGATCTTACTACAGAGTGTTTAGCTACTTAGTCTCCTTTGGTACTCCATCAGAAATGATCTGCAGGTCAGTTTTGCCAATAGTAGTTGCACCATCCTCACAGCAACTGAACATATCCAGCCTTTTCTGTGTTCTTTTTTATTTTTCTACAACTATGTCCTTCTACAACTTGTCCTTTGTGTTAACAAAACCTGCACCATCAAAGCCACCTGTGCTCTTTCACCCAGGAGGTGTCCACAGGCACCATTCCCATATTTTCATGGAAGGAGGAAGGACCAGAGGTGGTGGCTGCAAGGAAAGCTGAAATGGAAATGATTTCTCCTGTGCTTTTTAATTTGTCCAAAAGACTGACTGGACGCCTGAGGTTGCTGGATAGCAAGTAGGAGAGAAACAACATGAGAGGCATTGAGTCTCCAGTGGGCTGATGCCAGTCCTCTCCTGCTGACAGCAAAACACAGAGCTCCATGACATAAACAACCTCCTCACCTGCAGGAAAATAGCAGTTTCCTAAACCTGCTGCCTCCCAAGTCCCCTGGGGACACCTGTGTGGCCTCCAACTCACAGCTCAGAGGGAGGTGCTGCTAAGCACCTCAGATTAGCTAATTAGGAAATGTGAATTATTTGTGGTGATAACACTTTAAAAAATGATGGGTGCCTTAAAAAACCTCTAAAATTTGGAACCGTTGAAAGCCGTGCCGTGTAAGGAGATGGCACTACATAGGACTGACTATGTAGTGAATATGGGCACTACACACATGAGTTAAGGCCTTTCTGCAGCTCCCTAATTTGTTTTACTCCAGGATATAACACACTGGTTCATATCCAGAAAGAAGAAAAGGCCTGGGACAAACTCTCACTTATATTACACTCTTATCTGTTCCAAAGTCCAAAGCTTTTTCAGCATTTTGAACTAATGACTAAAACAAGACAGCCTGTGTACTCAAGATTAAATATGCAACCTTATGTCTAATGTTATCTGTTTTCCTGCGCAAGTCTTATAAATTTCGTGGTGAAGAGCACATCCTGTGATGACAGTTTTGTGGCAGATGGATCCAACAGAGTGCACCTGTGGAAAGAGAGTCCAAAAATATCCACACAAGCAGACCTTGCTGTTCACAGTGCCTGGAGGGAACAGTGGCTGGGAAAAAAGCTGCTAATTCAGACAAGCTGTCTTCTGCCACTGACCACATTGTCTTCTCCTGGCTGGTTGCTCTGGGGAAGCATCTTCAGACCTTCAGGCTGGTGGTGCCCACTGACTGGGTCACAATACCAAAGTTGTTTTCACCTGGGAGTGCTCTGGGGATGGAGAGGCTGCAGATGACAGAAGAAATAAATGAAAAACTAAATCTGCCACCAAAATGAAGAGTGCAAATGCAGTGTGTAAAAACTTGATCACCTCTTGTTTCTGGAAGCTCAAGAAAACAAGCACCAAACTCTGAGACGAGGGGCAGCAGACAGCCAGCAGTGGCCACCCCTGTCAGAAATGGGTGCTGTTAAAATCTCCTCAGAGAAACTTTAATCTGCCTAATCTGCTCTAATTCTGCCCTCCTGCACCCTACAAAGTGTGGATGTTTCATAAGCCTTCACAACTGTGGTGCAGCCAAAGAGCTCAGCCAAACCCTCTCTGTATTTTCCTATGAGATGCAGTGGAGCAGCTGCAGGGCTTAGTGAGGGCAGGGAATTGCTTTGTGCCATACCCAGGCTGCTACCAACTGCTTTTGCTCAGTCCCCAGCTCCTCACACCCTGTCCCACAGTTTTGCTTCTACATGGGTTTGGTTGAAGTATAAATTCTGGAAGCCTTAAGGCAGTAGCACCTCACAGCTGACACCTCCAGCACAGCTCTGGAATGGGCCATGGTGTTTTGCACCTTGTAGTAGAGGTGTGCTGGGATCTGTGGTTTCTACACCAGGTTAAGATGGTTCTCCAGCCTGTGCTGACAGTAGCGGAAAGCTGCTGCTGCTCTCTCACCTGCACTGTGCTGTGCATGGGCTGGGGTTTTGGTCCTGCTTTCCTCAAGCAAGTGAGGCTTGACTGAAGTCAGGGTGAAGACCTCTGGTCCCCAGAGTATCAATCCAAACATCGCTTTTGCTGGGAACAGGAAAAACACAAGTGAGGAGCTTGAATTAGAGAGAAATTTCAATTAGAAGGAATGAGGCTTTGTTAACTTTTTCCAAAGGCTGCTTGCAGTTCATACTCCACTTCTGGCTGCTGAGGGATTGTGGTGCAGTTCTCTGCAGGAAGAGGGTCCAGAATAAGGCCCTGCTTTTGCTGCAGCTCCCTAAGCTGCTATGGACAGTACAGTCCTGCAGCTGAGCTGAATTTCAGACTTAAAAACACTGCCAGGGATTCACAAAGTCTTATTGCCCTAACTCATCACACCACCGTGATCTGCTGTGTTTGTAAGAGGATGGAATCAGATGCTTCTCCAAACTGCATGGTGGGAGGGGAGAGGTGAAAAAAGAAAGAGGAAGGTCAGAGAGCTGCTGCAAATGGACAGATCAAGGGCTGCTCGCATGGCTTTGGATGGGCCTTTTCTTTTGCACTGTGAAGGACAAGAGGGTTCCCCAGTCCCTTCACTGCACACCTGACTGCAGACTGGGAGGTGCTGTCTAGGTTTTTCACCAGCTACTCCCAAAGTCCATGTAACTCAAGCAATGCTAAAAATAGATGGGGAGATCTTTCTCTTTGCAGAAAGGATAAATACAGGTTGCACAGACTTCTGGTGTCTTCCTATTTCAAGCACCTCTTTTAACTATCTCAGATGAAACCCTGCAATACCAGCATCAGCCTTTGTGTTCCACAGTTTCTATGGGTTGCTGCTGACTGGAGGTGGAAACCCCAGATAAAATATGTGTGCCTTGAAGGTGACCTGGCCAACATTCCCTCTTCAAGCCATCTCCTCTATCCAGATCAACTATTCTGTGTTAAAAAGTTGCTGTGTAGTCTAACACACGGCACCAAGTCTGATGGGTACCTACCTGGTCTTTTCTTCCAAAACACACACTTGCAATTTCACACAGAAAAGGTTGCCAGGAACAACCATCTCCACCAGTAAGGACTCCAGCCCTTCAGGTGCCTTTCTATTGGCCTCAGGTTTCTTCCTCTCATGCCTTAGCTTTCCCTAGAAGGATTGCAGAGAACAAACCTTCTGTGAATTCTTCTACTGACTTGTTATTCCTCCAGGGCTCTTTCATGCAATCAGGCCGTTCATAAAAGGTTTTCTCATCTCTCCTAATTTTGAGAGGACTTTTGGACCACAAAGCTGTACTACTCACCCTCGGATCAGGGGTGACTCAATCCAGTATATGGACAGCGTTTGATGCCGATGGGTCATGCTCCAAAGTGGAATTTGTCCCAGTCACTGACAGTCTGCAGCAGCTGTTGCCAATTACTAGGCATTTGGATTAGTTTTCATTGTTTCTGCTTCTCATTTGTTAACCTTCTAGACTGCAACATTCTGCACAGTCCAAAAGATGCATCTTTTCTTTTGAAGAGACAAACTACAAACTCAGTGTTCGCTCCACCTTTCTTTCACACTTGGCATGAGGAACACTTAAAATTCTGCTGTAACAGCATCTTTTCCAGGTCTTTGTGTTCCTGTGGCAACACACTGCTGCTATTTTTAGTAAATGAGTGGTGTGGCTGAAGTAGCCCATTATAACTACAGCCACTGATGCCCTCTTTAAGGCTGCAAAGGCCCATTTCCATCTGATGGCTCTGGAAACTTTTTCTTCTGGAACATTTTCCTGCTTTGTGAAGCCAAGAACATTTCCTAGTTGGACCAAAACTGAATGCAAACCTAGAAATCTTCTTTGTTTGCAGAATCAGTCCATTCTCTATGGCCTTTACTGGAAATGTTTTCATCAGGGGTGTTTTGCACGCTGTGTTTATTTTCTTGCAGACTGCAGCTCTTTGGTTTAATTTCCAAAGGTCATTTCTAGTTTTGCCATCTATCACAAGCAGAAGTAGGAATTCCTCCTCAGAAGTTTGAGCTGCAGCAGGACACCAGCTGAACAGACCGCAACATTCATTCTATACAGCAGCCTCCTCATTTTGGTTTCCACAAGCAGCAAAACCATTGTAAAATCCAGAAGTATGAGGTTAAATCAGCCTTTGTTCTGCTTGTACAAAAGGTCCTGTCTCCACTCTTTGAGATCCATTTCCACCCACCGATTCATAATTCCATCTTACAACACTGAACAGTCATTTGTCTGCTTTTCTTTTTTACAGTTGGGAACTGTAAGATCTGTCCCACTCATAAGGTTCCCTGACAGCAGCTGATTAAAAAGTGCCTGAGAAGCAGTAGATGCTGTTATGCCCAATAATAATTTATTCATGGTAATTCCAATCATCACAAAAATGTCCTCAAATTAAGAATCTAATGATTCCACCTCTCTTGCGAGAGTGAAGCACAGCTGAGCTGTGGTAAGCCAGGGGGAAGTTCAACCAAGTTCTCCTTGTTCAAAAGCTATAAAAGGTACAGACTTTTCCCTTTTTAATGCAACTGTTAGATGCGGTGACATTGCTTTGGTAAATTTGCTCCAGCTCACGCGACTTCTCCTTACAACACTATGGTGGAAATATGGAGAGCCTCCAGCTCCCATATGAAAATGTCTCTGCTGTTCTGCTGCCACCCACTAAAAAGAGGTGGCACTGAAAAGAAAGTATTTCACTAAAATGCAGAAAGTCATGGTCACTGTTTACTTCAAAGCCAGGGAGCACTCATGTCCAAACTCACTGTGCCCTCCAGTCTGGTTGCTAGTACAGCTGGCTGCAACCCAGAAGGTACCAGTTGTAAAGCAGGTGCTATGTGCAGATGACCTGGATGTGTTCATACTCAGTAGTGCATGCACATAGGTTTTATTGTGCATGAGAGCACTCAGGCAGTCTGAATCCTGATCCCCAGCTAGAGGGGAAAATTTCCTTCACAGGAGCTTTTCTATGAGCTAAAAATAATATATATTTTTTTTCAAATTAATTGGATGAGAGGGAACTCTTGTAGGGGTGCTAAGAAGCATCAGCACTTCTACAGCTAGTCAGGCAAAGTCAAAATCCTGAAACCACGACCTTGAACCTGAGTTAGGCAATAAATTACAAGAAACCTCTGGAGGATGAGGAGGAAGGGGAAGCAATCTTGGCTCTCGATACAGCCCCGTGATGCAGGCCAGCCAGCAAACAGGCAGTGCTTTCCCTCTAATTCAGGCTTCACTCTGCCCAGGTACTAACCAGGATATGGGTCCCAGCGAAGAAATTCAATCCGACTGAAATACTCCGCAGGCAACATCGTGTTCACGTTCCAGACAGATGACAGAATGAACCTTTTGGATCTGGCCAGAAGTACAGGCACACCGAAAAATTAGACGCTTATTGAGATGATGACAGCAACTATTTCTCTGACCTTCATGCTGTAAGAACCTAATTCTTTACAGCTTTATATAACAACTTGAGCTGAGGGGTACTGAGGCCATTCTGGAAGCTGGCAGTGCAGGGTATCTGGGTGGAGGTGATTTTTCAGTGATGTGCATTAGCCAAACTCTCAGCTGCAGCAATGACATAGTATCCAAGAGCTCCTGGTCTCGCATGATTTTCTGATAATCATTTTGCCCTCCTCTATCTTTACCAAGTTATCTGATTCACAACATACTGCAGCAGCTGTACAAAAAAGCAACCTCAAACTTGATGATCCTGGATGTCCTTTCCAGCCACAATTCTATTAACACACACAGCCAGGAAAGCAAACGCTGCTAATGTACACCACAGCCCAACATGAATCTCATCCTGCTTTGCAAGAGATTTCTAACCCCAAACTAAGACTGCAACTATGCTTTCAACTTCCCCAGGAAATCCAGCCACAGACTATTCGCTGCAGCCTTGTTTTTCTTCTGTGACCTGGATTACCTGTACTAATTTTGTTCTTCTACACACAACATTTAATCACAAAAAATAACCGACACCAGCAATGCCTTTACTTCATCCTCAGCTCTCCAGATGCCCTGTGCCACCTCCAAAGCTCTCAGTTTTCTGTATTTTTAGATATAGAATGGCTGCTTCTAGTCGTTCTGATAAACCAAGTAAACTAGGTCAGACAAACTGATTCTGTTTCCCTCTATCAAGTATTTCTACCATGTCCTGGTCAACCACTGCACTCAGAAATGCACAAGTAATCCCCGATGCACTAACACTTACAAACAGAACTTCTAAGTTGCTATGCCTAGTATCTACTTCAGCCCCAAAACGTTCTCTAACTGTGCCAGTTTCATTAAAATTATTAAGCTATGAAGCCAGGTACTGGAACAGTCTGCCCAGGGGAGGGGTGGAGTCACCATCCCTGGAGCTACTTAAAAAACAAGATATGGCCCTAGGGAGCATGATTTAGTGGCCACGGTGGTGTTGGATTAATGGATGGACTCTGATCTTGTAGGTCTCTTCTAACCTTAATGATTCTAGGATTATCTTTCCTCACATTCTATGTAAATTACAGTTCATACTGCACATTAAATGTTTAAAACACCAGTGCTGTCATTGCCTACATCCTGACAAACTAGTTGTTCTTTAAATGCACATCCCACCAGAAGTGTTTTTATCTAGCGCAGTGCTTGCTGAACTCCACCAACTAAGTTACAACCCTGTGGTAAATGCTCTGAACCCTTTAACTTTTAAAAATTTTGTTACTGTTACACAAACCCTTCACCTTGTTCTAAGATCCATTCAAAAGTTTCAGGAACATCACAACCTCAGAAACAATCCTGACTCAGGCCTAGGTGATAGGCAGGCTAGTGAGGCTGGTCACCTCCTCCAGCACTAGCCAAGATTTCCTTCTGTGCTTCATGGTCCAATTATAACCTCCACAGGAGCTCGTGCCTTGGCTTCCCAAGTGTAAGTTTCACATGCGGTAAAAAGCCACGATGAACAATCGCATCAATCAGCAGGTCCTCTTGTCAACGTATGTTTGCTGTATGTACGCCAGGGCCTCCATCAATTCCTGCAAGGAGTTCCTTTGTCTCCAGCTGAACACCAATCACCTCATACCAATAGGCACCTTTGTATGTTGAATCCAGTGCACACTCTTCGTGGAAAAATGCTCTCTTTCCCTTTGTTCTGGTTAGCAGTTGGCTCAGGCGAGTGGCTGGAGCTTCCTTTTTAAACAACAACCTCATTTGGAAATGCTGTAAAACCATGATGTGCATTCCGCAGCAAACCAGTCTTCCCTTTCAGAGCTCATGACGGGAGTTGAAGTGTGAAGAACCACTCTGAAAGCAAGCTGCCTTATCCAAGGTGTCTCTGGTTTATTCCACTACATCCAAACAGGCAGTTCTCAAGTGGCTGGCAGGCCACTCATTTTCTTGTTTGCACAATCTCCATGTTTTACTGCTCTGCTGCAGCTCATTTCTGGTTCAGAAATCCTAAATTAGCCAAGATTTCCAAACATTTTCTCTCAAATACAGGGTATCCACAATATCAAGCTGTTACCTACTTTAGCAGGACGGAGCCGGTAAAGGTTTTGTAGAATGGCTTTCAGAATCCACACAGGCACTTTTAATCTTCTGAGCAGAGACATTTTTAATTCCAGCAATGCAGAGCAGTGGCTTCCAGGTTCTCCCAAGAAGCTATTACACTTTGCTCCCAGCTTGGTTTTAGAGAATGATGGTAGCTCTGCTTACTGTAAAACCCTCAACAACAAAGATGACCAACTCTATCTAGTAGAGAGCACACCCCTTACCTGCAACAGCAGCATGAAGAGTGGCTAAGTGCAGCCAATTTGAAGGGTTTTAAGCACTCGCCCTAGGGAAATATTTCTCATGAAGTCATATGTGGTACTATTTATTTGCTACACAGGACACCCTCTCCTTTCCAATCATGGACCACAAGAAGCTATTGAATCTTTATAACTCTTATGATCAGCCACAAGGAAAACTTCTAAGATTCCCTCCCAGCTACCCCAAAACCTTCTCCCCTCCACTGTTTGACACCTCCCTGAAAAGCCAGAAGTGTCAGATTTAGCCACAGGGTCCTGTGCTGTTGCAGTACTACTGAGCTGATTCCACCAGGGATCAATGCAACTAACAGTTAACTGTTTGTTTCCAGAACCGGCAGAACAGAACAGACACTAGGAAAAAAGAACATTTTTTATTCAGTTGAAAAGAAGTCATTTACTCAATCACATTGACTATGCTAAAAATGATTTTTCTGACTACACCAGCAGTTAAATATTTTCAGCACCAATTCAGGACACATTAGTGACATTTATCACAACAGGTCTATTTCTTAATGTAGAAGGACAAACTAACTTCAGTAGCTGCTACTTGGAAAGGAGTCAGCAGAAGACTGCCCTTTCTTTCCAAATACTTATAAGTGAGAGTAGCAGCTTCTAGAAATAAATAACTGCCAAATTATCTCCCAAATCTGTAAATTGATCTTTTAAAAATAGAGTTAAAATAGATATCTTAATATGAGCTATCATAGATTTTATTTTTTATGTGCTGAATACTCAAAAATGCGAGGAGTTGAGCAAGCATCCAGTACATAACCTTTTAAAATAGTTCTTCCCTCCCCACAATATCAACCCCTTTTTTCTTTATCCAAGTCATGCTGGTTAGATCCCTATCTCTAGTGAGTTCTCAGTAAACACCATGTTGTTTGATATCACTAGGATACATCATCATCCTAGGAGCGAAAGAAGTCAGTGACCTGGTGAAACACCACCTCACACAAACAGAAAATTCATCCAGTCATTGGCTTGTTATCTCTGCACATCAAACAGATCCTAAGCTTTAGCTCTTAACAGCTTTTGTGGTTTTCCTCTTGCTGGGCCAGTTCAGAAGGTCATCACTGAAGGCAGAACTGATGAAGGCAAAGCAACCAAAAAGCAGCAGATAGTACTGTCTCTCTGTCCTCTTAAACAAATCAAGTTCGCACAAAACAAAAGGAGACAAGGTTAAAATGAAGTTTATTCGGTTTTTTTTGTTTTTTTTAAGCTTTTTTTATATAAAACTGTTTGTGAAACAGCTATTTTATTCCCATGGCAGAGTGACCCCTGAAAGATGCACTAACCCCTTTCTTAAGGCCTTAACAAGAAAAAATTAAGATGATGTTTTTGTTGTTGTTTCTTAAACCCAAATGTTTTAAAATTACATAATTTACAAATAAAACCAAAGCCAAACCCCACCTCAAATCGCCATACAGTGTAGGCTGTTATGCTGGCATTCCTGCTCCCTTCCTAAGGAAACACAAAACATACAATAAAAAAAGGGCTAAGTGTATTTTCCTGATGACTTTGAAGCTACATTGACTCCACCAACATTCAGACTTCCTTTCCAGTTCCCTTATCTGGCAGGTGAACTAGATCTTCCTCTCACCTGCTTCAATTTGAATGCAGCTTCTTGGAATGATCTGGTGGTGCACTCTGTTGTCACGAAGGACAGATACTACTTCCCCTGCACAGTACTGATGTGCCCACATGAACAAGGTGTACGGGTTCTATCAAGCAGCAGCTACCTCTTACTTCATGAGTCTCATGACCTAAGAGTCTTCAGATGTTTTTCAAGCTTCCACTACTCATGTAATAGTGTTTCTCACATGTGACAACCTCCTTACCCTGAACACACACCACCTCCAGCCATCCAAGCCTTCCTCCCACACACTATCAACAATTTACCTTTATTTTAATTGCCTTTTAAAATGGAACTTCCTTAGATGTTGTAAGAAAGCAAGCAAGAAGGAGGGAGCCAAGTCCTATTTGGAGTACTCCCAGTTCTGCTGGTCTTTCCCACAAAACGTCAGGCCCTGTGAACCTCGCTTTGATTTGGGATTTAATCTTTACTTTAGCTACACTTTTTTTAATTTATAAGGGGTTTTGTTAATTTTAATCAAAAGCATCAAAAGGGATATAGCGCACCTTTCATTTAAAACAAAGTCTTTCAAGACTAAAAAATAGATCTTTATATATATATATATATCCCTCCCTCTGTAATTCCCCCCACCTGTTTCCTTTTTCCCCCTCCCCTTCCCACTGTCACTATGGAGATTGTGTCCATGGAAACAGCTGGTTCAGACTCCTTGGTCAGATTCTGTGATGTCATCAGTTCTTGAGTGTGATGTAAGAATTTATGAAGGAAGTGCTGGCATTGGCAGGCACGTCGAGAGGGGGCATGGCTGCACAGTGGGAGAGATTCCATTCAGTCACGAATGTCCACCACTTTTTTATCTCAACAGCCTAACCTGCAAAACAAAGGGGAACAGTAGTGTTGAAAAGGTTCCTTCCCTCTGTCTGCCAACAGGCCCCCCCGGCTTCGGAAAAACTATCAACAGGCTACCACAGCAGTTACACCAAGAGCTCTTTAGTTCTGTGAACTGACAATGTGTGTAAGCACAAGAATGAGTAGTTTGCAAAGGCAAATCCTTGTGGTAACAAGTATCAGCTTACAAACCAGCAGAAAGTTAGACAGATCCAGCTGTGGAGCAGGTCCAGGATGACAGGACAATCTGCGCCACGACAGCATAGCGTTCTTACAGAACAGTGATCACTGGCAGCCAGAAAGGAGCTCCTTCAACTCACATTACTTTCTCATCTTGACTATGAAAACTGGAAACAGAGAGGCCAAGTCCATTCAAAAGCAAAGACAGGTTCTGAGGTTCCACACTGCCCCTCAGGGACTGGACTCAAGTATTTTCATGCAGGTCACTGAGATGCTACCAAACAGGAGTTTGCAACGAATATGCAGCAGACAGTGAAACTGGTATCAAAATTACAGGAGTCAGATTTGGGAATTGGCTGAATCTCACAAGCTGCAGTTAAACTAACTGGGGGATGGGTAGTATTTCCTTCTGATTTTTGTTCTGATTTTTCTCCATGTCCAGTAATCCAGAGGTGAGAAAATGAACTTCAGGAGCCTGCTAAGCTGGTGGCAGCTAAGTTCAGAAGCAAAATTTTTAACACAAAATTAAAACTTCATTTGTCTAAGCTACGGTTCTCATTCTTTATCTACACAGCTGAGAAAGCAAAGCTTGAAATAATAATTTCTTTCCTTCTCTCGTAACAAAAGTGAGGCCAGAAGTAGATTTGTTTACTCAGTAAGGTTCCTTTTGGATAAATCCCTCCCCACCAGCTCGTGAGCTTGGGAAAGGGTTTAAAAAAAAGCTCACCACAGAAGCATACAGAAAGTGGTTAACAGCATTAGGATGTGTGCAGGGGAACCAAGGAACACCCCTGCTCATTCATAGCTGGCAATTAAACTCCAGGAACCCTAACTAAGTGTGACACACAAGTCAGTGCTGCTCTGATTATCAGCACACCAATTAGATTACATCGCAGCAAGACTACCTCTTGGCTGCAAACACCTCCTTGTATAGGGATGCCAGGCTAAGAGTGGAAGAAGAAAGTCAGGTGAATATGCATGAAGAACAGATAGTAAGCCGTGGTACTAAAACTACAGAGGAAAGGAGGGAGGTTCTTAGAGAGTTCAGGCAGCTGACCTTTGTGGTACTCATTACTGTGCAACTGTGAGCCCTCGCTGAAGGAGTGTCAAGGCTGTATTACTGTCTCTGGCTTCTGTTCAACTGCAGCTTGCCCATGCCTGGAATTGGTCCAGAGCATTAGGCACTGGCTCAGAGAGGAATCAGGCTCAACGCACACAGAGTCCTTCCCCATTCCTGGACAAGATCCAGAACACCAGACTCACTCTCACAGTCACTCCACTCTCACAGTCACTCTCCAGATCTGGATTTGATCCAAATGTTCTAGAGGCAACTGGCTTAGGCAGAGAGAAGCAACAGAGACAGAATACATTGACTTGCCTGGATGTTATCCAGCTCAGAGGATTTTTTTAAGCTGGCTGGGCCTAACAGCAAACCAGCCCAATAATCTAACACCTGAGTGACCACTCTGCTGTACACTAAGGGCAGCTCCTGTACTACCAGGACTGCTACAGGATTCCTCCAAACTTTTTTCGTTACCACAGCAAAGCAACAATTTTTATCTGTGTTCTTTTTTAAAATAATTGGATCTTTGAGATTTGCATGGTTTTTACTTGGAGATACAAAGTCAGGCCAGAAACTTCATTTTTAAGACACCCTCAGCATCAAGAGGAGGCCAAACAGGAACTTCTTACAAAACAAGTGAACAGAAGTGGATTTGAAAAGAAACAATGCCTTGGAGAGATATCTAGAGCACAGTGAACATAGTGCAGAGCTTCCACAGCCTGCAAGGTCTAAAGCTAATACATTCCTATGATACATACACAGGGAGCACTGGAAAACAATGCAGGTAACAAAGCTGTGTAAAACTCTGTGGGACGCAGTAGTGTTCACCAGTGCCCTAAAATGACCCAGAACATCACCACTGAAGACCTCTACCAACTAAACAACTCTAACAGATGTTTCCATCACCCTGTTTTAACACTATGAATAATATTGCCTTTTGAACTTCAAGGATGTGAGAAAAGTTTAAAGAAACCCAATGCCCTTAACCATTGAAGGAAAGAGTTACTAAAATAACTAACTTAAAATACTTGCAACTGTTTCAGCAACACTCCAAAGCCAAAACACAATGCTGTTAAAAGTGGAAAATCACAGAACACAGCAGCGCTTACGCTTACCCAGGTTAGCAGTCAGTCTACAAAGTGTTTATATGAAATGCTGTCTTCTGCTACTGCACTAAACCCCAAACTACTTCTGATAATCTCTCATCTTTCACAGGAAACACCATTAGAAGTACTTCACAACTGCTTAACTGAGAAACAAGGAAGATTTTAAGGTAAGGGAGGTATGTGGCAAGGAAGGGAACAGCAGTGGGGGAAGGAGATTTTAACAGTCAGCTAAGAGAACAGAGATGAAAGAGCAACTACACCTGCATGGTTACAAGAAAAGACAGAGGAACAACTAGCCTAAGAAACACAACTGAGCAGTGAAATGAAGGTAAGAGATCTTCTTGGGCTGCAGTTTATGAGAGCAGCAACAAGCATGAACTTGAAACCAAACATTTAATTCAGATGTCCCTGTTGCCAAACAGCAGTGCACCTAGTGTAAATGAAATAAAAAATCCCAACCTCATCCCATTCCCTGGGAGCTAACTCCCACCTCTGTGCTACTCCCTCTTTGTGCCACCACATTTGCCCAGCCACAGAATACACCAGATAAGGAAAACAAACCAGCTCAGATGACAAAATTCAGATTCAAGCAAACTGAATTTCCCCCCCAAGTTCATACATGGTGGTAGAAACGCTGCCACTGGACAAAGAAGGTGGCAGGAAGGAAGAGTAGCGGGGAGTTGGGGTACAACTGCCACATTCCACAGTAACTGTTAACTTGGAGCAACCACAACCCACCCTGGATCCAGAGCAAGAGAAGGTGAAGGACCACAACAAATATAAACTTAGGAAATTGTGGTCACTCATGTCTTTGTGTGAAACAGAGAAAAATGCTGGTCTGAAAGGGCTGCAAATGGCTCCTGTTGAGATTAATTTACTTCTCCCTGTATTTACATTTCCAGAAAACAGGGAACTACACATAATAATAATCCCAAACTCATCAGTAGTGTTAATCCTTCCTTCCTTCCAACATTTAGGATACTGTGATGGATTTATACATGGAAACTTATTATTAATTGGGATTTATACAAAAAATACCCGTCAGATCCTTATGGACATGATCGTGACACTATGAAAGGTGATTTCTGCCACTGGTTAGCTTAGAGGGCAGTCAGGCAGTTAGAACAGTTAACAAGCTTTGCCTTTCACTACTGCTGCAAGGAACTGCTGCAGAAATACAGAACAGTGAAGTAGTGAAGTTGCTAGCCTTAACTGAATGGCAAATGGGAAAAACCCAACCCATAAAAAGACATTATGTTCTGAATGGTAGGATTAGGTTAATGGTTGGACTTTATCTTGAAAGTCTTTTCCAACCTAAACCCTTCTATGATCCTGTGAAGGTACAAGACCCACCTGTATTTCTCAAAGGAACAAGGAAAGCACTGGAGGAAAGGAGCCACAGAAGCCAGCAGACTGAACCTTGAAACTGTCCCAAACTCACCTGTGCTTGCTTTTATTTCCATTCCCAGGAGTACACTTCCCCCCTCACCCCCGCTCCGACTGCTCTGTGCTGAGGCTGCCTTTCACCATCTTGTTCTGCAAGGAGGGAAGAGAGCAAGGAAGGAGGGGCTGACGAACCAGCAAGCCAAAAGGAGGAGGAGAAAAGGAAAACAAGGGAGAAAAGGAAGACAGAGGGGTGGGAAAAGTGAACATACAGAAAGTGAGAGAGAAAGAGTAGTCAGTATTGGAATCAGACAGATTCTTCAGAGTTTTCACTGTGACAAAAGCAGGCAATTCCACAAAAGTAAAGAGTTTGGGATACGAAAGACTGATTAATTTTAAGAAACACAGAATTTAACACAAAAAAAGTAGAGCAAGCTGAGAAATATCACTTAAAATTACCCCACGGATAGTCTAAGAAAATCTAAGACTGCAGTGCCACCAAAAGGTCAGGTATCCCACGTCCCCCCTTTAGACTCTTCCTCAGTGCCTCAGCAACCCGCTCCAAAAGCACTTGCTTCGATGCAGACACACAGCTCAGTTGGATTTGCAAGAGGAAGCTAACCCTTCAAAAGTTGATTGGTTTTCAGACAGCGTTTTCCCTGTAATAAAAGCTGCTGTTTTGCAAAAGTAGCACATTCAGGACATGGATGGTTGAAGCATCAATGCTGACAGACGTAAATGGGAAAGCTCACTGGGGAGCGCAGGGAAAAGGCAGGACCAGTCCCTCTGGACTTAGCTTGCTTATGCCTGAAGTGTCAAGCACAGTTAATGAGGCAAGAAGCACCTTTGCTCCCCAGGAGCCACTTATTATGATGAGGTGTATTTACTGCTGTGAGGCATGGACTGAGAAAGGATAAGCAGCATTAGACTGGGGGGCTTCCTCAGACCTAGCAAATTTATAAAGTTAGTTCTTCCACCTATTAACTGCAGAACAGAAGAATGAGGTATTGGACAGCTACTAATTAGCTACTAACGTTAAACTCGTGTTAGCTAAAAGCATAGCTTTAAATGGTCTAATCTACAGTCTTTCTTCCTCTCCATTGCTCATGTTCATATGATGAAAAAAATTGACACAATCTGTTCTCCAGTCATTCCAGAGCAATGGTTTTCAACCTTCCAGCTCCTGCCTCGCTGCAGGCTGGTACTTCTCATTCCAGCCACTACAATGGAAGGAGCAGGGTGATCCTATATTCTGCCCTGCAGACAGATTTGGAACAAATCAGTAATCATCAGTGAACCACAGGGGGCAAGGGCAGAAACCATATAACCAAGCAAAGAGAACTCTGCTTGACTTCAGACAAACAACTCATGTCTTTGCTAAGCAAAAGCCAACAAACACCAGTGTGAAAGAAAGACTGCTGGTGTAATTTTCAACACAACACAGAAACTATGTAGTGGGACAGTTCTGAATAAAACCCCATTGCCTCAGGAGTTCAGTTGGCAGTTTTCTCCTTCCTGCCCCCCAAGATTACTTTAGAACTCAAGGAGCCTGCTCAACATCTTCTCTGGGAGGCTAAATTCTCTCAAATGATGTTTTTTTTCCACAGTTTGAACATCATCACTGCAAGCACTCATATAGAGCAGCAGTGGCCCAAACCAGCTATGAAAACCTTTAACACTGCTTTCTTGTAATAGTTCAGGCAACAGCAAAAATGAAACAGACATGAAAAAAGTGAGCTTCCTGTTCTCTTTAGTCGTGTCCAATGTCAAGCAGAGGTTAGCCCTGAGGTGCCACACTAAGAGGAGCTGATCCTTCCCAGTTTTGTTTGGCCAGATCTGCAACTCATGTAGAATTAACACATCACTTTAAGCTTGCTATAGAATTCTAACACTATTCCATAATTGTGTAGAATAATTTCTTTTCTTTTATATGAAGAAAACTAGGCCAGCTCTGGATAACAGCCTGAACACCACCCGAGTCTTCCAGCACATTTTAAATACACGTGTATAGCTACACCATATTGGTATAGAACATCCAGAAAGGAACGTGAGGCTAATTCTTGTACGTTTACAAAAGCCAGATTAAGGACAGTCTGCAAAGACAAAAGACCACCAGATGTCAGTCTCATTCTAAGCAGAGAAGAGATCAGCAGACAAGGACTAAATGGAGACTAATCCTTGCTAGAAAACAATGCAGTTTTTCTCTATTATCATTTATTTCCCAGCACCCACATTCTTGCATAATTCCTGGGGCCACAGAAACAGACATTTTTCTGGATACTTCTGAGCATTTAAAACTGGTAGACTAGTATCCACAGCATCCCAGACATGTATGCTCTCTTATGGGCTGGGAGAGGTATTCCCAATATCACATTGCTTAAGCATACAAGCAAGTATCTACTGCCTGTCTTGTCTCCTCTTTCCATACGGACAGAGCAACAGCAGGCAGCTCTTGGTATTGCTGTGTTTACATGAACTACAGACATTCAGTTAAGCATGACAAAACCCTAGGCAGAAGCCACACGCTGAATGCATCACCAAAACCTGAAAACAATGATGGGTCTTCTGAAGAGCCGAAGATCTACAGAAGAACTATCAGAGATACTGAAGACTGAGTGGTACAAATCAGTGGTAGTACCACCACTAAACCAGAACTTTAAAGTCTGAATGTTTGAAAAGCTTCATTTAAACTTTTTCATTAAACATTTTTCTACTACTTCCTTTTGTCCTCAGTAAATCCAAAGACAAAAACCTCTGCCAGCTGCAATGTATCACTCAAACAGAAACCGATTCTATCAGAAAAGATAGGAAATGAAGCTGGGCCTTCTACAGAAAAACTGGGTAGACAGGGAAAAAAATTATCTTCTTAAACTCCCTGTATTCTTCTCAAGTTGATGTTTGCCCTCAGAATACACCGAAAGCACACTTCGCAGAGGAATGAATCCAAGAGTTTATCTGATTACAGACATTAGCCAGCTATAAAACTACTCGTCCAAATGTACACACCAGAAGAGGGCAGCAGAAAGCAGGTCTAAACCAGGAGAGGATTCTTACCTTGTGCTTGGGGCACCTCACTGAGAAATTCTCTTCGTTTAGTAAACAATCTAGGAGGAAAAGACAGCAATTTATTACTTTTAAAAAAAAACAAAAGAACGTGAATAATACATCCCTTGTCACTCTTTCCTCACAGGTGTATGTTTATCATTCAAAGATCTCTTACAGGAATACTAGCTTATTATTTGATTCATCCCTTCCACCCCCTAAGTTTTAGCAAATGAAATTCCTGAACATCCCAAGAGACAATGCTGCTTGCTTGCATTACCAAGCAAAGAACCAAAGACCAAGCACCCTCAGTCCCCTTGAATCATGACAGCAAGTCTACAAAACCTGCATCCTAAAAGCCCTCAGCTATTCCAGCCTTCCTTGTAAGGAAGATGGATGCATTAATCCATTTATTTCTCATAGGAAAATTGTTGCCTTTCTTCTTCACCCTAAAGCCCTGTCAATGACAGGGGCATAAGGTCTGTGTCTCTAGGTATGGGTGTCTGTGACAGTTTATGTGCAATCCCAAATCCTGGTCATCAGTTTACACTTTGATTCTATGCCTGGTTACATCAGGTTACTCATGCTCCTCTTGGATCTGTTTCTGTGACTGAAATGTGTGAAGCTTCTGTGATCTAAGGAATAATTAACAATTTAAGACTATTACAGAAAGCAGGGCACCTACACAGAACTGCTTATTAGGAACAAATTAAGCATTACTGTAATTTGAAGAGCATTTCTTCAGCAGCAATGCCAATCTAAGGCCTGCTTCTCTCAACCTCTCTCCCTCCCAGACTATGCCTCTGAGCAATCCCTAGTAGCCAGCTCCCCAAACCTGAGTGTTAAATCCACACCAGGAAGTACTGCTTCTCTGCCTTGTGTTCGTCCCTTCCAGATACCCCACATTTCAACTCACAGATAAGTGAAAAAGCAGCCCTCTGCTGAAAGAACTCAACCACCTCCCCCAGGCACCCTGAAGAGCAGAACCACCTCTCAACCTGCCCAGACTTCTGACATTGCTCTTTCCAGCTGTGCCATCTACCAAAGGCAGGCTGACCAAACGCCACCCCAGTGCAACTAATACACCAAGAATTCAGCAAGGTGCCTGTGACCTCCCGTCTGCTCCAAGCTACCCAAATAGCTTGCAAGTAAAGAAGAACAATGGTAAATAAAATGTGCTAATTTAAAACTCTCTCAACTATGTAGCATAACCAGTGCTACCTGCTGTTCCAATCTGCTGGAAGAGTTTAGCAGACAGCAGGAGACTGCTACTAGAGCTTGAGGGAAAAGCTTTCGAGACACCCAAGCTTTGGCAGAGCATTTCTCTGCTATGAAACACGTTTCATCATGAATGCCTCTGGCCTGAACCACCGTGAAACAGCATGCTATGGGCTGAATTACTTGAGAGGTTTCAGCAAAGGGGAGCAAAACCCTTAATCCTGCCCCAGACAACAATTCCAAATGCAGTATGAGCAAATAACAAGAAATCACTGCTGCCTCATTACAAGGGCAGCAATGGTACATTTAGACTACAGCATGAATTATCACTGCATAATGCAACAATCATCAAAAATATAACGAGCAATCATCAAAAACATACACAGTATGTTACAACAGGATGGAGTTTTCATCTTTCTTGGAAACCCAACACTGGTAATGAACATACTTCTCTAGCTAGTACAGCACAAAAGGATGATCACACAAGGATCAGTGAGAACTACCAGAAATCTCCTACCTCATGCCTCACCTGAGCTCATTACTTGCTACGGTTGACATTTTTGTTGTAAATACTCATAGCAGATCCAATGAATAGCAACCGTAAATTTGTATTAAGGGACAACTATGAAGAATTTAATCATTTCACTGTGGAAAAATCAGCTGAATACCAACAAGGCAAAAACTGCTCATCACTACAAAGCTGGCCTGGATTTCAGTTAGCAGTTCCAAGTATTTTTTATCACCGATTACAGTCCACCATGAAGTCACCAGACACACAGCTATGATCAGCTCACAGTGGCAGAAAGGGAAGAATAACCAAGACTTGTCCTTCTTTGTACAGATTTTTCTCCATAAAGCAGTCAGGCAAAACCAGAAGCATTTTTAACAGAAGCAATTATTCCTCTGTAAGCTTCACACTTTGTCCCACTCTGTGTTCTGTCAGTTTCTCGTCTTTACTGATATTTGTGAACACAGGATTTCTGTTCTATTTTGCTGGTTTATTTTACAGTAAAAAATCTTTTGAATGTGAAACTACCTACAATACATGTTGTGGAGACAAGTGTGCTGCAGCAGTCAGGATCTGACTCCAGGTGGGGAGAAATAGAGGGAGATGATATAAGATTTCAGAAAACAAAGATCCTGTTTCCATGGAGACATCCCTAGGACTAAGTTATCTGGAGACATCAGAGGCTCTTCATAAATTTGGATGGATGAAAGCCAAACAGAGACAATATTAACCACAGTCACTTCTATCTATAAACTACTTAAGTGGCACTACTGATGTTGATTTTAACGCAAATGGCTAAGAGAAGTTCGGCTCTCTTGCACCCTATATCGCCATATGCTAGTTTTCATGAGAAGAGATTAAAAGGAAGGCTGAATTAGGGTATGTAAAAGCATCCATATGCACCAACTGGCAGTTCACGAACCCATGTGCCTTGTGCAGCTGCCAATTAAGCAACAGCGGTGCAAAAACCTGTCTTCTCACCAGGGTGGCACTGCAGACCAACCATCAGCACAGAAGCCACAGCCTGGGTCACACCACAGGGACAACCTTTCGGTGCTCCAAGTAACTGAAGCCATTTTGAGTTATTCTGCACCTCCAGACCTTCACCAAAAATGAGCTGCCTTAAGATGCAGAAATTGAGACGGTACTAACATCTCAGCCACATCAGTACTTTAACAAAATACACTTCAGCTCATGGTACAGCTGCCTAAAAGGATGATAAGGCATACTTCATCTGAACTATAGCATGGTCACTTCCAGGCATGCTACAGTAACTCAAAACCCAGGTGTTTATAACTTGACACACCTGAAAAACACTCCAATGTTTTTGTTCTTTTTGTTTGTTTTGAAGGTACACAACCAGTTATTCCAAAAGCCTGAGAGCCCCTGTAAATGTCAACACAAACTTCTGAGGACTCAGAACTGATCTGTCCCAGATCCTTGATAAAGCAAGGTGGCAATGTCCTTCAAAAAAGGATAGTCGAGTTCAAATGAAGCTGTCAATGAGCTCAGTATACTTGACAAATAGTCGTATCTGATCCCAACAGGAAAGACAGCAGCACTGCATAACCAATAAAAAGAGTTTACAGGCTGAGGCAATAGAAAGGAATGCTGATTTGCTTCTCAAAGAAGCCTGCATTTTCTGCCTGAGCATAAATGAAAATCAAGTCCTATTCCACATCACTTGGTTATTTTTTTTATACAGGTTTACTGAAAGAGCAGCCATAGATTAAGACAGTTTGATTACACCCACAGATAAAACCAACTGCAAACAAGGTGTTTCACTGTCATACCAACAGGCTGAAATTTGAATGCTGAGTATTTAGTTCAAGCTGGGCTCTCTTCTTTTTTTCAGTTGAAAACTTCAGGTAAAGCAGCCTAAAAATTCCCTTGAAACTCCTTCTTGGAAAAATGTTCCTCTGCTCATGTTCAACATCCCAGCAAACTTTCTCTGAAAACCTCCAATGCTCGCTGATAACTTGTCAGCTCATCTCAACGATTCGCAAATACAACTCTTTGAAAGGAGAAATAAGAATTTAAATCACATCCTGAGGAGCAGCTTTTTAGATTTTAGTTGCCAGGTCCTCTGAAAATTCTACCAAATATGTTTTTGTTTGAGGTTAAGGTCTTTCCTGCAAATGAAACTCTGGTCTCAGATTTAGGCACTAAATCCAAAAATCACTGAAGCTGTCAGGGGGCACTTCTAAGGCTCAAGCAGTTCAAAGAAAGAAGGTGACCATTTCAAAACTGCAAAATGGGAACCACTAGTCCGGAAGATAGAAGCAAAAAAATTACTGAGAAAGGCTGAAACTGGAGAAAGAGAAAGGCCAGCAGGATGAGATCAGTGCCAGCAGAAGTTAGGAACAAGGAATTAAGGATGTCTGTCAGCAGAGTGAATCAGGATTGATCCAGCCAAGACTAGAAACTAGGAACTAATGGGATAAGGCACAGAAACGTTACAGAAAAGCTCAAGGGCAATGTACCAGAGCAAATGCAGACTAGTAGGATCAAGTGCAACAACGAGTTAAGTTAGAGAGAAACAAATGGAAGAAGCCAAAAGAGGAAAAACAAACTAGGTGCAGGAAAGGAGAGGAGGAGGTGATGTAAGAGCAGACAGGAGGAAGTCAGAATTGACAGCTAGAAAACTGGACAAAGTTAGAAAGGAGTAGGAAGTAATGGTTCCTTATGAAGAGACTGGAATAAGAAATTTGAGAAAAGGAACCTGAGACAGACTAGATAAAGAGAGCCTGTGGCTGGTATGAAGAGGCAGAGTAGAGAAAATATCAGACACACACACAGACTGAAGAGGAAACACAAAGGAAAATGCATAAAGAAACAAAGGAAGTCTTTGATCTCACTAAATCACCATCTTCCTGGATTGAAATCAAGAGATTCCCCAGTTTCACCAACTCCCCTGCTATTATCCAAATACATTTGTAAAACTCACAGTCCAAGGATCCCAAACCCTTGCAGGTCTTGCAATTCACTACTGCTATACTAGTCAAAGGAGAGAAATTAGCTTGGAATGGTGCACTGACACAGACACCACAAATACCTCACAACAAAATTAAAAGAAAATTAAGTAAGCACAGCTTAGAACTTGACCACAAAAAACTACTCTCAAATACCTCAGAGGTTACAAAGTCAAGATAAATGTGAGAAAGAGCCAAATTTAACGTAGCCCGCTATGTCTACTATATAGTAAGTTTAATATGCATTTAATATGGACTAGAAAGTATGATTATATACTAGCTTTTGTACAGGACACTGCCTCTTCCATGCATGACACAGAACTGCTCTTGGGAATCAGTCATGACTGTTCAGAATATCTGTCCTCTGGAGGATCCTACTGCATTTGCTGAAGCGGAGTAGTTAATGAGGAAGGTGTATCTGAAGAAAAAGGACAATATCTTAATTTTGACACTTGCATTTAGGACATAGAAAATGCAACATGGTAGGGCCTTACAAAAAGAGATGTCAGTCTTTAATTAGGTGATTACTATCTTCTAAGACCAAAACTAAACTAAACACCCTTATTTCTGGCTGTTGTTTGACCATACTATTTTTGCAACCTGAACAATATTTCTTTAACAACATATTTAATGTAAAAATCAGGGATTCTCAATTTACACCATCATTGTTATAGCATTCCACCACAGTATTAATTTCTTAAAAACCAGACCTATTAGGATAAAATACAGTGCCCTAATAGGGTGGGATTTCACAGTGAGAGGTGCAATGCAGTCATTCAGAAATGAGTGTATCTACTTCAAATACTGCAACATTAGGAAAACAGCTGAAAATACGTGGTGAAGCAAGTGGGCTGCTGTGGAAGCTGGATAACAAAGAAGAAGCTTGTAATTATTTGCCAGTAGAGTTGTGATCTTGAATCTTTACCTGCTTATTATCAGATTAAGTTTTGCACAACAGCAATAAGTTACAGAGGATTGGAATACTGGGATATTATTCATTCTCAGCTTGGACTTTTTTTAACCAAGAATAAGGTATCTCCACAAAAAGCCTGCACTATCGTGTACAAAATGCCAACTCGCAACATCAGGACCATAGCTGGAGACAGAATCATCCAAACCATTTATTTGTCTGATGACAAAAAGTAGATCTACTTAAAAGACTGGCAAAAATGCTTCTAAGGAAGCAGAGAGAAGATCTTGTGCTGCAAGTGTCCTGTAGATTCTACAAACATTTTGCATTTGAAATCATGACTATCCGTAACAGTCACGTAACAGACAATCCTGACAGAGGAAACACCAGTCACTCACACCCTTTTAACAAAGGGTTTCCCTTTTTGGCAAGAGTGGATGGTTCTCACATTGCAGCCAAATTTCAGTCACTGTAACCACATTCCCCAAACCAGGCTTTTCCTGCACTTTCAGGTAGACTCTCATTACAAGTTCTGCCTTGTCTTAACGTGTTACAGTACACTGTTTATCTGATGCCATTTCTCACCATTTATATTACTGCACCTTTATGATAGGTGAAAAGCAGAGGGAATAAACTTGTGAAAGACCCTGGAATTAGTTAGTGTCACACATACAAAGAGAAAATATCATTAGTATGTATTTGTTCTTACCTGCATCGATGGCACATGGGTAATGGTATCGGAAGGAGCAGCCTTTGTTGTAGCAGCCTAAGGTGGCTCCTGGTTCCTGGCAATGGGAACATTTCTGAAAGGGAAACCAAGAAATGCCAATGAAGACTGCAACCACATTTCCAGATATATTTTTCATGGAAATTATACCAACCACACTCTAGTACAAATTTCTCAGGCATCATAATGTTGGACTGAACCCCTCCACACATAAAGACAACAACGTAAGTTCTTTCAAACAATAAAGTTTTCAGTTGTGCTAGCTACACAAGAGACACCAAACATTCAAACCAACCACTGAAAGTAGTTCAAATGCTTCTCAAATCCACTTCAATGGATCACATTTCAGTGCCTGACAATGACATCAGTGTTAAAATTGGAGGAAAAGCTTTTTTGAATCTCCAGCAGCTTTAAAATGAGAATTAGCATGACAAGAAATGATTTAGATGACACCATTAGTGGAAAAGTAATTTGGTTACATCATTTTCATTATTGCTATCAGTCCACGAAGATCAAGGCCAAGTTGAACATTTTTTAACAACTGATCGAGAAAGACTTTTCTCTGGAGCAGATGTCACCAAGGGAGAATACCTCACCATCACTGAAAAGGCACATCCCTGTAAGAAACTTGCAGTGCTACAAAGATGCTCATGCATTTATTTTTTAAGTAATTAATACTCATCTGATGATGATGCTGCTCAATTTTCGTTACTTAAATCGTATTATCTCAAATGGTCAATGATGTATTTAACCACACTACCAGACAATGTGAATGCAGAACGCAAGCCACTCACCCATTGACTTCACCCTGAATGAATTCAGGAATGACCTAAGGCAGCAGACCTATAGTGGATCTCACTCAGATAGCAATTTTATTTCTTGAATGTACCCAATAAATTATTTGCATTAGGTCATCTGAGAGAAGTTGGTTTCTGACAGGCTGACATTATTCCCCTTCTAAAAAGAAAACAAGCCACATCTGGCAGAATCCCCTGAAGGTTAAAAAACTGCTATTAAAAGACTGCTACTGCTTAAATGAGGCCGCATGCAACTGGAACAATTAACCCTGAATTCAGGCTATGAGAAGTTGCCTTTGGTCACTGACTGTTCAAAGAAAGATGACAACACAATCTAAAATATCTTTTCCTATAGGAAAAACTAGTGTCACAGTACATGTGCACCATTAATGCTATCAGCAAGTTACACCTGTACAGCACACAGAACAGATGTGCTTGTGCTGGCTGCGCACCTGGCACTGAACTAAAGCATCTTGGGGTTTGTTTCTTTACCGTCCTGGTGATGCCTATAAAGACAGGCCAATCTGGGATATCTGTAGGGCCTAATCGTGATGCTAAGGCAGGTCAGTAATGACCAAGGAAAGGAAGCATTTACAGCCTGTATCCCAAGGCTAAAGATTAGCATCTTCCATTCAACTCTTTTTAGTAGCAGGACAAAGGATAGCAGAAGTCTCAGACTACTTGAATTTACTTCATTAACATACTAACTAACCCACTCTCCCTTTGCCTAGAGGGATCCCCTACCCTCTGAGTATATGTAGTAAGCAGCAGACATGCTTCCATGTTAAACGGCAGTAAAGGCATAGTTAGCCAATCATAATACGCAAATCAGAACAGTATTCATATAGATAAGGTAACTAAGCATTCTTCAATCTATAAAAAAAATTCTGTGCTACAGGGAAGGTGTGCTGGCTTGGTGGAGTTACCCCTTAGCACCCATCTCTGTGTAGAAATACAGTAAAACTGGTATCTCAAGTTCTCTCATTGCAGATAAGGCGAAAGAACCTATTTTTGGGACAACACTGGGAAGGCGCCTATGCCAAGATGATAACACCAGACAGACCAGCTTCTTCACATCCCTGATTAACAATGCAAGTTGCACTGGAGATCTGAAGAATACATGTGGCCAAAGATAACCAGCCACAGTGAAGTTCCTCACTCTGAATAGTAAAGAGGGTTTCCCAAATAACAGAATTCCTGACAATACTGCTCTTCCTACTGGTCTGTGCTATGCAAGAATGACTATGGTCTGTATTTCAATGACTGAATTAGGATGAAAGCAAAACTAGCTCCAGCCATAAACCAGGTGTCCCTCTTAAAATCAAAGTAATGGCAACCAACAGAAAAGCTTATGAGATGTCAGTTCTTAGGACAGTTACAACTGCAGTCTTGAATCACAGAACTGCAGGGGTCAGAACAGACCTCCCAAGATCATCTAGTCCAACCCTCTGGGTACAGCAGGATCACTTAAGAGGAAACTGCACTGAATATGCTCAGGAAACTGGAATGGAGACTCCACAAGCCTTTCTGGGCAGTCTGTCCCAGTGCTCTGTTACCCTCACTGGGAAAAAGCTCCTAGTTGCGTTAAAATCGAAGCTCCTACGATCCAGTTTGTGCTCATTGCTCCTTGCCTTCTCTTTCAGCTATGCCAAAGCACCCTCAGCCTGATCTTCAGCGCTCCCTATTAAACTCTGTCTACCCTCTAAGCCCTGAATGTGTATCATAATGAACTACTGCAGTATTTACGATGGAGGTAAAGTGTCCCCATGGCCTGGAAAGAGACACTCAAGCAGTTTATTTCTGCCTGTTGGAACAGGAGTGCTAGTTTCAAAGATAAAAAATAAATCTAAATCAGTATTTACATGCACACCAAAATGTATGGAGCTATAGCCAAACTGCAGTGTAATTCACTCCCCAAGGGAGTAAAACCAAGTTCCATGTATAAAAAATGTCTTTTCCTGGCCATGAAGTCAACCCTAGAAGAATATTACCTACTGGCAACTGTCCCAGAGCCACCTATGCCAAGTATTCACAAAATGCAGCTTGAGGAATTCTGAACCAGAGCTCTTTACCGGCACTCTGTATCCTCAACCTTTAGATGTGGCTGACTGGGATTAATTATTCTAACAGGACAGAATCCAAATTGACTATTCTTTTTGAGTCACAAATATGAGTTTCTAGTTTTGCTCCTCAGAGGCATTCTGTCCCTCTCACTTTATGCCTTTGAAGTATCATCACACTACTGAAACATAATGAGGTCATTCCTCCCTGGAACACTGTGTCCTGCACAGGGCAGTCCCAAAGAGCTCAAGAACTGCAACAGCAAAGATTAAAACTTCAGCTGTGCAAAATATTTCTGAACAGTAAAAAGGGGTATTCTAAAAAGAGGGTGTAGTTTGATAACAAAATAAGAGGACCCCTATCAAAATTTTTGATACTTTACCAAATGTTAATTTAGTCTTTCAACTTATCTGTTGCTGCATCTAGTGTAGGGGATCATCTTGCTGTTCTGAACCTGTGGGGCAGGGATTTTGATGCATTTTAAGCGAGCTCAACTGAGAATGGGTATGGAACACTTTCAAGTAGGTTGTAATTAGGGCTGACTAGACAGGAAAAGCGGGCAGTTAAGATGCCAGAGCATGAACACCAAGCCTTCATTTCCTCTTTTTTCTTTCTGCCAGACCAAGTAGATTATTACCAGGGTTACCTGCAGCTACACCCACAGCAGCCATTCCCCAGTGAACTACTATACCATTGGCTGCTCAAGGCAGAGATCATCTGATGCTGGCTGGCTCCCCTGCTGCTGAACAAGTCTCCATTCTGGCAGATGCTTCTGCTTTTCACAAGCCAGTGACAGTCTAATGGCCCCATTTCTTCTACCTCCTGGGACCCCCAACCATCTGCTTCTTTCAGGGGAAGCTAGGGGAACCACATACACAATAACTACTCTTTTCTTTTGAGTTCTCCCATCTTGACACACCGCAGTGACTGAACAAAACAGGCATCCTACAAAGCTGTTATAATAGTTCTAAAACAACTTACAAGTCTATCAATCTTTGAAAAAGACTATCATCATGTAATGCCACGTGGTTTCCAAATATATCTAGGGGTTTCTAGAAGGACAGATTCAAGTGATTACAAATTTTCTGGATGGACTCTGTATTCTTTTGCAAGACATCACTGCTGTGCCTTAAAAGATAAAAAGATGCATAGTTCCTGCCGACACTTTTTGTGGCTTTGGTTAGGATCCTTATGTTCTGTACTCAGGTTTCAAAACAAAGAAGAATTGAAAAATGAACTTTACGATGAGAAAAAATTCTAAACCCAAACTAATGTCACAGATCTTCATACATGAAACATACGAATTGGACTTAATGATCATTAATCACTCTCTCTGCGCAATGAACAAGTTTTCAACCCAAAACCCCACCATCCTGGAGCCACTCACCAGCAGATGGTAGCAGCCTGCTTGGCACTTGTAAAGGAATTATGGCATTCTTAGCCAGAGAAACAGCACTGAAGCTCCCAAGGGAAGAGAAATTCCTTTTGCTCAGTAAGCGGCCTGCTTAAGCTCCTCTACTTGAAAGAGCTGAAGGCTGGTACTTGGAGTGTGCTCCCAGTGGGAGGTGCCAATGGACAGTAATCATTGCCAGGCATCTAATCAATTCCTGGCTTAAATTAAAAAAAAATGCGGGGGGGAGGGGCAGGGAGAAGAAAAAAAAGACCACACAGCTAAAATTGATTTAGAGGTCCTATCTCCACAATTCATCTCTGGCCACAAGGCACATATATCTCACTTAGAATAGGCTGGAGAGACTGAAAAGTGCCATTTAGAAGAGACACTCCATCCTTTGAACTAAATTATCAATAGTATTAAAGCCAGATACATTGTCTCTACCTCTCCACGCTATTAGCAGCCCATTTCTTCCTCCCTACAGCTAGCTCATCATTCTCTGTCTACCAAAACAGATAACCTGGAAGTGTGAACAGTTGGGGGACAGCTACCACAGCAGCAGGAGAGCTGAATGCTAACCCCACCAGTAGCTGTTATTTCTTTTGCATTAAGGTAATTTCACTCCCATCCCTTGTGATTTGTATTTCTTCATTAGCACAAGAATCAACCCTTCTGAGAGCCAATGCCCTTAACATAGTAAGTACAGATATGGGTTTGGGGTACCTTTTTTGCCTCCTTCACATTTTTATACCCAGCTCCGCATCAGTGTTGGGTTTGTACACATCCTGAGCTACTTGCCTTTTCCTCCCTCCCAACCAAGCGCTAAACAAATCTCAAGTTGCTTAAGTAAAACACACACCTTTTCTCTTTGGCTTTGCACTGACAGAGATTATGTCTTTGTCTAGGAGTACTGGAATCACACAGTAGACAGGGTTTTGTTGGTGGGAGGACAGGAGCCACTAGATTATCCCTTCCAGCATATTCTTAGCTGCAGCAGGAGCAGTTGCTTGGAAGCAGAAATTGCTTCTGCCTAACACTAATACAAGGTGTTTTCAAATTACTCCATGATCTTTCTTGTGGAACAATTACCAAAGCAGTTTCAGCAAGGATATTCACCGCAGATACAACTGCCAATACTTCCTTCTATGTACAATCCAATCTTTTCTTGCTGATTGGTCAGTTGTTTCCGTTTGCTCATTTTCACCTTTGTTCTTCATTTTCTTACCTTTTTCTTTTGCTTTACAGCTATTGCCTTGTTTTGCCCTTCCTTACACATCAGTGCCAGGAATACATGAACAAGATAAAATGAAGAGCAACAGCTGAAGGTTCGTAAAAAAAGGAAAGCAAGCAAAAAACCTCCATATATTTGGCATTCATTACACAGGCACAAATCTTCATGTTACATATTAGATGCATTTTTCACACCTTCTCCTTCGCCTGCTTAAATTATACACTTTTAGGAAAACAATTGCTTCTGTATAATTGCACTGCAAAAATGCAGATGTAAGATAATGAGGATTTCAGAGTCAGCTGCAATATTAGGAAGGAGGGCCCTTTGACTATTCCTGATTAAACAGTTGGCAGGCTGGGCAGAGGCTCGAATTTAATATCCAGGCTAAAGGGCAACAGAAACAGCAGGCAGCCATGATTTCTTTCCTGGAAAGCAGGATGCAGAGACAACTTACTCCAACAAGCTGTGAGGAAAACTAAAAAAAAAACAACCACCCAACACTCGTACTGCTTGCTATAGGAGTAAGCAATAAGTGATTCTGGAAGACTGCTGCAAAAAAAGGATTGAGATGAAGTAAGAGGAAGGTGGGCAGATGATTTTAGAAAATTAAACAGAAAACCAGCAGTTTGGCTCTTGTGCAGATCTGCACAATTTTAAGTTCCCAAAAAAGCAGGCCAGAATAACAGAAAAAATTAAACCCAGAATTAAAAAGATAAAAATCTAATAAGTGTCTCTTGCCAATGATGATGCACTCCTGTAGGAAGCAAATAATAAGGGAAAAACAGTAACTGAAATAAAATCTGGCAGCTATCTTTATGTCAAGAAACTAGGGACAAATTTAGATTGCAAACTTCAGCAAACAGATAAATCAATGATCTGGAAGATGCTATACTCATAAAGCCGCATTAAGAAACAGTAAAAAGTCAGAACTGCAGTGCTGCACAAGCTGCTGAAGCACAAAGAGAAGCTGCAGCTCAAAATGGATGGCATGGAAAAAAACCCAGAACAGATACAAAAGCAGAAAAATGTCTTAAAAAGGGAAAATCCTATTCAATACTTGTAAGACAGATTTAAGTACAACAGAAGCACTTGAAATGAAGAACAAAGAATTCTATTTCCCTCAACTGGATGGAAAAAGAGAAAGTAACAAGAACAGAAAAAAAAGGTTCTTTTTGACATGGGATGGTTTTCCAGAAAAAATTTCTAAGGTCCTACACAGATCTGTAAGCTATTCAACTGTACCGACAGGCACTCTGGAAAAAGGGGGTGAACAATAGGTTGTGAAAACTTGTTGAGTTTGTAAAACTACAACTGTGGAATTATAGAATATTCTGTGTTGGAAGGGACCTTCAAAGGTCATCTAGCCAAATTCCCCTGCAGTGAGCAGAGACATCTTCAACTAGACGAGGTTGCTCAGAGCCCTGTCCAACCTGACCTGGAGTGCTTCCAGGAATGGGATCTCAAACTTATGGTAAAGAGCTGCAAAAACATCCAAGCCAGAATAACTATATGGTAAAAATGGAGATGACTATCAATGCTGTTAAGTGCAAAGTGATACACATGGGGAAAACATTTTCGCCTACGCAAATACATGATGACAAACTTTAAATTAGCTTTTGCTACTCAAGGGAAGGTATTAGTAGCCTGGAGATTAAATGCAGTGCCTGCAATGACAAAAAAGACAACCAGAACATAGAAAGGTATTAGGAAAAGAATCACACAATCACAGAATTGCTTAGGCTGGAAAAGACCTCCAAGATCATCGAGTCCAACCATTAACTCAACTGTTATCAAGCCCACTGCTAAATCATGTCCCTGAGCTTCCTAACTACATGCAAGTGTGTAACCATGGTGCTTTGTGACATGCTGTAGTGCCAGGCATAGAGTTGGTATTGAGTTGGTGATTGTGTTTTTCAATCTCTTATGTATTTAGGTTTTTTGTTGATGTGGGTATGGTTGGACTCTGATCTAGGAGGTCCTTTCCAACCATGATTATTCTGTGATTCTATGACTTTTAAACACATCCAGGGATGTCAATTCAAGCACTTTCCCAGTACACCCTGTTCCAATGCCTGACAACCATTTCAATAAAGAAGTCTTTCACAATGTCTAACATGAAAGTTCCCTGAAACCTAAATCTTCATTGCGTCTGTTACTGTTGCAGTATCCCAACATCATAATATTGTTTGTGGTTCTGGTCACCCTATAACAAAGAAATTATAAGAAATTCTGGTCACCTTAATAAAGAAATACAATAGATCAGGAAAAAAACCTCAGACTGCAGAGACCGCTAGGAACATAAGCAAGCTTCCGCATCAGAAAAGACTGTGTTTTGGAAAAGTGGAGACTGAAGGGGGCTTCAGAGATAAAAAATCAAATATAATGTGGAAAAGGGAATGATTCTTAACTATTTCTGAGAAAGAAAAGCAAATAGCAGATTTAATTTAAAATAAATCAGCTTTTTATTTTTTCCATATCACAAATAACTATAAAAGTTGTTGCCAATGGATAATGCACTGGACAAAACAGTTAAAAAAAAAGTAAAAAAAAAAAGTAAAAAAGTTTAAAAAGAAATTAGACAAATTAATCAAGAACAGGTATGCCACTGCCTGTTCACACAGTGATCACAAGAGAGTCTGCTTTGAAGCTGTGACTGCTGACAGGAGGGGAAAAAAAAAATGCAAGCAGCACTCTGTACACTCATCTCCACAGATAACATACTATTATTAATAAAGAACATATGCAAACCAGAAATTGTGCTGTTAAATTACAAGCTTTTAAGACTCTTCAGTCTTACCTTCATAGCAGGAACGTTTAGCTAAACTGTAACACTATATAAAAACGTTGAAATTTGATCTAAGCAATAAACTCACATTCACTACTCCATACAAGGCTAAGTGTTTAATTCACTGGGTGGAGTGATCAAAGGCTGAAATGTGCATGAATGTACTCTAGACTTGTGAAAAGCTGAGAAAAGTCATGGAGGAAATAACCCCCTCTCCACCCTTCAAACAACGGAAAAAGAAAAAACCCCTCAAATTAAACAACAACCAATCATAACTGAATGAGAACAGAGGACCCATCAGGAGGGGTTGGACTTAGATGTTCTTTCAAGGTCCCTTCCAACCCATAACATTCTATGATTCTGTTAGATAATTCATGAGTGGGCTGATAGTTAACTAAAACATATCTGAAAAATTAAGAAGAAACAGTAACTTTAAACGTGCTTTTCCCACTACCCTTTATTTTCAAACCAAGCAGGCTAAGTACACACCTCTGCAGCCATCTGTATTTTAAAAGAAATATTAAGCAATGCATAGACCACCAAGTCCAGGAAGATAAGATACGTATAAGTCTTGCTTCCTTAGATGACAAAGGGCCACCCTGAACAAGACACATTTCAGACAACCACTTGCAAGTAAAGGGATTTGAATTTGCTAAAGTATGCAAGGCTAGCAGAAAAAAAAATCATGGAGTTTATGTTATCTTAGCTGTTCATTTGGGGAATTAAATGTGCAACAATAAGTGCAATTTAGTTACAAAAAGGTCTGTAAGATAGAAGAGCAGACTTAAAAGAGTGGAATGAAATTCAAATTTTCAAGCAGTGATTATGTGATAAGGACATACAGAGTTGTGGGAACAGCATTGTCAGCAAGAGAGAGCATTTACTCTGGATTTTCTGCCAGTACTATATTTCTTTCCTGACCACAGAAAATATCCCAATTTACAGTGAATTCGTATTTAGGTACAAAGATCTAGCAATTGCAGTCTGTATCAGCAGCATGCAACTGCTCTAAAACAAAACAACATCATCACCCTAAGCTTTTGGGCAAATTAAAAAATTACCAAAACACTCCTCTAAAGCAACATCTCTCAATATCAGTGACTGGGATGCCATCAGAGAAAAAAAGATGAACCAGAAAACACAGAAAATGCTCAGTATTTATCAATAGAAAAAAAGGTCTAGTTCATTACGGACACCACCATTATGTCATTAATAGTGTTGGATATAACCGCCACTACAAAAAAACCTTTGCAAAGGCTTACGAATAAAGAAATGCTTTTGTGCAAGGTGAACTGTAAATGGAAAAGATTTGACAAGATATTAAAATACCTATGTGATCTCGCAGGAAAAAGGGTGCTGCACATAAATTCACCCCTGCCAACAACTCACTGTCTTGTGACACTGGACCAGAAATGAACCTTTTGCCATTATTTGTAATAACTTGTGCAAGACTTTGTCATGAGCAGAGCTCCACTATGCAAGATACTCTGGTAATACAAAATAAAGCACTGATGGTGCAAAGGTATGACGCAGGAATGGTGATACTGAGACAGCAGTGCTGGGCAGAGTCCATCACATCAGTAGACTAAGCAGATCCATTTGTTCAGCAGAAAACCCAGACAAGAAAGGCTTTGAAGAAATATGCGAAGGAAAACAAAGGTAAACATGCAGGCTTTTGAAAGCCAGGCATTTCATTTAGGAAATCATAAAATTTGCCAGGATGCACTGACTGGAAGCAGATCATAAGGTTTTTGAAACTGCAAGAAGAAAAAGGTGTAGGATGAAGGCAAATAATGACAAGTCATTTATGTTTGAGGCAGAAGAAGAAAGGAAGCTGGCGAATGAACATGAAAGAGGTAGGTATGCAAAAAATGGTAAGTTTAGGGGGAAAAAAGCTGTTAACTGTATTATAAACAGGGTTTTACTCATTAATAAGAATACTAATTCTATAATTAAGGTCTACACAGAGCTGCTCCTATTACATAGCCAGAATACATTAGGATGTAAGGATACAAGTAAGGATACTCTAAAAAAGTACCACGTGTATCCTACTGGAAAATTAACAATAGGTCTCTCTAGAAAAAAGGTAGCAAATAAAATTTCAATACTATTCACAGTATCACAGTAATGATGAGGCTGGAAAAGACCTTAAAGATCATCCAGTCCAACCTAAAACCAACCAAGTAACCCTAAACATCTGACATCAAGATTATGCCACTCAGCACTTCATCCAGCTTAAACACCTCCAGAGACGATGACCCAGCCATCTCTGTGGGCAGCCTGTTCCAAAATCGGATCACTCTTTCAGTAAAAAACCTTTTCCTAATGTCAAGTCTAAACCTCCCCAGATGAAGCTTTAGACTATGACCCCTCGTCCTGTCTCCAGTGTCCAGGGAGAAAAGACTGACCACTGCCTGAACATACCCACCTTTTAGGTAGTTACAGATAGCAATGAAGTCACCCCTGATCCTCTTCTTTTCCAAGCTAAACAGACCCAGCTCCATCAACCTCTCCTCGTTGGGCTTACCTTCCAGGCCCTTTACCATTTTAGTTGCTCTTCTCTGGACTTGTTCCAGCACCTTGACATCCTTTCTAAACTGAGGGGCCCAGAACTGAACACAATACTCCAGGTGCTGAATACAGGGGGAGGATAACCTCCCTCTCCCTGCTGGCCACACCATTCCTGATACAGGCCAGGATGCCATTAGCCCTCTTGGCCACCTGGGCACATTGCTGGCTCATGCTAAGTTTACTGTCCACCAATACCACCAAGTCTCTTTCTACCTGAGTACTCTCCAAGAACTCCATTCCCAGCCTATAGTTCTGGGGTTGTTATAACCAAAATGCACGACTCAACACTTGGACTTATTAAAACACNACCAGTTCCTGACTCAGCACAGTATATTCCTGTGAAAGCCCTTGCTGCCATCTTAGGTAGGAGTATATTATGGGAGACCATGTCAAATGCTTTACTGAAATCTTGGTAAACCACGTCCACAGCCTTCCTCTCATCGACCAGTTGAGTCACTTGATCGTAAAAGGAGATGGGGTTAGTCAGGCAAGACCTACACCGCCTAAACCCATGTAGACTGGGCTTAATCTCTTGGCCGTCACGCAGTTGTTGCATGATAGCACTCAGCACTAATCGTTCCATAACTTTGCCCATAACTGAGGTGAGGCTAACAGGTCTATAGTTACCTGGATCATCCTTCCGACCCTTCTTGTAAGCGGGGGGTCACAATTGCCAACTTCCAATCATCCAGGACCTCACCTGTGATCCATGACTTCTGATAAATTCTGGAGAGCAGTTTAGCAATCTCATCCACCAGCTCTCTCATCACTCTGGGGTGAATCCCATCAGGTCCCATTGACCTGTGGGGATCCAAATGTATCAGCGGGTCTCTAATTAGTACCTCTTGGATAACAGGGGAACTACACTGTATCCTACCCCCATATACCAGTTTAGGTAAGCAGTCATCCTGAAGACAGTCTACCCTATTGTTGAAGACAGAGGCAAAGGAGGCATTCAATACTGTTAAAGACAGGAGGGCAAGAAGATGACAGTTTCTCCAGAAGGCTGCTGAAGCAGTAGTTGGCAACAGAGCTTTAATAAGTAGCAGCAGTGCTCATATGGGTATTCCTGAAGTCACTGGTGGCTATTGCTTCCACCCAGGAAAAGCAGCTGCTGATGAGCATGAACAGCAGAAGCAATGAATTCAAGAGGTAAAGGTGCAATACATGCAAGACAAATGCCTTCTCTTCAGTGATACACTGTCAAGCAAAACATCAGTGTTAAAAACAAGAAGATAGAAGTTCACAAACCACAACAATAACCTATCACAACTGAGGAATTAGTAACACACAGTGAGGAAATAACCTCAGATACAAAGAAAAGTGCTGTATCCAAAATAACATTTGCTGGCTAAAACATCCAAATGGGTTTAAAGAGGAGTATGTTATTTCTCTATTCAATAATTGTCAGGAAAAAAGTCCTACAAACTGTAACTATATACATGTTGCTTACACTGCCCATTACAGTAAGAGCTACTTCCCAGATGTTCAACTGAGTTTATTAAAAAATATTTAGGGTCAGTATATGTGCCAGAGACAGAAGATACAGAAAAACTTGGCACATGCTAGCAGTAGTAAATATGAATAGAAGCAGGAATTTAAAGGTAGATGGCATTCCAGCTGGATATTACAAAGCAGCTGAGGAAGTGTCAGTAGTTCCCTTAAAGAACAGACTAAATGTTGCTCTCTTAGAGCAAGAACTTCCTCTGTTTAGGGATTAAGGACCTGTGCGGCTCTCTCCAGATTTGACATGAAAAAAACCCTAATCTTTCCAGCTCAGAGCATTGCTGAGTTGTGGTAATGGCAGCAATATTATCTATGCAAGCCATACCGTCATACTTTTTTAAATCTAGATCAATTTATTCTAAAATAGAAAGGACTTATATGAGCTATGGACCACTAAAAACATGTTACTGTGCCAGATCAAAGGAAATCTTTTTTTCCACCTGAGGCAGAAACTGAAGGCCAAGGGTGTTTTGTATTAGTTTTCATTTATTTTACACAGGCACATCCTTTCCTTATTTCTTATTCTTCCATTTTCTGAATGTTGTAGTCCAAAAGCTGAAGTCTAATTCAGCAGTAAAATCTTCATTGTTAGATAGCCTCAGAGACTCAGAATGGAACATTTTTCTTTTGGCACTACCCTTGAAGCTATTTGTCCAGTATTTACTGGTATATATTCAAGAGCACTGTTCCCCAGGAACTGCCTCTGCAGTTTCATCTAGTTCCAACCCCTCCTGCCATGAGCAGGGACACCGCTGACCAGACCAGGTTGCTCAAGGCCCAATCCAATCTGGTCTTGAATACTTCCAGGGAGTGGGCATCCACAACTTCCCTGAGCAACCTGTTCCAGTGCCTCACTGCCTTCAATGTGAAAAACTTCCTTCTGACTTCCAGTCTAAACCTACCCTCTTCCAGCTTGAAACCATTACCCCTGGTCTTACCACTACAAGCCCTTGTAAACAGGCCTCCTGTGAACCTGACTCTAAAAAAAATATGTGAACAAGCTTATTTTAGTCCCGTTACATCTTTGCACAAAAACATGCAACCTCCTATCAGCTCCCTTACCTTCTTCCAATTTAATTAAGAACATCTGACAATTTAAACACATACTGTAACTTTCCATTTTCAAAGCACCCTACAAATTTGTTGTAACGGTCACAAAACAAGCGGGCTTAGAGCCTCCTTCACAGAATTATTAACTGACTCAGCAAAGGCCATATAGGGAACTTCTGACACTGTAGATGCAAAATTTGAAAAGTTCACAGCCCTGAACTCAAGTACATGAAGCCGTCTTTCCCTCCCACTTTCTTCCCTCACCTTGCCCTCCCCTCCCCACTTCCTTTCAAGTTTCACATTATCTGAAGGATGCTGCTGCTCCAAGTCCCTATTTCACTGAGATTCATGCCAGGTACCCTCCTCCTCTTTCCCCTCTCTTAATAGTAAGTCTTTTATGTACAGGTACAGTCTCCTTTAATCATCAGTAACTTTCTGAAACTTAGCAAGTGTGAATTGTCAGTACAGATAAAGGAATCAGCGGTGCATGAAAAGCTGCACTGAACAGCAGCACAATGCAAAGTACCAACAAAACTCCATTTTGGGAAATAAGCCATGAGAAAAAGACAAACATGCAGCTCAGGTAGACCTGAGGGTCCTAAGCATGAATCAAAAGAAAACATGCAAGGAGCTAGAAACAGGGAAAAGTCCAAACAAGCAAAACCTCAAAACGCTAGCAAGTGAAGACTTGCAGTTTCTAACATCAACTTTTCTCAAGGGGAAGAAAGGCTTAGGAGACAGATAATAATTAGCTGGTTGAAACAAGAGATCAGTATTTATGCTGGAATCAGTTGAGCAATCGGGAAGAGGTACACAATCTGTTCTTACCACTAGTAGCTCACGTACTGACAAACAACATCATTGCAGCAGACAGAACCCTTGATAAGCTCTACAACACACCATGGGCTTTGCCCTGAGAGTAAAATACCAGCAACTCTGCTAAGTCCTACACTATTATGCCTACTCCTACTAAAAGTTCAGCAAGGCTGAAGGCAATTTAAGTAGGTCTACATGATTAAAGTCACACCTCAAGTGCTGCTACAATTTCTCAAAAGAAGCTGCATCTATTTTAGTCATTTTAACTGAAGAGAAATGCCTGCTTTAGGTTACTCCAGCTGGCAAATTAGGCCAGAGCAGGGAAGGGAGCATCTAGTCCCTAGTGCTTCTAGAAAGTGAAGTAATAAAGAAAATCCCTACCTGTTTATATGTCTAGACAATTAGGATGGCTGCACTTGACTTCAGTAAGAAATGCTGCAAAGCTATATGCATTTGAGACCTATCTTACACAGATTTTAAAATTAACCTTGTGCTGAATTTACTTGTTTCAATAATTAATAATGTCATCCTGAAGAAACTTCCCAGCTGAAGTCACAGTCTTGACCATTCCACTCATTCCCAGAACCATCTGAAGGCCTAATTTTGCACTACCACAACCCGCTGCTCCCCCTCAGCCTGAGCTAGGGCATTTCCCTGTGTTGGTGCCAACACCAAGAGTCAAGAATGCTGTTTCAGTCAAAAACCGAGTTTGATAACAACGACAAGGGGACTGGAGGTGGGGGAAGGAAGAATTTGCTGGCCAGATTAACTTCCTCATTTGGTCGCAGAGTAGTAGTGCTGGCAGAACAGGAGATGTGTGGGAGAATAATGGCTTCTAACAACCCAAAGTTAGCCTGGATGAAATTACCATCGTATTTCATCATCACAACAGACTCCTCTGTAGAGCAGCAGTGGTTATAAGGGACAGTCTTCCATCTTTTGTACCTTTTACAGCAGAAAAGCCTTGACCTTTTGTTATATTCCTATCTCCCTCTACCCTCATCTTATTCCACATTACTACCTCAGCTATTTCACTTCCTCCAGCTCTTGCCCTGCACTCATCTTTCCCCTAATTTATCCAACCGTAGCCCAAAGCAATCAAGGACTGCTACNGGAGAGATGGTGACTGAAAGGAGGCTTTAATTGAGGTAAGAAGTGGGATAAGACTATAAAAAACAGGATTACTGGGAGAGCAACGCATAACTTTAAAGGGCCTTTTGAGAAAGATGGTTATTTTTAAAAGCTCCCAACATGAGGGTCAGATTCTGTGCCCTATGTCCAAGCTCTGTTGTTTTAGCCGTTCGCTGCATTTCCTACTGCTGTCTCTCTTCCTGGCTCAATGTTGCAGCAGGAATGAGCTGTTGAGGGCATGTTACATCAGAATTCCTACCCCCTTATTCCCCAAACAACTGCATCCCCACATCTCCAGATAGGTACCTTTTCCACACAGCTCAAGCCACTTATGCTCACCCATAGCTTTAGCAATACAAGACTGCTGTTAAATGCTAATTGCTTACTAATGAAAACTAATCATCATGCAATTAAACTTTAATCACTAAGCAGCTGGCTGAGATCCAATCCGTAACAATGAAGGTTCATTAATAACTTTATTCCAATGTGCTCTATCCACCAAGACTGTCCTATACATCACATAGGGTCCAGTTAAGTATATGAAATTGTTTGAAAAATATTTCCTCTGCCATCAAAGGAGGAAATGGAGTAAGAGCAGTATTAGCTGAAAGGAATGGTTTTAAGATTCAGGAAACCCAAACTCAGTTCCTAGCTTCTTTCATAACCTCAGGCAAGGTGTGCAGCACAGACAGAACAAACCTCTTTTCTCCAGTTTAGGTCTCTCTGCAGAGTAACATCTTCAAGGCAAAGAACTGAGTTTTAATTTTGCTGTCGTTTCTAAAATAATTATATGAATACTCATCATACTTCAGTTTTATTTTTACTCATCTTTCTAAATCTAGGAAAATTAATCTAACTTTAATTAGAGAAATATGTTCTGAAAGAAGATACTGGGGTTATATAATCACATTTATAATGGGTAGAAAAATCTCACATCCCTAAGTGTCTCAGTTTTGCCTGCACATTCCTACCCCAGTCTGGCTGCATAAAGCACTAAGCTTATACAGCTTTTCATGAACTCAGTTTGCATTGCAGTGTTTGAAGAGCTTTCCTTTATTATGAAGGGCAGAATGTTAGTATAGCTGAAGCATTATTTTTGCTTATTCAGTGATCAAGGGATTCAGGATAATGTTTATTTTTCAAAATACAACGGAAAAACTGTACATTTTTGTATTTAAAAAAGTCTTACAAAAGACAAAATGTAATACTAATAATCCACACAATCTTATATAACATAAAGTCACGAATTCTTACTTCCAGAAATTAATCTCTTATCAAACTGAAGTAGCAAAGAAAGATTAATTCTTTTTAAATGGGGAAAAATATTTTTACACTTTGTGGTTTTGCCCAGTCGTAATCAAATGCAGGCCATTTTGAAGAGAGATGTGGAGCAGAATAAACTGGTGTTCTTGAATGTCCTTCAACTCTTATCTGTTAGTAGCAGTCTTCTAATGAAGTTAAGAGGACACAGCTCAAATAACTACCATCTGGAATATGAAGTCACAGAATCACACAATCTTATGGTTTGGAAGGGACCTCGAAAGATCAGCTAAATCCAACCCCCCTGCCAGAGCAGGGTAAGCCTACATCACCAGTGTACCCAGATGGTCTCCTATCCAAGTACAAACCAGGCCCAACCCTGCTTAGCTTCTGAGACAAGATGGAAACACTGGAATTTAAACCCAGAAAGTAAAAAATACTTGCTTTTGCTTGAAGCTAAGGAAAACCAGGACAACACCCAACCTTGCCGCGAGCACAGCCAAGAAGGATTCAAGCTAAAACGACATATAAATGGATTGTATTCACTCACTACTGACAATTCAGCAAGAGTCTGGCATCTTTACAGTAACAACTTAAATCTTACCAAAAGCATTGTCGTGAGCTTGTGGATAGCCAGACAAAAAGCTCTAAAGCTTTGGTTAGAACTCTCCTGCATAGAGAAGGTCCTTCTTATTTGGAAGACCTTCTTAGAAATTAATGTTAATTAAATGTATTTTTAAACAAAATTACTTCCCTAGATTTTGAGGATCCCTGATACTTTATATAAAGACCACAGCTAGAATAAAAAAGGTCCTTTTTACACACAAGTTTCCAGTGCTCCTGGCTACAATGTAAGAGATTAAACATCCTATTCTTTCCCAACACTCTACTGTCAGTAAATCTATGTTCTGCTTTCCTCACTCCACATACTAAACAAACAGTAAAATACATATCCATATGCAAGCACAGACAGAATGCCCCCACTCTGGGATTAACTAATGGCAAAGGGAGTATGCTAGCAAAGATACACAGAAATAACTTCCCTGCCTACCCTTCATCTCATTTCTATGCCCATGCAAAAAAGGTCAATACTGGAGAAGTCCTTCCCCTCTTCCCCAGTATCATTTTTAGGTTTGAAAACTCAACCAAACTGCACTTGCTGCCATCTACAATCCATGACCACCTATATAAGCTGTACCAATTTTCACAAAATGGTAGGGGGGTTGGAAGGGACCCCTGGAGATCATCTAGGTCAATCACCCTGGTAGGGCAGAGTCACCTCCAGGAGATCACACATGTCCAGGTAAGTTCTGAATGTCTCCAGAAAAGGAGATATCACAGCCTCTCTGGGGCACCTGTTCCAGTGCTCTCTTACCCATACCATAAGAAAGTTCTTTGTGATGTTTAGATTGAACCTCCTATGCTCCAGTTTGTGCCCGTTGCCCCTTATCCTGTCACTTGGCACCACCACTACTAGTCTGGTGTTCTTCTGGCATTTGTCTTTTAGATATAAACGTTCATGAGATGTCCCCCTCAGACTCTTCCTCTCCAGGTTAAACAGCTCCAGCTCTCTTGGCCTCACCTTGTAAGGCAAATGCCTCAGCCCCTTGATCATCTTAGTGGCTCTGTGCCGGACTCTCTCCAGCAGCATCCTGTCCTTCTTGATCTGATGAGCCCAGACCTGGAATCAGCACTCCAGATGCAGCCTCATCAGGGCAGGTTAGAAGGGGAGATGAAATCCCCTCAACCTGCTGATCACACTCTTCTTAATGCACCCCCAGGATGCCTTCTTGGCCACTATAGTACATTGCTGACTTACTATCAGCCTGTGGTCCACCAGGACATCCAGGTCCTTTTCCTCAGAGCTGCCCTCTACAGGTCAGTTCCCAGCCTGTACTGATACATGGGGATGTTCTTCCCCACGTCCAGCACTCCAGGTTTGCTGAAGTTCAGCAGAGGCAAGTAAGTTTCTACCTGACCAGCTCTCCCAATTTCTACTGACAATCAAGCCAAAGAAAGCCAGTTTCATTTATGAAATGAAATTAATGGCTTCCAGTCACTCAAGATATTGAAATGCAGATGTGGATTCTGTCTGCTGAACCTCCTAGGCATTTGAGGGGTATAATTCCAATATACAGAGACCTGGGAGCTGCAAAGTGCTGCAGCCTAGTCATTCACACCTTTGAGTCCCTCCTAGAGGAAGGGCACGAAGAGGGGCTCCTACCACCAGGTTCTTCTCTCTGAGGTGGCATGCTCTTATAGACCAGGAGTCATGACAACAGAGCATTTTAGTAGCACAGCAGATGGCAATGCCTTTTCGAGAAAATCAAATTCCAAGTTCATTATTCAGCCTGTCTTTCAGAATTTCTTCTCCACCCAAAATATCATGCTTCCTTATTTTTGTAACATTGCAGAAGAGAAGTAGAGATGCTGCGATTCCCCAGGGAAGGAACATGAAACACTATATTAGTTGCACAAAGGACAGTCTTCAAGAAAGAGCATACTTCCAGCTCAGGAAAATAGGAGTGTGGACAGAGTTCTCTTCCAAAAAACAAGAACTCAAACACTTTAAGGCTCAAAGATGCATCCATATTCTGTTCTACTCTTCACTCGAAGTGTTAAAACCATTCTAAAAGCTGTTGCCAGAGATAAAAATAAGAAGACAGTATCTCAATGCACCCCTTTTTCAAGGGCTGGAAAGTTCCCCCTGCTATTACACGTCTGGGTGTAAGAAATACTGGTTTACCTTACCATGTTTCAAAGACCATACCCTGGACAAACAGCAGATTCTAATTTGGCCAAACCCTGACATGATGCAGAACTTCACTTGAGGGGCTTGTTTGGTGTGGTGGTGGGGAGTCAAGGTTCTGTGCATTTTTCTTCTCAGTAATAATGAATAAAAGGTTGTAATTCATCTATGCACACTAGACCCGCAACACTGGGCCTAAAAGGTTTTCAAGCAGTGCTGTCACCTGGGTACAGCTTTGTTTTACAGCTAACTTGATCTAATGGCCATAATTATCAGTGGAAAGGGCCCTCCCTGGCAGAGGCAGCAAAAGCAAACAGTTCAGAATGAGTGCATTCAGATGACTGATCTGGCTCTAAGATTCTCCACCCCAAGCTAGTCTGATGGATTAGCTAGCTAAAAATCAACCCACTGTGCAAACACACAGTTGGTAGATCTAGCACAGGGGAACAGTGGGAGCAAACAGCTTGCAAAGAGGATAAAGTAGGATCACCCCTCTTGACAGCAACTTACTCCTGACCTGGCTGAGGGACAATAAAGCACCCCTGTGCCAAAACAGACATTTACAGTAAGCTGACACCTTCAGACTCATGGCATTATAATACTTAGATTTCTGGGGCTAGAAACTGTTTTGCTTTGTTTTGCCAGAGGTAGCTAAACCTTTCCTAATTTTCTCAGTTCATACTGATTCCCCCAGCTTAGGCATTTGATTAGCCACACAGTTAGGAACCTTTTAAAAGCAATTACTTGCAGCATGTAGGAGCATGTTTGTTAGGCTTTGATTTCCCAAATCTGAGAATATAAATAGCTTAATTCCTAGTGATCCCCTCCAGGCACCTTTCTCTACCCAATTTACAGCTAGGGACCAGAACAGTAGAGGTAACCAAGAGAAAACTGTTCCATGAAAGCAATGGAGTAAGCAAAATATCATAGTGAGGTAATCCATTATTTCCTCCATAGCATGGATTTTCACAGATAAGGTACTGCAAGAGATCAACTAGCACAAGTCCTAAGTGGTCAAGAACAACTTTTCTATGTGAAAACACAAGTTGATTTCTGGATAGCATATGGAAACCTACCTCTAGTTCTACAAACTACCAAAGACACACTCAACATGATGAACCTGAAGGTTGCCACTGCCTAGCACTAACCACATTCAAATATAGTGAAGCACCAATTGAGAGACACACGGATTTAGGTTATGCATTTCTGTGGCTTTTAAGAACTTTCTCCAAGGTTAGATGGCCTTCTGAACACACTTGTTAGCAGTCTTAAAGCAAGCAGACTTCCATCTTTCAGGTAAGCAGCAAGATTTCAAAGATAATTCATGGAGAATCAGACAGACAACATTCCAGACTGGTGAGAGAAATCCCACAAACTCCCTTCCATTATATACTGTTGATCATAGGCAAGTTTCACCTCTCACTGCTTGTTCTTTTGAAGTTCTCCTTACTGAAACCCAGGATGATCATTTCAATAAGAACCGGCATAGGAAATGGGTTTTGAAGGACTTCTTTTTGTGTGTAAGGATTAAAAGATTTCTCAAACTGGGTAGGAAGCAGAGATTAATGAGAAAAGCATTACATTCTTTAGACCTTTTAAGAGAGATCTCCACAAGGGGGATAAACAAGTTTTCCTTTCACAGAGCACTGTCAGCAAAATCAAGACATAGATTTACCTGCATTAAAGGTCAATTCTGACAATGAGGGAAGAGGGGGAGGAAACAAAAGTAAAACCAAAACTAGAAATAATACTGTGCAAGGTCAGAGTCTGCCTTGAAAGGAGTTTCATAAAAATATTCCAAGGAACAGCACACCACCTCCTAGTGAAAAGCCTTCTAGAAAACAATAGTAAAATCATTTTCTTGGATTCTGAAAACTCAACCCAACACAAAACGTTCTTTGCATTGTTCTCTTCACTAGCAATGTCTTAAATTTAATACTGAGAATAAAGGTTGGCAATTCTTTCAAACATTAAATCTGCTGACAACTACCGAAGTGACTTTATCTTGCCAGTTTCAAAACTAAACCAAAATTTTATTGTGCATGAAAATGAGTTTCTCATTAATAGACAAGTTTTTTCCTTAAAGGTATCTGTACCAAACCACACGCAACTGTTTTCCAAATCTGTAAATGGTTGGCATGACTACAGTGAGACCAGGGATATAATTTCAAGTCTGCTGCTGGAATACCTGCTCTAAGAGTCCTGGTATGATAAGGCAAAATCTTATGCCACTCACATACTCTACTTTACCTAGTCCAAAACATGGTGTTTGGCCACCCTCAGTATTTCAAGGGAAGTGTTCTACATGCAACAGGGTCACCCAACACTATGGAGACAGCTCTTCTCACTGCAAGATTTAATTAGCTTTAGAACAAAGAATGTCTTATTGCAAGGTTTGCTATTGTTTACTATTGTTTAACAAGCAGTTTAAGAGAGAAAGACTATTTGATAGAAGGTCTATCTGCTGGAGTATCTAAATGGAACCTCAAAGAGGAGGATTAAGCCATTCTGCATCTGAAGCAGCCCAATTAATCTGACCGGTTACCCACAATCTCAGACAAGACTTCTACAGTGGCCAGAGAAAAGAACCCCACCTTTCTGCCTTTGAGAATGGCAGATTCTAACACTTTGGAAGCCAGCTGGGTTGCTGCTTAGAAGATCATGTGTTCACGCTATTTTCAGTCTAGGGTGAAATCAGAACTCATGGAAAAGTTCAAAGCTGAGGAGACTCACTTCAGTTTGAGAAACCTTTTCATCTCATTCTTCCACGGCATCTGTCATAAGTCAATCTTTGAGCAATCCTACATAAATGTTAAGCCACATACACTGAGATTGGTTATGGGGCTGTTTTCAAAAAACAACAAAAAACCACATTTGTTTATTTATATAAGGAACCAAAACATAGCAAAAAATGCTTCAGATTCCTTCCTAAAGAGTTTACATGAGAAGAAATATGCAGTGGGTTACTTGCACCACTACTTCTACATCGTGGTTCAATGCTTTATGGCCTTTGACTAGAAGTGTACATTTATTATTTCTACATTAGGATGCTGCTTAAATAACAACAGGACCAGATCTTTAAAGAAAGTATTTAAACTTGATAGCATGAGTGCAGCTTAAATTTGGCGCACATTTACCCTTTGTGGGTACTGCAAACACTTTACATCAATTTGGAATTACAGCAGTATTTCATGTGTACAGAATGCGTTACATACATGAATTATTCATGTGAAAGCTCATGACCCTCCATATGCCATAAAGTAACATCTTTCCTTACCCTAGACAAATCTAAAGACCTAGATCTCTGTATGCTTGTACACAGGATCTGTCTATTCTTTCCTGTTTGTGAATAGCTACATGGTGTGCACGTGTCCAGGACACNNNAAGGGGGGGGGGAGGGAAGGCACTTGCAAAAGAAGAGGGAAAGAGCATATGCAACAAGCATAGGAAATTAGTTGTCTGACCCAGAAGGCTATCCTCAGGCAGCAGAGCCAAAGACTCTGGTTCAACAGAGCCTTTTCACTGTCCAGGGACGACTTACAGTAAGCACACCTCTGTACGTCCTGACCACCATCTCCTTGCTGCACATAACCATCTCCTAACTGAAGCAGGGAGGTCACACTGCTTTTAAAGAAGAATGCTGTACTGCTGTTTGCTACAACAGAATAAAAATGTTCAGGAAAAAATAATGCCAGGAGAAAAATCCATTCCATTATATTTGACAGAGGTTTAAGAGAAAGATGGATTAATGCAGAACAGCCTGGCATTCAGCTACAACACCTGGTACCGTAATTTTGTAAGATGTAACAAAACAAAGCACACACAAGAAAATGGTCCCTGCCTCTCAAAGTTCAGGGTCTTATAACTGGATAAAAATTTGACCCAGACAGAAGAACAGTGGAGATCATTGAAAGGCAACATACTACTTTTCACACACAGAGTCCATAGTGTTTCTTACAACCTTAAATATGAAGGGTAAGAAATAAGTTTCAAGTAAATGAGGTTGTGAAACATAAATCTCAGGACAAGATGGCAAACAACGGATTAAGGATGATGTAGACTAAAAGCCACATTTCAAAGTGAGAGTCTATGAACTCACCATGAATTTCAAAACAATTTTAAAGTTTGCAGTGGAACGCAAACCTGGAGCAAAAAGAAAACTCTACAAGCCTCCAGAAAAAAGCGACTGGGTTACCAAAAGCCACCCAAAGGCATGGTATTCCAACAAAGCAAAGGAAAGCAAAAGCAGAACTGCAGTGAACCCCAAACAAAAAGCTGAAAGTAGTAAGCAACAGCATCTGCAAAAACCAGTGAAAAGAAAGAAGGTAATCAAAGAGGAAAACAGAAAACAAAGGTGGAATGACACTTCAGGAACAGTACAGTGGACAGTGATAAATGTAGCTGACAGGGAGGAAAATGAAGTACTGGATCTGAATCTTGCCTGGGAAAAGACCGCTTGTAAACACAAGCTGCAGTGGAAGACGAGAACCTCAGACAATGCACTCAAAGATTTTGACACAAAAAAGGGAAAGGAAATGAAAAGGTAATTGCAAAGGCAAGAGAGGCCACATGCGTTCTGCACACCTTTTTTGGAGAAAAAAAAGTTCAGCAAGTGATTAAAGAAAAGAGGTAGAGTGAGACAGCAGAGATAGAAATGACACAAGGTTCAAGGTGTGATGTCATAAGAGCAGATGAAAGGGTTACAGAGACAAAAAAGAATAACTCTGTGAGAAGGAGATGATCACAACAGTTCAAAGAAAGCGTGTTCAGTCAGAAAGTAACCAAGATCCCACGCAGAGACAAGATTTCAAACATGCAAGACCTAAAGATGCTGTGGATAACTGGCTACTATTTATCAAGTTTTATTAGAGGTATAGTGTGTTTCTGATGGGCATACTCCCCTTGCAGGTACAGGAAGACAAAGACGTTGATACAGGACAACTCCAGCAGTACAAGAACATGCAGAGAAGGTACTGGCTACCAGGAAAACAATTATAAAGACACTCCGTAAAAAACAGAAACAAGGGAAAAAAAAAATCAGGCTGGCATAACGAAAATTCAAGATACTGCTGAATTAGAAGACATGTGAAAGCATGGACACATCATGAGTAGAATTCAAATGGTGGTGCTGATCCCTGAAAGAGACTGTGCAATTCAGCAGTTGCATCAGAACAAGCATGCAGGCACGGCTCGATGAAAACCAAATGAAATTAACTGACTTTGTATAATGAGAGGCTTGAAACAAGAATGCAGGCCAAATCAAGTTAGGGCAAAGCAGCATGTAATTACTGTCAGAGAACAGCGAGTGAAAATGCAGAACAAACCAGGAATCAAACACCAAGAGAAAAGCTTATGGGGAGGAAACAAGGATGCTGTATGTAACAATACAGATTGAAGATAAAAACATGCATCCCAACACTGTTTGGAGAAGTAAGAATCTGAAGGTGACAGAAAAAAGCAGCCTAGTGTCCTTTCTGTGGTCTGGCCCAGGTCAGAACATGTAATGCAGAAGGTGACTATCAATAAAGGGATGCAGATACTGATGGTGGCAAAGGAAGACACAAAACTGTGCTTTGAAAGTGTCAGCTTCTGTCTTAGAAAAATCAGGTGTCTCCATCCCTAACCAGATGTCTGCGAACAGTGTTTTCCCTCTGCCCCTGCTTTAATTTTATGTATTTCTTCTCACTCATCGTGTAGTCTTCAGATATAGTAAATTATCAGTATGATTTGTGGTATAACCCTTATTGAACCCATTGATACTAAACCCATCCATGTTTCAGATCTCTCTGTGATTCCACCCTACTCAACTTACTTTGTAAGGAAAGCAAATTTTCCTGAAGTTGCATAACACACTGCAGTCAAGGAATAAATGAGGTTAGAAGGGACCACAGAGCTAACACTGAAGCTACATGCAACATCAGAAGTGGGTTGCTTAGGGTCTTGCCCAGTCACTTTTGCACATCTGCAGTAATAGACAGTTATTCCACAGTCACCCCCCACACACCCCTCAAGCCAATGTGTGATCATCCTCACTGCAAAATATTTTGCCCAATATTGAACTGGAATTGTCTTTGTTGCAATCTGTGTCTGCTGCCACTTGCCCCTTTGTTGGATAACTCCAAAAATATGTCTAGAGAACATCCAATACCCAATGGGATAAAGTAAGGAAAAAAAGGATCACTGTGTAGTCCTAAGAAGTCTTTAGGATCCAGAACTTTCAGCAGTTCCCCCCCCCCAAAAAAAAAAATCTGTCTGATCAGATGTGGTAGAGATCTAAATAAGGCCATTAAACACCATCATTAAAGATCTATGTAAGATGAAAGATTACCATTTAAGACATGAGAGAAGAAAAAGCAGAAGTGGTATTCCCAATGATAAGACACACTGCAGCTAAAACCAAGCCACAATACATAGCAAAGTTAGGTACTCACCATCTCTCTTGCAATCTCCACAGCTTCCTGCAGCCCATAGAGCCTGCCACAGACCAGGTAGATACCATTGGCCCAGAGAATACAACCCTCATGGACCCAAAATTCATTGCTGTCAAGAGGTAGTTCAGGAATTTGTAACTCCAGCTCAGTGCCACCTTCTGAAGTGGGCATAGAGGGTTTTGAGTCCAAAGGAGTCTTTTCACCGCCACCATCAGCGGTAGCTTTTTTACAAGAAGCTCCCCTTGAAAGTGACCGAGAGGCTCCGCTACAGTCCTCAGAGCGGTGCCGCCTCTTAAAGCGGGGATGAGCAGCTAGGCTTCTTTGTTCCTTCTGTTGTTGCTGTTCCTCCTCCTCTTCTGTATCTGTCTTGGAACCATTAGAAGCACTTTTGTGCCGTACCTTGACCTTGCTCTGCATTTCTGTGGCCCTCTTTGGAGGTGGGTTCTTGGGCAAGGTGGCTGCATAATCCTGGGGGTAGAAAGGACCAAAGAGGTCACCCATGTTACGATAGCTGGCCCATTTGCCACACAGGCAGCAAACCAGATGTCCTAAGACAGAAGACTCTGTTACTACAGGGCCCTGCAGCATGAAAGTTGAGGTGGGCAGCACTTTGCTCTCCACATTGCTAGGAGGGGGTGTTGAAGACCTCTGTCCTTTCCGACCTCTAACCAGTTTGTTCTGTTCCTCTTCCTCCGCATTAATGATTGTGCACACAGCGCCTAATTCACACTTGTTTACCACATGAATATAAGGGAAAAAGGACTTATTCTTGGAGTCAGTTTTATCTACAGATTGGGTAGCATATTTAAGCTTGATCTCTGGTTCTTGAGGCTCCACAATTGGAGCAGCTCGTCTAGGCTTCCGTTTCCGGGGTTGTGCTGCAGGTTTTCGCCTCTCCCTCCTTTGTCTCTTCGGCTTTGGCTCACCACCACCTGCCCCTTCTGAAGACTGTGCAGGTACTGGAGGGGGTGGTGGGGGTGGTGGGAGTTGCTGCTGCTGCTGTTGCTGCTTCTTCTGCTTGTTCACACTCCCAATTGGCCTCCCCTTCTTCTTTCCAGAAGGAAAATATCCCTTTGGAGGAAAACCATCTGGCTTAGGTGAAATGTTTGTCACATCTCCCTCTTTTTCCTCAGACTTTGGATTTGGTTCAGAAGTAAACACATTAGAAGAAGAAACTGTTTTTGAGTCAGAAAAGGCCAGAGTTCCAGCTCCGCTTACAGATCCATCAGGCCTTCCCTGACCACCCGATTTTTGTGGTGGTGGTGGTGCTGCACTAGATCCTGCTCCTTCTTTACCAACACTGGCAGTTTCAGGGACCTCTTTCTTAGTTTTATCATCCTCATTGCTTTGCCACTCTTCTGAAGACCTTGGAAGAGTCATTTCACCAGCTGTATCCTGGCTTGCTGGCCCCACTTGATCTGGTACTTCTCCTTTTCTTTTCTCAACTTCTGGTCCATGTCCAGCCACATTTCCTCCTTCAGGTCCACTCTTAAGAGACAGGATGTCATCAAGGGTGACAGTATCTGCACCACTTTCAGCACTGTTGGTAGAAACACTTCTCCTAATATTGGGAGATGTAATTTTTTGAACAATAGCTTCCAGTTTTAATCCTCGCCCTTTTCTTGGGGGCAGTATTTTGGTCTTGGCTGGGCTTGTGAGGGATACAGCAGGGCAATTCCTACTATCGGGGCTTGGCAGGTCCTTGAAGGAATCTCCCTTTGAAACTGACTTGCCAGCATCTTGGCTTTGAGATGAATGGGCATAGGAATTGTATGTTTTATCAGCTCCTTCTTTTGAAGTCATCAGTCGCCCTTTATCTTCACCACTGTTCTTCATATCCTGTGGCTGTCTTTTGGTAGGGATAGGTGAGATGAAAGAACGGACCCTCCTCCTCATAATTAATGGATTTTGAGGAGACTGGTCTTCTTGGCCAGGGAGCCTGAGCATGGCATTACCAGACTTTGGCAAATCTGTAGATTCCTCCCGGCGATGCCCATCACTGTCTGGAGGGCAATATCTTTTTTGGTTGGCTGATCCAAGAGAGCCACTGCTTTTGGCAGGAGAAGTTTGCCGAGAGAGGTCCCAACCAGATTCATGATGCTGCAACTTCTGGTTACCATGCTTCAGCTCAGCACATTTGCTCTGCATACTGTCAACCCCCATAACACAGCGTCCAGCTTCCTGGCTTCCAGTATCGTGATAAGAGCCACCTTGAAGATACATCAATCCATCTTTGTCATTTTTTAAGGGACTCCTTACTCTTTCCAGAAACTGCTGTTGTCTTGGGCTCTTCCTTGCTCCTTCCTGCCTGTGCTGAGCTGCAGCAATCACACCCTGAGCAGTGTTGCTTGCCCAATCTTTGTAGTCTTCTTGTTGCTGATGGTATAGCTGTCTCTTATAATGATACTGGGAATTTAAACTCTGGCTTGGGTCACCAAAACCATGAGACCTGGCATTTGCATGATATGCTGAAGCCAAAGACGGACCTTCTGAATTCTGAGGGTAAGCAGAATGCAAGGAACCCCTGTTAACTCTTTCAGATAGTGTCATGTGTGGGTTCATGTGATGCAGATCTGCTCCTGGACCTCTGCTTCTGCCTGGTGACATTTTCAGCTTATCAGCAAAATCATGAAATTGAGAAGGTGATTTACCCCTGCCACTTCCAGTTCTGCCAGGTGTTCGTCTCATTGGAGTCGATCTGCTGTCCTGCTGGGGAATGTAGTCTAGAGCAACATCAGAGATTGCAGCTCCGGGGCTAGCATTGCCTCGGAAAGATTCATGCTTGATGCCAGCAGGATGACAATGATCTCCTGTTTTTTTATTATTGAGACTAGCTGAGCTCTTTGAGTGTTCAAAATCTTCCTCTTTTATTTGCCCACTGTGAGCTTTCATCTTTGTTTCCATGGATACTAAGCCACCAGGGAGTATTACTGACTGGCTCAGGCCAGGGGCAAGGCGTTCACTCCTTCCACTTCTGCCCTCAGGACCCATGTGCCCCATTGGGTGAGGACCAGGATCTCTGACAAGCTGCCTTAATGGAGATATGTCACAGATCACTGATCTCCTCTCTGAGAGTGCTCCTCCTTCATGGGCAGAAGCTTGAGACTCCAAATCAAACTTTCTAGCAAGGGGATAATCAGCTAGATTTATCTGTTTCATGTCAGGAGCACCACTGCTAGATTTCCTATCCCAAGGACCCCAGTGAGGGCCTTCCAGGAGAGACCCCATGCTTTTATTTAAGAGTCCTCTATTGGTCAATTCATTGGCTTGACTAATTAAAATATTGGGCCTCATGGCTCCCTCCAAACTCCCAGCCATCCCAGAATGCTCCTGTGCATTCCTAGAATATCTTCTGTCTGGGTGATGATGGTATCCCTGCAAAACCTCCTGTAGGAGACTAGGAAACTTCTCATTACGACCTTTGCGCTCACCGTGCCCTGGAAAATCCCCCTTCTCTTGACCAGAGGGATACTGCGGAAAGCCACCAATATTTCTCTGCATACCAGCTGCTATATTATCCTTGTAACTGTATCTTAAACTGCCAGGAGATTTGGATGGTTCAGTCCTTGCAGGAAAATTTGGCCCAACACCACTATGACTGGGCTGGTTGTTCCCCTCTCCATTATGGTTAGTGTTATCTCCACTTTTGCTCCCTTTACTTCCTCCTCCTTGAGTTTCTGGCTGTGACCCAGCATGCCCTGCTTCTTTTGCTCCACTAGCACTAGCTGGTGCCTGAGTGGCTGTGGAGGCATCATCTTGTGCAGGTTTATCCTGTCCACCCGACTTTTCTACTCTTCCAGTCATGGCTTCCCGGGAGACAATCACCCCAACTGCCTTTTCATTTACTTTTGGAGCATTTTCCACAGCTACCACCGCTTCCTTACCATCAGGTGAGGCCACATCTTCCCTAGCTGTGGGGCTGCTGCTGCTGAGTTTTGATGGCTCATTCTGTGAGCCTTGTGCTGGTGAGGAGTTAGATCTCTCTACATTACCTCCTTTGTAAGTGGTGTCTGAGCTGGTGCTCTGGCCACTCAGCTGTCTCACCCTTTCCCCATGATCCTCTGAACTACTGGAACAGCCACCATCAAGGGACTCTGCCAGGGGAGACTTGAGTTGCTCCTCTGCCTGGGAGGAGCCTTCTGAGTTGGTACAGCTGTCAGCCTTCTTTGAAGATGACGACCTTTTGGAATTTTTTTTCTGAGGTGCCAAGGCATCTGAGAGCAGCATGTGCTGGACTGTGTTGGGCAGATTGGCCACCTGAGAACTAAGAGCACTCAGGCTGCTCAGCCCTGGATCTGTGAGTCTTTTCTCCTGCAGCCCTTCCAGCCCGAATCCTTTGAATCCTCCTGCATGAGCATTGGGACTTGGCATCATAGATGGTGTAGGACTAAGCTGAGGCATCATCTGCAGGATTCGGTTTCTAGAACCCATGGACATGTTGCCTTGACCACACTGGAGATTTTCTCCACTTGGCATGAGTGGAGAAGGGGTAGAGCTGCAGCTTGGAGACTGAACCACAGATGCAGCAGGAGATGGGTTAGAAATTGGACTGAAGTTTTGGTGGAACTGCATCGGTGACCGTACAGGAACTTCAGTTTGGCTGTACTGTCCCACTTGACCTTGAAGAGAGAGCTTGGTGGCAGCATTTGAATACTGCATTACGTGCTGAGGCGGGTGCTGTTGCTGCTGCCCCTGCTGCCCACTTTGGGGCATTTTAGATTGTTCAAAACTTTTCATTGGTTGAGTCTGAAAGTTGTAGTTTGACTGGGTCCCATATGCTTGTGCATTGGAACCCACAGCATGGCCTTCATACTGTGACCCAGAATTCACGGTGTAGCTTCCATCATAATTCTGTCCTGACTGGCCAAAACGCTGTGGGGAGGGGAAAGAGGAGGAGGAGGATGATGAAGGTGGCTGGTAGTGTTGGCTGAACTGACCCACTCGTAACTGGTACCCAGAAGCAGAGGAAGGCAGGGTGGATGGGCGCTGCATTGGCTGCAAGTGTGAGGTGCTAGAAGCAGACTGGCTGGAAGCCTGAGGTAAAGGCTGATGAGACTGATAAATCTGCTGCCTCAGCTGCTGCACCTGTTGCTGCTGGCTAGAAGCCTGCTGCTGATATTGGGCACTCCCCGGAGAAAAAGGACCAGTATAATCCTGTTGATAGTGGGAAACACCTCCAAGGGTTGAGTGCTGTGTTTGAAACTGGCCCACATGTCCCTCACTCCCATACTGACTTCCAAAGCTACTCCCTTGTGGGGGCCCATAGCTCTGTACTGGTCCAGAAGGCCTGCGCTGAGGTGGCTGCTGCCCTCCTGATGCCACTGGATCTTTGTTGGCAGTCATATAGTAAAACTCTCCTGCTTCTTTTCTGAAACCTTGGTAGCTCTGATGACCAGAGCTCTCACCAGGCATTGCTGTAGAGGCTCCTGTTGCTCCACGACGTCCACTGCCAGCACCTCCACCAAAGCTCTGGAACATCTGGGCCTGCTGGCGGGGGCTGAACTCTTCCAGTCGGGATGAACCGTGCACTTCCTGCGAGTAGCTCTGTTGGTTTCCGTGGTAACTACTTTGCTCCCGAAAGGACTGCATGCTGTTCAGCAGCAGAGTGGCAGCTCGAAAGCCCTCCTAAATAGAAAAAGAAAAAAGAAAGGTATAGCATCCACTTCTCCCAGTCATAACACCACCACTGCCCAATTCTACTGTTTTAACAGCAATTAAAATGTAGAATCTGTCACCTACTTTCTTGTACATCGATGTGTATCCCATCCCCTCTCCCTGCAACTTCCCAACCTTCTAGGTAGTTTAAAAATAACCACTTTCAAGAAAATAAAACTCAGTAGCCTACTACCAGTTAGAGCACTTTTTCAGCTTTACTATTTCCCTGCAGTCATTTACTAACTTGGTTAGTTTATCTGACCCTGAAGAAAACAGTATTTTGCAAAGCAAAGGAGAACAATCCTCATCCTTCAGTTATACTCTACTTCTAAACCCAAGAGCAACGGTACATTTCCTTACCATGCTTAAAGATGTAACAAGAACCCTGCAACAGTCTCAAACCACACATGTATCTACTAGAAATGATACCCAAGGCCTGTATTTCACTCAGGAAAAGATCTCTATCAAGGAACCACCAAGGTACACTGAACTGAAGCTCGGACAAACACCACACAACAAAGACCATCTATAGGAACCTGTAAAAGAACTGGCACCAACATGCTCAAGGAGATCTGTTCCATGCTCTGCTCCTGACTACTCCAGTGACACTTATAGGTGAAAACCAACCCAGAAAGACAGCACATGGCATACCCCACACCCTGATCTGCTTTCTTTGAAAAGATAGAAAGTCAGAACATGTCCATTGTATTTGAGCAGAAGTGTCCATAACTTCATCCCTTAGGACTTAAGTTTTGTTCAGGGTAATAACCGAAAACATGTCAGCCAGAATACATATTCTGGAGTATCATGCATGATCATGTAAACTGACACCATCAACTCCTAAGTAAATGCACTTCAGGAAGGCTCTCCTATGTGCTTTCTGATCTATTCAGCATGTAGAATCATGACTTGTCCTTAAGGACCGGCCCACAGCTGCAGGAATGTTTGGGACCCTGGGTAGTCCCTCTGTGAAAGCCAACACATCACTAAATGCATTCAGAAGAGCATGATAGTGAACAAGTACATGCAAATACATGGTCTTTTCTTTTTTTTTTTTAATAAAATCAATTAACTGATTTTTAAAAAGCATTTGATTTCTGAAACAACTTGTGATTTTTCCCTTCCTGAAAATAAACTGGATAAAGCCACATGGAGAGACTCTTTCCTTTACATAAATGTTAAGACAAAACTCACAATTTTCCAAGAAAGAGAACCTCAGCTCCTCAGATTGGAGGCTTCCCGAAAAGACTTGCTTGCATTATGTTTTCTCTTTTAGACCTGTTTTTATGCTTGCCACTTTCAAATTGACCCACTCAGAATTAAATCCTGGTTTTGCACTATAAAATCTAGTGGAGTACAAAATCACTAAAGAGTGAAAACAGACATACAAATGCAGGCAATGCAGGCAGTATTTGGCATCGTGCTCTTTCCCCATCTGCCTCAAGATTTTTTTATTAATATGTATGTTATAAATGGAAGGCTCTAATTCTACTGTTAGGGTGCTTAAGAAAGGCACCCTGGGCTTCTATCAGCTGTGCATGCAAGCTACAGAACACATACCAGAAAAACTCACCACAGTGCATCTCTGCTAACTGAAAAGCATCTTCGTGTTGCAGCCTTGTTTCATACTGCTTGATGTCCACAAGACTATTACCAAAATATTTACTACAATCACAAGGGAATATTTGTTAATAATTCCACTTCTGCTTCTCCTCTTCTAGGACGTCAGCTGTACTTCTGTTGCTGGGGGCATCCACATCTTCCTTGGGCAACCTGTTCCAGTGCCCTCATAGTGGTGAGGAATTTCTTCCTGACTACCTTCTAAATTCACCCTCATTTAGATCTAAATCTACCCTCATTTAGCTTGGAACCATTCCCTCTTGTCCTATCACTAGACCCCCTTGCAGAAAGCCCCTCCCCAGCTTTCCTGGAAGAAAGCCCCCACTCCTCCCTTCTGGTACTGGAAGACTGATAATAGGTCCTTTCAGAGCCTGCTCTACTGCAGGCTGAACAAACCCAAGTCTCTCAGCCTGTCTTCATAGGACAGGTGGACTTGCTGTTAAGGTGAAAAATGGGACACAAAAATAAAAGCAGAAAAGAAAGCATACGCAAAAATAGAAGGAAGCTATCAAACTAAAGGTAAAAAAACATGTACTTAGCAGAAGTTAAGAAACAGCTTCTCTAGATAAGCAGTTTGTAAGATCTGCAATCAGCACCACTCAGGTGCAATGGAGACCACTCCTGTGCCCTGGCTGTGCACTCTACCCAGGAAAGCAGTATCACCATCCTCATCACAGGATTAGCCTCTCAGAAATCTCAAACAAGTTCTTAAGTATGAGTTTAATAAAGCTTACTTTGCATAGTCTGAACAAGGTGTCAGGAAGCCACATAACACAAACAAACTGTTGTCACTGACAACAGTCATTCTTATATAATAATTCTAACCAGGGCTTGAAAACTGCTAACATGTATTATCAACACTAGGAAACACTCTTAAGACTTCCTCACTATTTTCAAGTAAAGGTCAATCTGAGGCACAAATTCCTATCCTCCACAATCTGATGCAGTCACAAATAAATAAGGTAACTCAGAACAGGGAAAGCATGTTTTTGATCCTTCACTTTATTTTTTTTTTTTAATCTTGGATTTTACCCTAAGAAATAAATGTTTTCATCAGGAGAACTTAAATTACTGGTGCCCTAAGCAAATGTTTTTTTGTTTACATGCCTCCTACAGAACAACAGTTCTCTGAATATCTCACAAGGAGCTTAACTTGAGTAAAACAACCACCAGAATATAAGAAAAAATGTATTTCATTAATAAGAGGAGTAAGAAAAGATAGGAGGTGCTTCAAGCCATTACATCATTGATAACCTAGGATATATAGCACGTTTCCTCTCATTAATGCACATTAAATACAAGAGTATAACAATTACTATTGTAATAATCTTTCTTAATAATACCAGCACTGTGTTAGATCTAAGTGCTAGTTCTCAGCGAAACCAGTGAGAATAATTCTGTGGGCACACCCTGTTAATCAAACACAGACAGATGAAGTCTTTTTAAAGTCTACCTAGATCCACTGGGATCAAACTTTTACTGGAAGCCTTTAAAAAAACCTATTTTCATCTGGTACAATCTCCTCCGCATACAGGAACTCAAGAGCAGGATAAATCAGCTGCCAAATAGAGACTAAAACACACTCATACGGAAGTCTGTAATGCTGGTACACATCTGTAATCGCATCTACAGTAGAAGAGGCAAAAATCCCACCTCCAAAAAGGTGTTCCATTAACAGCCACAAAAGACACGCATTTGCAGTACTTTCAAACACACACAACAAACATCCAAAGCCTTCCCTGATTACTCAAAGGGAAAGTTAAAATTGGAGCAGCGTTTGCTACTCCAGAGTCACACCTCCGTTCTCAACACATGTGTATCCAGCTCTCTCAATAAAGCTTAATGATTCTCCTTCAGTATTTATAGCCTGTAGCTGTGGAGCCATCTAAGCCTATCTGTCTAGAGATTACAGACTGCATTCATTAAACTAAGCAGTTTCACTCTTGCTTCTTCCCCAACAACCCAGTAATCAAAATTCCTTCAACAGGGTAAGAACAAAGGAAGCACACCACAAGCTTGTGTGGCTGATAAAGAAACTTAGTAAATCACTGAGCATAAGCCACGAATAGAGAGAAGCAGTAGGCCCTGTACCTCAGATTTACTTGAGGAACATCTGAAGTTACTGGACGCAGTCTGTCAACCTACTTTCTCCCTGTGAACTTTGAAGTACATTTCTAACATCTTGTTTAACTGTTTGAAACAGCCTTACAGAACTTTGTTAACGTAGGATTTCCTCAAAATATGGAGCCACTGCACTGTGATTCTACTGTGAGCACAATCATCAGATGTAGGCAACAGTATGTAAGCTTCTGTCAATGGTTCCTGCATATATATGAGACTATCCCCAACCACCCATGATTAACAGGGTTCATCAGCACTCCCACACCAAGATTATGGCATGCAAGGTTCTCCTGCAACATATTGTGCTAAATTTTTTACACCCATATAAAATCTTTTAAACTTTTTTGTCCCAGTTATCAAAGATTGGACAAATACAGGATAGCTGTTCAAATCTTCCCACATAACCCTGATTGCTGGCATAGTAGTGCATCTCTACAGACAGCTCAGAACAAGTGAAGTAAAAAAAAAATACTGTGGGGACACATTTAATTCTTAACGATAAGCCTATCACAGAGCAAATGAAGCCAGCATCGCTTAATTCTCTAGGACATAAGCAAGGTCTTTCTGCTTCGTTAAGTTTTCTTTGGATTTGGGTTGACTACTGTGACCCATCTGTGCAGAAAAGTCTCAGGCAGCAGTCAAATGCAATATATTTTCGGTGATCTGTCAAAGACCTCTCACTTCTTTGCATGCTTATCAGGAAAGAATATGTAGCTACAGGCAGATAACTAACTGCAAGATAGCATTTTTCACAGTGGAAAAAAATGTATGAGAACAAGTGAAGGTTTTATAGTGCCCAGGCTTCTGATTAAAGTACTTCTTTGCTAAATGCTGTGCAAATAACAGCTATACATACACCTCTACAGCCATTTCCAGTCACAACCTATATAAAATGCAGAAGTTATCAATTTTGTCCCTCCTTACTGCATCTTCTCAAAGCAGGAAGGCACATCCACAACCAAAAAAAAGCCCCACCGAGTACGAGTATGAACATCTCAGGGGCACAATTTGCTAGTAATCCATCCTCAGCACATGAATAAAGCCTAAAAAAAACCCAAATTCCCATGTACTGAGCACCATTCTCCTTGCACGACCAAGCTGCTAACCCTCACTTCTGCAAGTACACCTGAGCAAAGACTCTGAATAGACAGATCTTGCTCAGCTTTGGAGAGACGCTCCCCTGTCTGGTGCCTTTATGAGAAGGCAAATCAGCTATGCCGCAAGTAGATAATGTGAAGGATCAAATCTAAGACCAGGGGTCATAGTTTCAAGCTGGAAGAGGGTAGAAGTTTAGTCTGGAAGTCAGGAGGAAATTCTTCACAATGAGGGTGGTGAGAAGAGGTTGCCCAGGGAGGCTGTGGATGCCCCCTCCCTGGAAATGTTCAAGGCCAGATTGGATGGGGCCTTGAGCAACCTGGTCTGGTGATGGGTGTCCCTGCTCGTGGCAGGGAAGTTGGAACTAGATTATCTTTAAGATCACTTCCAACCCAAACCAATCTATGTATCTATGAATTTAACAAAGTAACAGATCTAACTGAATTCTTCCACACTTGATGCATTTTTAAAAGGAAAGGAAAATCAGTTGTTTTCAACCTTACCTGTGATATTTAAGTAAACCAAGACAGTCAGCACTTCAGAAGGTCACCAGTTAGTTCACTTTTTTTAAAAAAGCTGTTGTTACCCTGAACTGCAAATATATTTTCTTCATAGCCTTCAATAACCTGTTTTAGATCCTGTAACATTAAGTTACTTTTGCATAGTACATGTCAACAGAATAATCTATGACATGGCAAACTCTGTCTTGGTCATCACCTCACTTCCAGAAAAAACTGCAGCCGAACCTGGCTCTCACCAAGCCATCGTAATTATTCTATCAAAGAAGCCTTACTGTACCATTCAAAGCTTAAACAGTATACAACTACTGTTTAGTGAAAGTGCCAGTAGCTCAAGCAGATAAAGCATCTTGGAAAGTACAGTAAAACTGACATTAAAACCAGAACACTGTTCCTGAAAACTAAATTTTAAATTAAAAAAACCCCAAAACCATCTTATAAACATCAATATGTAGTCAATACACAAGCTTAAGTGTCTAATAATAATGCATTAGCAACACATTCTGTGAATCAATGCCTGAATTTTGTCCTGCCCCACTAAAAAAACTTCATCAAAACACTCACGTAATGTGTTAAATATTGGCAAAGTGGATTGTAGCTAGCTTCCGTCATCTTAGAGATGCTGCTCTGCTGCCTTTATCAAAATGTCTGTACAGCTTTTCAGAAAGTAAGAGATTAAATCCAAACAATTAAGGAAACAATTTGCACAGAATGGGTGGAGAACAGATGAGCATAGCAGAAGGAATGCAGTGAGCTTTGTCAGTTGACAGAGGGGAATGCTCTGGGGATTATTGTACTAGATAAGATCAATAATAAAATCACAGAATCATGATTGATCCATGTTCACCCTTTATTTCAGTTTTTTCTCTAAGTGGCCACAAAAAAATTTACTAAGCCTGAGTCACTTGCTGCATTTTCCTATTTCACAGTGGAGACATACACATTCACACTCAAAGCATTCAACTGTGACCATAAAAGGCATGATATAAACAAAGAACAAAACAAAAAATTGTTCATGTGGCTAGTATTTGACTGCTGATTTTTTCAGCCACTCCTGAAATAGTTTTTAAAAAACAACAATCAACAAAATTTGGATATCAAATTTAAAATAACCAACCAATCTTTCTGCATCTGCGAGCCCTTCGTACTCACTACATGAACAGAGTGAAAGCACCATCTACAATTTACTTCTGCACTTTCAGTGTACTGTTAAATTTGTACACTTAAACATGAAGAAAATTTTGTTATAAACTGGTATTGAAATGCTATGAAAACATACTTCTAGAGATACAATTCTACTGAACTTTGCTCGTATCTAATTTTCTTAAGTCATTGGTTCTTGGTCTCAACCAACAGCATGTTAGCACTTCAATACCTTTTAAGTAGCACCAACTTGCTGAAAGTTAACTATCTAAATCTTTTTTTTAAATACTATTATTTTAATAAGAATCTGTTCAAATCAGTCATACGCCATTTTAACATTGAAGATCAAAACAACAGTTTCTGTTTCACACAGTGTCAGTTCTCTGCACACTAGGTTTAACAGGTCTGGCCTACTCCACAGCACTAATGCAGCAAGCCAGAACAAGGAACTGGTATGGCTGAGAAACAATTCTGCGAAGGAGAAAAGCCATTTCTGAACTGACACATCTATTCACTGTATCGTTACACAGACATCTGCACGAGCAAAACAGACGCAGCAGGAAGTGCTTAAGCGGGATTGGCTACTGAAGTGCACTTGAAATCAGAAGTTCATATTTAAAAGGCTCTTCATCTTTACATAACAGTCAAACCACCTTTTCCACCATCAAAATGAAAACACTGATCTGTCAGTCCCTCATTTCTTTTCTCCAGCCTGCAGATGATCAGAGGACTGCATGTCCTAACCCAATTCGCTAGTCCTCCAGAAAGTCTGGCAACTCACTGTGTGCCTCTTACTGCAAATTCACCCATGTCCACATATCCAACATCTCCAAATTGAGCAGAATCTCCTTCTATTTAAATGAACAAAGAATGACTGCTGAATTAAAAAACCTGCACTCAAATTCACATCCTCCAAATTATTTTTACAGATAATTTTTGTTCCTTAGAGATAAGAGAATCAGCTTTGCACTACGCCACTTCTAAGTTTCACTTGCCAAGGTTACCATTCTTCTTATCAATTTAGTACCTCATCCCTCTAAAGCAACAAGGATTTAAAAGCAATTTTGGTGTGAATGGTCTGCAAATACTCCTGCAACACAAGACTCTGGAAAACAATTACAGTCAAGAACTCATGATGTTTACCATAAACTGTTAGAAGGAAGTAAGATTCTTCTCCAAGAAAAGTAGTTGAAATTCCCACAAGAAAAACCCAAGCATTTTAAAGATTTTCGCACTATGAAAACTACTTTTCCTGACATCTCTCCTCACCCCTTAAAAACAATAGCCTCCTACCTAAGCATTATTTTGCTCATACAGAATCAATAGCATCATCATGGCTGGAAAGGATCTCCAAGATCAAGTCTACCCCTCAACCCAACATTTCCCTAACCCCAAGATCATGGCCTCCAGTGTTCTACCTACTAATTTTTTAAACACCTTCAGGAATGAGGATTCCACTCCCAACCTGAGCAGTCTGTTCCAGTACCCAATCACTCTCTCAGTAAAGAACTTCTTCCTAAGATCCAATCTAAACTGTCCATGTTGCAACTTGAGGCCATTTTCTCTCATTCTGTCATTAGTAATTTGGGAGAAGAGACCAGCACCAGCCTCGCTACAAACTCCATTCAGGCAGCTGTAGAGAACACTAAGGTCTCTTGTCAGCTTCCTCTTCTCTAAACTAAATAACCCCAGTGCCCTCAGCTGCTCCTCACACAGCATGTTTTCCAGACCTCTCCCTAGCCTCGTTGCCCTTCTCTGGACCTGCTCCACCACCTAAATGTCCTTATTATTGTGGCACCCAAAACTGGACACAGTACTCAGGGTGTGGTCTCACATATGTAGAGTACAGGACCAAAATCCACTTCCCTACTCCTACTTGTTACACTGTTCCTGGTACAGCCCAATATTTTATTGCACAGCATCTGCCTCATGCTGAAGCTAGAAGCTGAAGCAGATCCATTCCTACACTGCTAAGAGCATTGTCTCCTAACAGAGACAGACCAAGACTACAGCCAGTTATAAGGAGACAAGAGAAACAATTCAGATTAATACAGAATAACTTCACGCCCTTAAGTGATTTAACAAAAATATTACTTCACTGTCAGCATTATTTTAACGAGTTCCTCCTCCTTTCAACTTCCCATCCCCAAGACCCTCACTCCCACCCTAGCACTGCAGGCTTGCTTTGGATTTTTCAGATTGGATCCATTTCTTAAACCATCTCATTATGTATCTTCACTATAGTTATACTGCCATAATCAACAGACAGATGACAAAGAGGAGGCAGCACACTGTAGTGCTGGAGCAAACACATAAGAAGTCCTTAAGTTCATAGTTTTTAATTCCTGTATCACTAAGTATTGGCTTAAAGCACTTAAACTGCGTGACTCTCACCAGCTCCATAGGGTCAATGAAAACTTCCCAGAAGGTCTCTTCCCATGTTAACTTCCTGCCCATACAAAGTGATTAAATTTTTAATACACCTGAGTTAAATACATGCAATTATACACTATAAACTCATGCCACTGTAATCAAAACAAGATGCTGTATAGTGTCACATTGCAGCCACTTAACTCCACATTTTTAAGTTCTGCTGTTGAGCCCAAAGGCAGGGTGAACAACAACAGCAGTCACACCACAGCCACAAAATTAACTAATGAGGATAAGCAACGGCCAATATTCTCACAACAGAGCCTACAGACATGTCCTCCCCCAAGAGATTTCAGTATCACCATGGCAATACAGTGTTAGGCATTGTTTGAGGCTCCTGATGAAGACACACTTGGAAAGCTGATGGACAAAGCTTTCACTCCATGTATCATATCTCATATCCTAGAGCATAGACCCTGAAGAAAGTCAGCAGTTGAAAGCAAAAGAGAGATGGCAAATTCAGCACTAAAGAAGAGAGAACACCTCTATAAATACAAATTAGTGAAGGACAACAAAAACACTGCACTTTGAGCATAATTTCTGGAAATGCTAGAGTTAAAATTTTAAAGTAAGACAGAGGGAGCTTCAGATTGTCTACTACTCTGAGAATCAGCCCCATCATTCTGTTAAACTTCAGTTCCTCCAATTTTTCATTCTGCACACCAGGGAGAAGGGAAAATAAAAAACAAACCCAGAAGACTCCACTGGTTTTTCCTCCATCCTTCCTTTCCTCAAGGAAAGCCTAATAAACAAGGACAATTAACAAAACCCATATATGATGGATTACATATAATTATTTTATAATGCTAATGTGTTCCTTAAGTTCTATTACAAAGAACATAACAATGAAATGCTGTTTCCTCCCCTGCTTTAGAACATTCGAATATTCAATGAAAAACTGAAATGCTTTCTACCAGGGTTTCAGCTAGAAAGCTAAGTTACTGGTTTTTACTTTGAGAATTGCTCTCGATTTAATTCTTTATGTTTTGTTAACCAATTTGGCAAAAGGATCTTACTCCTTAGCTTATTTAAGAAGGGCAGTGTACAGATGGAGCTAATTAGGACAAATTTCATGAGTAAACACAGCCTATTGAAACCTTTATAGACACTACAGTTGTGTGGATAAGCAAGGAATCTTAGTTCCTAATTCATCCTCCTGTTCACATTTAGGAGCTTCCTGACACTGTTTCTTATTGAGCTAAATGATCTGTTTTCCCTAGTGAGCTTGATCCAGACTCACTTAGGTCATCTTCCCCCCCCCCATTTGACAGGCTTTTAATTAGGCTGTAGAGGATACAGAGAGTTAACCCCTTCTCCATCACTTGCCACTCTCAGCAGCTATTATACGCATCCATACACACACCTTTGTTTTTCCACAAATTCTAACACGTCTTACAGCAAAATATTTAAATATTTCTGCAAGTCAAACAGACAAAATGAACACGTGACAAGCCAAATCTCTACATCCTAATTGGAAGCTGCTACCATAATTAAAAAAAATACCAAAAAACCAAACAACCCCACACATAGTCAATGGAGCAATTCTGAACCAAGAAAACAGTTTGGTCTCTGATAACTAGAATACAAGAATGTAGAAAAGTACTCCAGGACAAAAAAGAAAACGAGCAGAGGACAAAAATCCTTACCCTGTTCCTCAAACTACCACAAATACAATGCTGACTGAAAGCAGGAGTGCAAAGACACATGATACCATACTGCAGTGGTCCTCCCAAGACCACCACCAAAACCAGTTTCCTACTACACAGCAACCAAACAACTCTGTATCAGTGAAGTTCTTTATACACTCACAGAAAACAAGAGTGTAAGAAAGGGAAAGGACAATTCTCCTTTACAATACAGTGATTTGAAGGTAAGGGGGACAAGGAGAGCATGGTTTAGCTTAATTTAATGCAAAATAAACAGCATTGTTTTAGAGCTATTCTTTATTATGCTCCTGCTATTTCCACTCTCCAGAAGCACAGAACAGAATCTGCCACTCAATCAGCAATGCCCTGCAACACAATCTGCTACCACCTTCTGTAACAATTTTGCCCAACTCAATTCACTGCCTGCTCAGTATCTATCATACTTCTCAAGACCTATCTAAAAGACCGCTTTTGTGGAGCAGTATGCACCAAGTACATAGAGATGGAAAATACCTTTAAGATCGCCCTACTATGCCCTACTGAGACCTCACCTGGAATGCTGCATCTGGATCTGAAGCCCCTAACACAACAATGAAGATGTGTTGCAGTGTGTCCAGAGGAGGCCATGTAAATCATCAGAGGGCTGGAACACCTCTCTTACTAGGACAATCTGAGAGAATTGTTGTTGTTCAGCCTGAAGGCTCCAGGGGACATTAGAGCAACCTTTGAGTACCTGAACTGTTCACTAGGACAGTGAATGACAGTATGAGTAGTAATGGCTTTAAGCTGGAAAAGGGTACATTCAGAGTAGACATCAGGAGGTTCTTTAATCTGAGGGTGGTGGATCACTGGAACAGGCTGCCTACACTGTTGTTTGAGGAACCATCCCTGGAGACATTCAAGGTCATGCTTGATGGGTCTCTGGGCACTCAGCTCTAGTGAGTGATGTCCCTAATAGCTGCATGGCGGTTGGACTACATGACCTTTGGAGAACCCTTCAAACCCTATGATTCTATGAGTCCAATCACAGTCCTAACACTCTCAAGCTCCATCACACCCTGTCGCTAAGTGCTCTCATCCACTTCTTTTTTTACTACTTCCAGGAATGGTGACTCAATCGCTTCCCTGGGCAGTCTGTTCCAATGTTTGATGACCCTTTCAGTCAATCAGTTTCTCCTAATACCCAAATTATAACTCCCCAACACAACTCAAGGTCATTTCCTCTTGTCCTATCACTTGTTACTCAGGAAAAGAGATCAACTCCCACCTCACTAGCTCTGTTGCCCTTGTCTGGACATGCTCCAGCAACAAAATGTGGTTCTTATAGTTAAGGGACAAAAGTAAAGAGTCTTCAAGGTGCAACCTTGCTAGTGCCAAGTACAGCACAACAATCACTTCCCTATACCTGCTGGCCACACTATTTCTGACACAAGGAAGATGCCACTGGCCTACTCAGCCACCGGTACACACAGCTGGCTCACACTCAGCATGTTGTTGACCAGCACCACCAGGTCCTTTTCTGACAGGCAGTTTTCCAGCCATTCTGTCCCCCCGGCCTGTAGTATTGCTATGACCCCAAGAGTAGAACCCAGCACTTGGCCTTGTTGAACCTCACTGGTCTCAACCCACTGATACAACTTGTCCAAATCTCTTTACAGAAACTTCCTTCCTTCAGGCAGATCAACACTGCTGCCCAACTTGGTGTCACCTGAAAACTTACTAAGGGGGCATTCAATCCCAAGACTTAAGACAATATTAAGATATTATTTTGACCAGGAGTGGTCCAAATAATGAGCCCTGGGGTACATCTCCATGGTGACCAACTGAACTTAATTCATCACCATTCTTCAGATACAAGTATCCAGCCAGTTTTTTTACCCAGTGAAGAATACACCTGTCTATGCTATGAACAATTGGGTTTCTTCAGGAGAATGCTGTGGGAAAATTGTGTCAAAACCTATACTAAAGTCTAGGTAGAAAACACTTTCCCTCACCCACTAAGCAGGTCACCTTGTTGTAGAAAGAGATCAGGTTAGTCAAGCACGACCTGCATTTCCATAAACCCATGCCGACAGGACCTGATTGCCTGACTGTCCTACATGTGCCATGTGGTAGCTCTCACTGATTTGCTCCATAACCCGCCAACACTGAGGTCTGACTTACAGGCCGGTAGTTCCCCAGAACCTTTTTTCAGACCTTTCTGTAGATAGGCATCCCATCTGCTAATCTCCAGACAAGGGAGACCTTCCCACTTAGCCAGGACTGCTGATAAATAGGGTGGTGATCACTTCTGCCAGCTCCCTTAGTATCCTTAAGTGGCTTTCATCTGCCTCGCCCCATACTCTTGCATGCTTCAAAGCAGAGTAGTAGGTTGCTAACCATTTCCCCTTGGATTATGTGGCTTCACTGTGCTCCCCATCCATGTCTTCCAGATGAGGGAAGCTGGGTACCTGGATTATAAAGGGTCTTACTATTCAAGACTGAGACAAAGAACATGTTCAGTACCTCAGGCTTTTTCTCATTCTTTGTCACTAGGTTTCCCCCCCTCCTTGCCATCCAATAAATGGAGACTTTCCTTAGCACTCCCTTTGTTGCCAACGTATTTATAGAAATATTTCTATTGGTTTTTACAGCAATTGCCAGATTAACTTCTAGTTGGGCTTTGGCCTAATCTGCCTACGTTTCTCTCTGCCATTACCTCTCAACAACCTTGTAATCCTACTCAACTGCCTGCCTCTTCTTCCAAAGATGATAAACTCTCCTTTCTGTCACTCCCCAAGTTCCAGCCTGAGCTGTCTGTTGAGCCAGGCTGGTCTTCACCATCATCTGTTTTGCAGAACACTGGGAGGGCCTGCTTCGGCACCTTTACAATTTCCTTCTTCAACAATATCCTGGACAACTGTGTTCTTCAGGATGACCTCTCACAGGTCAAACAAGTTCCCATACAGGCCAAAGTTAACCCTCCAGAAGTTGACGGTGGCAGCTTTGCTGACCTCCCACTCCTTACTTCTCCAAGAATCAAGAACTCTTACATTTTGTGTCAACTCAGCCTCCAACCACAACATGACTCTGAGAATGATAGGTCTAGTAAGAAGACTTCGCTAGTTGGCACCTTCACATCTGTGTCAGGAAGTTACCTCTTACACGCTTCAGGAACCTCTTGGACTGTTTTCTCTCTGCCGTATTCATGAGTTTTAACAAAAGCAAATGTAGAGTCCTTCACTTGGGAAGGAATAAAAGGAGGCATCAATACAGCCTGGGTAGTGACCAGTTATAGAGGACCCCTGGGGAAAGGGATCTTGGGAGGTTTTGTGGATAACAAACTAAAAATGATTTGGCAATGGGCCCTTGTAGTCAAGAAGGCAAATAGGGTGTTGGGATGGATCAAGAGGAGTGTGGCTAGTAGACAGAGGGAAGTTATTCTACCCCTTTATTCTGCTTCAGTGAGGCTGCACCTGGAATACTGTGTTCAGTTCTGGTCTTCCCAGTTCAAGAGGGATAGATAACTAACTGAAAGAGTTCAACGCAGAGCTATGAGGATGACTGAGGGTCTGAACCAACTGCCCTATGAAGAAAGATTGAAAAAAATTGAGTCTTTTGAGTTTGGACAAAAGGCACCTACAGGGGATTTAGTTACTGTCAATAAACACATGAGGACTGGGGGTCAAGAAAAAAGGAATACTCTATTTTCAACTGTGTCAGACAGAACAAGAGGTAATGGATGCAAGCTTAAACACAGTAAGTTTCATCCCAATATGCGAAAAAAACTTCTTTACAGTAAGGGTTATTAAACATTGGAATGGGTTGTCTGGGGAGGCTGTGGAGTCCACTTTTTAGGAAGGTGTTTAAGATTGGTGTGAATAAGTTTTTGTGCAGTGGAGTTACACTTTTCGGTAATTTGTACCCTGCTTGAGCAGGAGGGTTGGACCCGACAGCCTTTAAAGGACTCTTCTAACCCTAATAAACTATGTAAACTGTGTATTTCCAGCAGGAATGTAATGCTGATCACTCATTATGTCCATTAATTAATGGACATTAATTAAAAAACATAAAATTAATATACAGCATTCCCTCTATTCCATAACTTTTACTCATGGAAAACACTGTTGGACAAACCAAACTGCATGGAAATTCAAGTGTAGCAAGATAACAGCAAATTGCAGATATTGAATTGGAAGCCGATTAAACAACATTTCATTATGGTGTGCAGTGGTTTATCCCTTTAAGTCCTGGCAGGTGTAACAGCACATTTTTCTTTCAGCTAACACATGTTAGGTGTGCTTTTCATAGTCATTAGCAACATCATATATGGACACAAGCCATCTATAGTCAGCTCTGCTAATACCAGGTCTCCAGTTCAGTTAAAAGCTATTACCAAGGCAGAATTCACAGTACACATTTTTACAGGAAAACTGAAATAAACAATACCACCAAGAAACTGTGTTAAATCTTCTACCATAGTAGCTCCCCATACAATTTGTAGCGAAGTACCAGGCTCTTATCAGAGCTCATTGGAGGGTTTTGTTTATGACTTACAATTACTAGCAATTAGATGACTGAGTTCATACTAGTAAAATACTCCAAAGCAATCATATTCCAGCACAGAAGACACAATGATTCCATAGACAGTTATTGTATGAACACAAACATGCTGTGTGCTTACAACAAAGAGAGGAAAAAAGAAGTAATTTTCTAGGTTGTTTTTTTTATTTGTTGCATCACAGTGCAGGCAAAAAAATAATGGGCTTCTCAAATGGAGAACAGATTAAGTCTCAAAGGAACTGAAGCTAGGGCTCTCAGACAAAGAACCTGGAAACTTTTTCCACTCTTCAAATATTATCACCTGCTACAAACACTGAGGTAGAAAGAAGAACCACAGAGCACACTGGGAAAAGCACAGGCACAGGGACTCTCACCAGGTCAAGCTGACAAGAGGATGCTTGTGTTTATTACTCTATTATTATTATAGTATTTGCGATTATTCTATCACTTCTTAATTCTGTTCTTGAGGAATCACTAGGCAAGAAACAGTTTATCTTCAACATGAATGCTTTATTGTATCCAGGTCAGATCTGGAAGTTTGTCTGCTTGAGCCATTGTTCACAAAAGGCAGTACAAACAAGTTCAAGAGTTGTTAAATTTTCACGTTTTTTTGTCTTTAAAGGCAATCAGGCAGCATACCACAGACCCTAGAACATTCTGAACTGATCTTATCCTCCAGCAGAGCTAAGCAGAATCCACTTCTCATTATATGTCAGTCTCAAATTTTGAGTCTCTGGGTCTCTCCTATTTTTAAAGCAAAAGGAAAGTGTAAAAAAAAAAAAAATCAGATGCTTTTCCAGATGTCCCCAAACCGACCAATATAACTTGTTGGTAAACAGTAGCAGGAAGGCTTAGCTGAATAAATCTTTAACAAATGGTGTAGCTAGACACTAGTATGACACAGGTGCACCAGCAGTGCTGTAAGACAACCTTCGATGTTTCCAATCTTGGCCTGAAATTTAGTCAAGAACTGTAAGGGAGGGGACTCAAGTCCAAAGAACAGCAGCACCTTTTTTTTTTTTTTAATTTAGAGAAATTCGGTAGAAACAGAATCATACATTAGGATCCCATTACCACAAATGCCTCTTCCACATGACTTTTAGAGAATTATGAAGCTCTGCTGACATTGTGTTTATGTCCTCTACTCAATAGTACCGAACAGTTTTTTTAAAAAAACCCCACAATTCCAGATGGCATATCAACACTATTAAAAGTTGTTACCAATACTTAAGACTACCTTATTTTAGAAATCCAAAATTATAAAACTTTTTTTTGAGAGAGTTCTCACCAGAACCAGACAAGAAAATGCATCTTTTGCTATGAGACTCCAGCTGAACTACTTGAGGAGTTCATTAGTCTTACTTCAGTCTCTACCAACAAGTCAACACATTAGTTAGCTGTTCAGAACTGCCGTACATGATCTTTCATGTCTCAGAGGCCAATCACTGTATTAAATAACAAAAATTCTCACACTGCCAGTAAAGGTATCCCCTGCAGCTCAAGAAGCCAGCACTACCAAGAACACTTCCAAACCTTTGAAAGTTATAAGAATTTGGATTCCAAAAACATTTGTGTAATATCCTTCATAAGAATAAAACATAATTGAACAGCATATGAAAAAATAAATACTTGTTTTAATTAAAAAGCTTCCCCACCCAAATGGGGATCTGGCATACCCTGTGTCAAAAAGCAAGATACACATAAGCCAGCTATAAACTCTTAAATACACCCTTATCTCAAATTATAGGGAAGCCAAGCAAGCAGCATGAAATTATTCAAGTTTATTACATATTATGCCCTCATTCCAGATAGCAACCTGCCAAACTCATAGAATAGCAACAGGAATTGTGCAGTACAATTCCTATGAAGCAACCCTTCTGAGAGCAGCATTATTGCCATTTTGCTGTGCTTCATGGGTGGTTTAGTTAAACATGACCTAAAAAGGAAGGGAGGAAGGGAGTGTGCAGTGATTTTCTTTTTAACATTGTACTAAGAGCCCAAAATGTCGTCTTTGCACACATTTCCACAGCAGGAAGGGGTAGGGGAAAACAAACAACATGCTACCCCAAAACCTACGTATTTCACTGTGGTCTTTATACACATATCAATCAGAGACAGAGCATTACGAGTTTTTTTCCACTTACACTACTTTAAATCTTTAATCTGTGTATCCTTCAAAGTGTGGTGAAGAATTGGTTACTGTCTCCCACTTGTTTAGCTGAAGGTTAAGAAAACAACTTCTGACAGAGGTCATCTTTACAACTAATACACAAACAAGTTTTCTGTTTCACTTAAATAACCTTCAGATCTTACTTACACATTAAGCATTACAGAAACAGATGTACTCCTTTAATAAAAATTCACCTCAAGCCTTCATTAGTAACCAAGGAAAGGTCAGAAAAATTTTTTTCTAAAGACTCTCACAACCAGGTTGCTCCTAGGTACTTTCATACAGGCAACCATGTCCCAGGCCGCAAAGGTGTATTAAAATATATTTCCCAGCATAAATGCAAGTTTCACCAATTCCAACACCTCTGAAATCCGATTTAGACTAAAGCCTGAATTTTGTCAAAACACACACTGTTCTGCTAGCAAGGATGCTAACATAATTAAAGCTAAGTAATCTGAAAAATACTAAACTTTCAAGAAGGTCCAAAAACCTGCTCCCTGGAGGACAGTCGAGGGCCTTGTACTGATAGACTGCTATCAGCTTGTCCAAAGTAATTCCCAAAGCTATAAGCAATATAAATTTACAGTAGCAAGTAATGTTTTTGACACAGAAGGTGCTGTCACACTCCCCTTCAGAAGGCATGGTAACTCGCTTGCTATTGTAACCAGAAAAAAAACCAAGAATATGCATTTCCTCTACCAGCAAAGTAGAGAAATAAGGAAACACTGTTATCCTTGCTTCCTAACATTAGCAAAGTTTAGGACATAGATGACTAACAAACATATTGCCTCCTCTTAATAGTTATTTCTTTTCTAGTACACTCTGTGGCTGTCTTTTAATAGGCCAACTGCAACTAAAAATGCAGAGACAGCAGAGGAAAAAAAATACAGCTCCAAACAAGTCAAGTGATGTAATATGGAACCCTATCTGAAGGTGTTGATTTAAAGAATAATTAAAAAAAAAATCAAAAACATCAAACAAAACCAACTACAACATTCCAGCCTAATGAAAATTTGCAAGTAACTATCACGCACGCTTAGTGACATGGACTTTATTATGCTAGGCAATATCTATCTATAAACCTTAGAAACCAAAGTTATCCAACAAAAAGAAGCAGTATAGAAAACAGATGAAAAAATCCAGCTCTTTTTGAAGCTGTGTTCAAACAATATGCTACAAACCTAGCTCAGAGGTTGCTACATCTCCATCATCCAGTCATTGCTTTACAAAGGCTGGGTAAAGGTGAGCCGACTGCTATTTGCACACCTACCGATCAGGATGGCATGCTACAAACCAAACGCTCCAAAGAGTTACCATCTGTTGATTTCATCCCTGGGTAACAGTCAACATACATGAATACCTTTCAAAATTCTTGATACCTTGTACCTGATAACCTCCTTAACGGGTATTTCGTTTTTTTCTTTTGTTTTCAAATGAGAATTCTAAAGAGTTAACTGGAACCGTACAGGCAACAATGGTGCTATTTACCCAGGCTGCTTGCTCATTTAATGAGGGGAAGGTTATGGATAAGTCAGTGTACACAAAAAAATAAAGAATTTTGATGTTGCCAAATCTACCCGGAGACAATTACTTGCTGATTCACATACAAATGACCTCCCATTTTCAATTTAGTAACACGGTCCCAGCCAGTGTTATTAGACAGCTCTGATACATCAGTTAAAACGTTTGGGTTGCATAACTTTCTCTTATTCCTTCCTTGAAGGTACAGAAAATAACTTCCAAGTGCAGTCGTAAACAAAACTCATCCTGAAGTACACAGTATTAACAAAAGGTATTCTGATACAGCGGCACCACACTACGTTACAATTCTCGTTGCAAATGAACTACGTCAGGATAATCCTTCAGACAGGAAAAAAACCACTATAAACCGCACACGTCCACAGCAGAGCCTGTACAGCTACTGCAACCTGTGCACGGGATACGCACATCTCTCCGACGTTTTTAATCATTTACACATTCAAACAGAAGCACGGACCCCCATATGCCCACAAAAACTCCACAGTCCTTGCAGAAGACCATTCTTTTGGAACAGAAAAACAGGTGGGCTCCTGGGCAGCTAACAGCAAGAGGGCCCCATTAATCAAACAGTATTTTCTTTAAAAGTTAAAAAAAACCAAACCACCCAAACACGAGGTGGGGGAGGGTTACATTTGCTAAAGAACAACTTGCTAGAGCCCTTTCACAAGTCCTCCCCATACCCACGGATGAGACCCCACACAAACCTTTCTCACGCAACCCACCGCATTACCGAGAGGGCCTCTGGTCCCACCTGCGGAGGGCTTGCAAACCACTCCACGGCCCTTCCTATAGCCGGGCCTCCCTCACGCTCTGACCCCGGCCCAGACCGAGTGTAGATGTCCCTTACCTGAGACCTTCCTTACCCACACCCTTCCCCCGCCGCCGCTGCTGCTGCAGGAGCCGCGGGC
>VZRI01008467.1:76936-104482 GCA_013397515.1 Upupa epops | reverse complement strand
GAGGGGTGGCCTCTGCGGGGCGATTTTCCACTGCCAACTTTGCGGGGGGAGGCAGAGGGAGATAAAGGGCCGTTACTGTACCTTTCTGGCATCTTTTCTCAGCTTTCCCCGCTGCTTCTCCCCACCCCCTTCCGATTTATCTCAGCTACTGGTTTTATAAAGCGAGCGGGTGGGGGGGAAGGGAAGGGAAGGGAAGAGGAGGAGGAGGAGAGGGGTTGTTTTTTTTCCTCTTCCCTCAGCCCCGTCTGCACCTTCTGCCTGAGCCCGCCGGTGAAGTCACAGGGCTGAGTCTCTGACATCACACGGAACCCACAAACGCCGGATTGTGACTTCACTGCAGGGTAGAACAGGGAGGAATAGGAGAGGGGAGGGGAAAAGGCTCTTATTCAAACACATATCTGCAGTAGTAACAAAGGGAACTCGGGAAATGGCTGGCCAAGAAAACGGCTTCCCCCCCCCCGTATAAAACACTCTCTTTTCTGGTTCTGGTGTGGCTGGAGCAGGTGGGGGTTTTTAGGAGTGTTGTTGGTTTGCTTTTCCTGAATAAAGTTTGCCACCACAGTGGAAACACCTTTTATAGGAGGTCTGTGCAGGACAGCCAGCCAGCAAGAGCCCTGGCACTGTACTCCAGTGCAGCACAGGCTCCCACAGCCCTCCTGGGACGCAGACACTCACTGCAGCCACAATGGACCTGCCGTGGCTAGAGTGAAAAGCAAGAAGCACCAGTAGCCACAGGCAAGGCTCTCTGGTGGTCGTAGCAGAGAGGGATTGAGGGGAAAAGACTGAAACAGACAGATGCCATGGGTCACATCTGCAATGCACTGGGAAGGCAGGAGGTGAGAGCCACCAATCAAAGCTTGGTGGCAGGGGTATGAGTGCTGTGGGCCAGGCTGAGATAACTTTTCAGTGAGCACCTGCAATTTTATTTCCCTACCTGAGGCTGTGGGACCACTTTTAAGCTGTAACTGGAGTAAAAGAGGTATTAAAGGTCAGGGTACCAGTATCAGAGTTGCACATTAAGGTCAAAGCAAGGCAACAGGGTTAAAAAGTGAGGCCTTTTGGTTCCCTAGTGTATTTATCGGTTTTGGGTGCCCTGGGGACAGGCAGAAAATCTGGGACAGGTGAAAGAAAGGCCAGGAAGCTTTGACATACTCCCAGCACAAGGCAACACCTGGGAGATAGAGCTGATGATACAGACTTCCATGGTCATTTCTGAAATAATAACCCCTTTTTCTTTTAGGGTTTAAGTAGCTATTGGCTTAACATGACCCAGGAAGTTGGTAAGGTCTGGGGGTTTTGTGGTCTATTCAGCTTTAGGGGTTTTTTAAATATCAGTTTCTCAAAATTTAACACAATCTTAAACACGTTGGTAAATAAGCAAAAAATAATAAAAATCTGTTATTTGTGTTTAAAATGGAATATTTTTTTATCCTTTGGAAGCAAAGTAGCTCAAACACTTAGCACTGTGATAATCGTACATGAAGGCAAGGAATTCAGAACGATAAGCCAAGGGCACAGCCACAGCCAAATGAAATTAGAAAAAAAAAATTACAAAGAATATAACAGTGCTAATTGCAGACAACGTTATGTTTATAAAGTTATTTGAACTGGAGAGCCAAAGGGGAGACAGCTTGGCTCTTCACAGCACATCTACTCATCTCCCCAGCCTCCATCCCTGCCCCCATTGAGACCTGCAAAGCATTTCCCCACTTCCATGCTGACCTGGAAGGGAAAACAGCACAGCCATCACAGCCCGCCCTTCCCACAACCTGTCAATGCAGCAGGAGGGCAATCTGTACTAGGAGCCAGCAAGAAGCAAAGAGGAAAAGATCCAGATCCTTGCCACAAACAGGCTGGCAGGTACATTCCCACCTTGCTGCTGCTGAACAGCAGGAGTGCCCTGCAAGTGCCTAAGGTGCCCAGCAGGGCAGTAGCATGCATAGCAGTGCTGGAAGCCCGGCAGTGGGCAGAAGTTCTTGCCAGAAACTTTTGTATCCCAGTGGCTCTGCATGCTTCCAGCATAATACCCAGGTGGCCAGAAGATTCTCTTGAGGTGGAACTTCTCTACAGCTGACACCTCCAATCTAGCACCAACTGAATCATAGCACCTTGGGGCATCAACCCAGCCCTGGCATGGCCATGGCACCAGAGAAGATATCTCCTGTTGTTTTACAGCTTCTTTGTGTCAGTCCAGCAATAAACCAGGTTGCAATAGAGGAAAGAAACTCCCTCTGCCCCTGCTTGTGACAGGGTGGGAAGAGGTATTAATTGCAAGCAGGGTGGTCTGCATCCGATCTTGTATCCTTCAGCAAGTCTTTCTCCTTGTTTGGCCACTACTTTGCTACCATATTTATACTGACTGAATATCCTTTCATATTTTAATTATTCCACCCTGCTGGCTGCATGAGAGAAACCTCCATGTTTACCCTGCTCCCTCCTCTCTCCGGGAATCTCAACCTGCCTGTGGGCAAGGAGGCAACATGGCTGCCAGTACACCAGGATGCCAGCAAGGCAAGGAGGTGATGGGGGGAGAGAGTGAGGCACAGGCGCTTATTGGGAAGCAGAATAAGGAAGTGGGGAAGAGGAAGGAATCTAACACGTGCACAGGCTTGCTCCAACTTGGCCCACAAGGCAATTACCTGACTTGAAGGCCAGCCAAGGCTCCCAGGCTAAGTCCCTCGGCACTTGTGCGAAGTGCTGTTAGAACTACTGGGACCACAAATACTCAGGGCTTCGGCAGCATGTCTCATCCAAAAAGGAGAAAGAAAAAAAGAAAACAAAAAAACCAGACAGAGCAGGGACTGAATGGGCTTATTTTCACACAACTGCGATTGTTTTGTTGATGCGGAAAGGTAATTAAAAAAAGTTCTGATTTCAAACGTGCCACAGAATTCCCAGAGCCCGGAGGCTGCTGCTTAGAGGCAGATTAATCACACTGAATTCTCCATCTAGATATTGCATGCACTCCAAACTCCCACCGCTAATAGCTCTAATATTCTCCTCAGCGTGTGCATGCTGCTGGTGTTATGTTCCAGGAATATTAATTCCCCAACTCAAGCTCCTTTCACTTGCGCATGTACCCTAAAGGCATGCTGCTGGGCACTGGGAGATTATGGAAAAGAGAAAACAGGGCTAGAGGAGAACTGGGGTGCAAAGGTACTGGCTGGAACTCCTCAAGGAAAGTCATTAATGTTTTTTGGATAAGCAAGCCCTCCAAATAAAATCTACCTGAAGGCCAAGTTCTTTAAACAAAGACAGTCAACTACACACATGCAAGATGGTTGAAATTAAAATCAGCTCCCAATTGCTGTTTTTGTGTTACCCTTTTCAGTTACCCTGAGACTTGTCCAAAATTTCAGTCGTATTAATTGTGAGCTCTAAACTAGGAATTTTACTATATCTTCTGTTGGCACCTTTCCCCAGCACCCTTCATCTCCAAGACCAAGCTGCGCACACCTGCTACACACTAGTAACAGTGAAAATACAGCAGGATGTAGTGCAAGCATCTGAAGAGCAGGCAGAACTTTACCCAGTGAGCTCCTTTCACCCCTAGCAAGACCAACAGGCCCAGCAGGTTCATGGCCCAGCTCAAGGTCTTGCTGCATGCCCGGGACCAGAAGGCACATTCCTGGGATCCTTGTGCTACAGGGAAAACAAAAAAGGGAAAGACGAAGGCAGGAGAGAAACGTGTAATATTTTTTTTAATCCAAATAACTGCCATTCCTAGGAAGCAGTTCAGCATGTGTAGTGTATGTATGTGGCCTAAAGGCTGGCTGCTTAGTGGTAAGACCAACAACGCACACTTGAGAAGTACTATTTAAGATGCCTAAAATGTCATTTTCAAATGCTGAATGTCCAAAGCTCCTAGTGCTGTTCAGCGAAGACTGCAGGCAGTCCATAAGCTGCATTCACAGCTCAGAACATCTTACCTAGTCTCTGGACAAAAGCCTGTAAGACTGCAGATGCACAATCATAGATGGTGGCCCTCTCTATAATCACAGCGGGTCAAAGGGAAAAGGCAACATTTTTAAGGCTAAATACTTTCCAGGAGGTTGTTGGTGGTGGGAGGGACATGTGTTAGACCAGAGACACTTGTGAAGCTTCCTCTGCTATCTATCATGCAGGTCCAACATCCCAAGTGTGCCTTGAACTCTCAGACGATCCCTAAAACTTGGCTCCTGTTGCAGGGAAGGGAGGGACAGGACTCCATCCCTCTCGGGTACCACCTGTGTAAGGCCCTAGGGGCTTAACTCTGCTGTAGCGGAAAGAGAGAGGCACAGGCTTCCTTTGCTGTGATAAATCCAGACATCACTCTCTGGAGCTTAGGTGGGAATCTGTGATCCTCTTTCTCTATTTGTGTACAAAGAATGAAGCTGATAGCAAAGCTGACATCTAAATCCTCACTAGTGCACATCTGAGATAACCTGGTTGGTTTTGTTTTTCAAACTTGAGCAAAGGAGAAGGGAGAAAGACTGAAGGATTTCAACCCTTGGCAAACCCTGCCACCAGCCCTCTGAGTTACAGATCTATGAACTCTAACATAGGATAAGGGCTCTCTGTTTTTATCTCTCTGTGCAGCACATGTCCTCAGCCCTCTGCAAACAGATGTTTTGTCCTCTGAAAGTGAAAATAGGAAAAAAAAAAAGGAAGAGCACAAGCACGGGAGGGGGAGAGAGACAGAGAGCATGAGCAAGAACACTGTCTGCAGATGTCAATCAGGACTTCAGTCTAGGTCTAACCTGCCAGTCCTGCAAAAGCAGGATACATGAATCTTCCAGTTGGATAGTCAGTATCATCAAACAGCAAAATTGTGAGGTTTTAGACTGTAATGCAGTCTCATGTTCTGTAAAAAGGCCTTGCCACATGGAGATGATGTGGAACTGAGGAGCCTATTCCTAGCACCTTAAAAATTAAAATTTTGCTACAAATATCCTAAAGACACGGTCAAAAATAGTACAGCCTTTCAGACCGGTTTTGTAGAGCATGGTAATATTGGCAAGGGGGAAGTGATTGTAGGTAGAAAACTGTCAGGTTTGAGTAAAGCTTTCTCTGCATTTAAAAAAAAAATCTATGAAGGAAAATATTCTTGGGAATGAAAAGTCTAATGACTACATGTATATAGAAAGTGTCATCTCTACCTTGGCGTTTAGCAGAAATCAACTCCCCCACGCCAACACCCTCCCCTCCAGCCACCCACCCTGATATTCTTCTTCACCACTTCCCACCCATTAACCCAGTACCTGCAGTGCAGTATTCAAGTGGGACTGGCGGAGCTGCTGCTGCTGTCATCTCCTCGGAGCTGGCAGTCACCTGCCAATCTCGCCCCCACTTCCTCCTCCCTCCTGCTCCCCCCCCACCCCTCGTCAGTGCAGCTTTCCCTGGGGATAGATCACTCTCCCCTCCCCAAAACCCCCAACAGCCTGACAAATAACTACTGTTAACTCAATAATATCCCCCTTCAAGGTTTTTTAATTACCAGTCGTCCGCAGGGCACAAGACTTTCATGTACAGAGAGAAACGGGCCAGAGTGGGAGGCTAGCAACAGGGGGTCACAGAGTTTGGGCTGATGTGGGCTTCACACCAAGGGATGGGCTCCCTGTCCTCCATCCACAAGGCAGGGCTGGCACAGGCAACCCGCAAATCCCCATGGGATGCTGCTGCCCTGGCAGCTGGCACGGCCACAACGGCAGGTGCAGGGTGGGAATGTGCTACTGCATTTGGGCATGAGGATGAGGGAGATTTGGTCCTGCAAGTGATGATGCAGAAAGCTGCTCTGCAGGACAAGGGAAGGCTGTGTAGCAACAGCTGAGGAAGCACCATCCAGGACAGTGTTTGTTTATACCGCATTTTAAATGGGAACCAGAAAAAAGGAGGGGGAAGGGAGAGGAGGACAAAAAACCAAATCAGATGCATTTCTGTCTGTACATCCTGACCAAAAATCATCTCTCTCTTTACATATAAAAAGGGCTTTTTTTTTTTTTTAAAAAAAAGGACAATAGGCTTATTTTGCCTTTTTTTTTCCCCTGAAAATTCACGGGTCTGTGGTCCAAGAGGCTTTTTATTAGCCTTGTATTAAATGAAGATGGCTTCCTGAACTTTCAAACAAGCTCTCCATCTCATATTTGTTTGCTCACACCCATTTACACTCCTTTGATTTTTAACAGGTTTGGATAAGGTTTTTTTTTAAATAATTGGTTAATGAGGTTTGATCTGAACAGTCATAAGCCTATTACTGCACAAGTTATCCATCGAATTCCCCATTCCACATCCAGAGGATAAATATGACCAGAAATCCTTTTGTACTCAAAATAACAGGGGGAGGGGGGAGTAAAGAAGGATAAAAAAAGCCCAAGCCTCACATTTGGTCCTTTACAAATCACAGAGGCAATGGCAAAGGGGCATAAATACAAAGCATCTCTCCCCTACTTCTCTTCCTCCTCACCCTTCTTTGTAGGTCACCTTTACTATGAAGACACGAATGCTTCAAGTCTTCATTTGTTTAAATCAAGAGAGCAAGTTCAAACACACCCACTCTGGTAGCCGTCACACCCCAGGTGAAGGGGCATCCATGCCGGCACCAGGGAAGAAGACACTCTGTGTGGGGCAAGGACCAGGTCCTCTGACATAGGAGTGGTGCGGGGGGACACCCTGGATATGGGTAGGTGCTTTCGTAGGAGAACAAGTTTGAGGGCTCAGCAAACATACCATGCTAGGATGGGTGCATGTTGTGCTTAGAGATGACATGACACAAGCTTCCACACCCTAGGAAGGGCTGCGGGTGGCAGTTGGAGGGGAGAGTGTGGCGGCAGTGGCTGAGGAGCCCTTTGGCAGCCACTTCTCCATCCCTGGGGAGCATCCTGGCAGGCGAGAGCGCCCCTGCTCCCCTCAAATCAACAGCAGCCTTCCCAATGCTTCATTAAACTAACACAGCTTCCTGCCATTGCCCCGGCAACCGACACAGGCCTCCTGTTTGCCAGCTGGGGGAATTAAAGGCAGCCTGGCAGCCAGCCCCCGGCTCCTCGGAAAGCTCCCCTTATGCTGTCAGAAAGCATCCCGAGGCAGGGGAGGGGGCCAGGCTATCCCCACGTTGCCACCTGAGGTGAGGGCAGTGCTGCCTGCTCCCATTCTGGCAAGCTGCGGTCCCCAGGGACTCCACCACTGCCACCAGTGCTAGTGCTAGAGGACAACACAAAGCTGGAGCATTTGCCAAAATAATCTCTGGACTGAAAACTGAATAAACAACCCCCTGGATGTTCCAATGGCACAAAGGTGGATACTACTCCCCCCATCAGAGCATCACCTCTGTCCAAACGTGACCACTATTTCACATTAATTAGTAACATTCTCTTCTCGCTGCCCATCTGCCAGCTGAGTGAGCAAATTACACCCTATTTTTTTATCCTTCTCTTAAAAAACGCCTGCCATTAGGTTAAGGCTTAAGCACAAGGACCTGCTCCTATTGCCTCCTTGGTGGACATGGGAGAGGTGACAAAGGACAAGCTGGCCAGTCCTTCTCTGCTCCCCCTTAGAGAAAGCCACCTCAGGAAGGACTCCAGATGAAAATACTGTTACACCAGCTTCAAGTGTATAAACACCCTCCTGCTCCTCCACATGTTCTTGGTCCCTCTATTCAAAAAGCATGGGTAGTTCCTTCAGGCAAAGCAGAGCCATTCCTCCACACAATCTCAGCAGAAAAGCCCGTTACACTGCTCAAATCCAAAATCAGATCCACTGCACTTCTGTAGGTACAACGTGCCAGCTGCTTCCAGCATCTTCCTCCCAACACCATCCCAGGCCACCACCACAAAGAAGGCTGGCCAAACTGGTGAGGAGAGGAAAACACCTCACTTCACAACCGTGATGAATAAAGAAGTACTATTCCCTCACTTGGGCATCCACATCTGTTTTGTCCTGTTTTCCATGACTACTGGCTGCAAGCAGAGGTCTCACAGGGAGGAGGAGCATTAAGTATTTATTCCAGCTCTCAGTTTTGTCAGCTTCTGATGCCACCAGCATGTTTTGATTCTGCTTGGAAAACTACACTGCCTATTTTTTTTTTTAATGCTGGGATCGCAGAACAACCCTGCAAAGGTCCCTCCAACCTCATGAGTAGTACCATAGCTCTGTAGCATGCTTTGAACAAACTTGATTCTGTCTGGAGAGAACCACTCCTGTCCTGCCTTTGAACGACCTGTATGCCCTACTCCTCTCTGTGATAATTTTTAGCTTTGTGAAATACTACTTAGCCACATTTACCAGAACTGAGGCATAAAAAAAAGGAGGTAAATAAAGAAATTAGTACATTCCAAATTCTGGTCACTGCTCTGCACTGCACGAGGAACTGGCACATGGAAAACGTGGAGCTGTTTACAAGCATTAAATAACACTCTCTAGCAATTCTGCAGGGAGAAATGTAAAGGCAGAATGTCCAAGGAAACCTAAAAAATTAGCCCAGACCCCCACCTCAGTGATAAAAGACAGTGCTATAAATCTTGACACATCTTGAACAGAGGGAAATGAGGGACAGGAAAATATCATCAAACATCTTCCTTCAGTCCAAAATTTCCCAAAAGAACCATCAGAAACTGTGAAAGAGGAGGAGTCTTTGAGTCTAAGAGAAAAAACTACAAACACTTTGACATCGGCCACTGTAAATTATAGTGACAGCGGGCAGAACATAGGCTTTGACAGGGGTTGCAGAGAAAAGAGGATGCTTTCAGCTACTTGCAGAAGAAATCACAAGGGGAAGATGTGTGCTTAGACCACGACCAGTAACAGCCATTACTGGAAAGGCTGGTTGAAAACTGCAGGCCTGGTTTAACCACGTCTCCTACTCTGGAAGTTTCTGATGTTCTCATCTTCTGGTTCTTTCCTTGTGCTGGACTCTGATCTCTCAAAAAGTGACATATATGAAACCAAACAAGCAGGTTTCTACTTTTTAAGCTCTTCCTGAAAGCAGTAAGAATCACAGAATGGTAGGAGCTGGAAGGGACCTCTGGAGATCACCTAGTTCAATCCTGCCAGAGCAAGAAGTCAAATCCTGGAAACTTAAACCACTTCCCCCAAAGATGAACTCATTTATGTTTTTCAGATAGTGCCAGGCTGTAGAGAGTGAGAAGGCTGGCAAGTCCTGAGGCAAAAGGACACCTGCACCAATCTGGGCTTCTCTGTGCCCTGTCCTCACCCCTCCAACTGGGAAGAAAAGGCAGGCTGCTGCTGCCAAACTCACTTCTGTTTTTTCCAAGCTCCTTGCTAATTAAACCTTCAGTCAGGTCTGCCTCACCTCCCACCCGGGCTAGCTCAACTCCCTGCTTTCACCTTTTTTTTCATTCTTCCCTAGACTCAGGAGATTTAAGTTTCTTGAGTCTCAAAGCTCCCAGAGGACAGGATGGGTACAGAGCTGTCTCTTGACTCAGGTGAAACAGAGTCCCCCTCTGCCTGCCCTCTGCTGGGGGTGGATTTCAGAGCCAAGGAGCTTGCTGTCAACCAGCCAGAGGCGTGCAGGACTAGGGGAGGTGCTGGTCTCCGTGTGCACACTGCATCCTCCTTCTTCACTGCTGCCATACATGATTAATCATCCCTGAGACACGCCTGCTGCTTCCCTCTGGCTCTCCAACAACCACAACAGCGGCGGCAGCAGCAGCTGAGAGCAGAGAGACCTCCTCAGGTTGCCGGCCTTGGCCCATGGAGCATCTCCCAGCAGGGACCTCTGATCCTCACACACATCTCTCTCTCACACGCGCCCGGCTGCCTCACGGCGTCGCAATTAATCGTTCCCCTCCCCCTATTTTCAAACTGGGCTTGTCTCCCAGCCCTCCCCCGCCCCCCGTCCATCTGTGTCTAATTGCATTTCATCTGTAGTCATTCTCTGGAAAACTCACCGGGAAGGTGTCCAGGAGACTAGCGCAAGCTTAAACACGCGCTTGACACAGGGAGCCAGGGGAAGGCAGGCTGTACTGCTGGGGGCACTGGGGGCCTGGAGGGAGCCGATCTTCCCCACAGCTCACCTCTCGCCTCCCTGGAGGAGCTAGCAGCTGAGAAGAGCCCCTGAGAGCCAGCGGGTCAATGGTGAAGCTGCTCTGATCACAGCATCATAGAATCATTTTGGTTGGAAAAGACCTTTAAGATCACAGAGTCCAATCCTAGGTTAATGTACCAAGCCCAGCGGTAAACCACATCCCTAAGCTCTACATCTGAATGACTTTTAAACACATCCAGAGGCAGCAATGCAACCACCTTCCCGGGCAGCCTGTCCCAATGCTTGATGGTTCTGTCATTTACTACGTTTTTCCTGATGCCTGCTCCACCTCGACATGCCCTTGTTCCCCCTCTTTTGTCTGCCAAGCACCATCATGTCGATAGGCTCTGCCAAAGCCAGCACAGGGAAACGACCTGCAGCAGTAATGGGTGCTCCCATTACTTCCAGACACTGCCCCTTCCCCATCCAAGTGCTTTCTTCTTGCACTCCCCATGTTCCTGCCATGTCTGCAGTACAATTAAGCCAGCTGTGTCCCAGCTCAGCCTTAGTGTGGTTCACACAGCCCTGCCTGCCACACACCCCATTGCCCTACCACTGTTCCAACCCTGTGTGGCCCCCTGTAAATCCAAACATTACCCAGGGGCTTGTATGCCCTGAGAGAGGAGCACTAAGCTAGGCTCTGGAGAGAGCACATGAAGCACTGCACACCAGCTCATGCCACAGCTACTTTTACTCTACACCATTGAAGCGAACAGCTCAGCTAGCTCTTAACTGTGTATGAAAAATGCCCCCACAGCAGTCCGGAGCAGCGCGGGAGCCATAAACTCACATTCCAGCTTACTGCACACCAGCTTCCCTGCATAAACAAGCATAAGTGCACAGTGGTTTTACACTGCAAGTGAGGTTTCCTCCTGGAGAGGTGGGCCCCAAATGTGGGCTGTTTAAGGTTTTAGACCTCAGGCAGAAGATCTGCAGCCCAGGAGCTGGGAACAGACACATGTTCATTTTCTATAAGCTGAAGCTACTTGACTTCACACACTGCTGCTAGATAATGCAAGGCATGGGCTACCATGTGGCTGCCTGAAAGGCCAGCTGGGCTCTCAACAAGGGGAAGGTGGTTCTACCTCTTTTCTGCAAAGATTCTCCCAGCTGTGAGAACACAGGGACTGAACTACTAACCCACATAACACCACCCTAAACCTCATCTATTTGCTGCCAAAACTTTGACTACAAGAATTCACAGCTGGTAACGGTGACACATTTGCTTCAGTAGGCCAGCAACTTGGATCCAGGCAAATCTTTTTCCCATTTTTTCCCCCTCTAACCAGCCAACAGCTCTGCAGGCAGATTTCCTTCTATACTGGCTATAGCAGTGAGGACAGTGATTACAACCAGGTAAATCTCAGGCTTTTCTTTTCAATTGCCCTAAATCAAAATCAGTCCAAGAGATGCAAACACAGAAGAAGGTAACTTGGTTACCATGACTAACAAGCTATCATTTGCCAGTTGAGTCACAGTATCACTGAACATTTTTCTACTTACTGCAAGAAAAAAAGATCATGAAGTCAAACTACTATAGCCCAGATGACAACTTAGAATCTCATTGTGGTAAATCAGCTTGCTGGCAATTGTCCATATATTTTGCTCTGCCAATATCAGATTGAGTAAAATCTTTTGGTTCCACCAAATGCTGTAAGCCAAATGCATTTCTGCAGTACAACTGCAAAGCTGCTGGTGGCAAAGATGCAGAAAACAGTACTACTACATTTTTATCCTTTTAAGCTTTTTCTCTAGACAACTATTCTAATGAAAAATGCCACACTGCCGCTGTTCATCTCCAGAAGCAGATTCAACAGAGACAATGTGTAAATATATCTTTAAATAGGCACAAAAACCATTCTGCCTTCTTTCTTATTTTTCTTGGATGTTCGACGCTGAACCAAGAATCCCAGTAGTCTGGGTTCACTTCCCAGTTTTGATGCAGACCTTCTGCACCATTTCAAACTACAGCACACATTTCTTATAAAGCTGCAAAATGGGGATGCTACTAGATCTGACACAAAGCAAGGTAGAATGCATGCATCAATGCTTGTAAAAGCTCTGTGCAAGAGTTATATAAATAACTGAGTATAAATATACACAACAGATTCATCACTGCTCCAGAACTCTGACTTCCTAAGACAATCTACAGAGAAGGGTATTTTCCTGATGTTTACCCATTAAATGAAAATTAGTACCTGCGAGAGAACAGACAGCCCTCCATCTGCAGATGAATTCTATCTGCTTTTCAATGCTAGCTCAGAGCCAGCACATGCTGGGAGTAAGCAAAATCCCTTACAAGACAACAATTTGTGACAAATGAGAGCAACACGTGGACCGAGGACCACGTCGTCATCGTGGAAACTACCATTACCCTTCCGAACTCTTGCTGAGGTCAAGAACTGGGCAAGACACAGAAACAAACCTGTCCTCCCACTGCTAGTGGCTCTCTGCTCCCTGTCAACACACATCTTTCCAGCTGCCAGAGGAAGTTTTTACTGGCATTGTTTAAACTGTATCTTTACAGAGCAAGGACTGTCAACCCTGTGTCTTTCATCAGCACAGAGTTCTCCTTATCAGAGGAGAGGAGCACAAAAGGCAAAGAGAATTACGTACACATGAGCAGTGTTTCTCCAATGCTCAGCATAAAAATCTAATCAAAATTGTACCAGAATGGTGATGTGAGAAGCACCCTGCCAAGTCAGTAATAAATATAAAATTCATATCTTACATTTCCACAATATATCATCTCTCATCCTGCAGTACTTTACGCATTGTTGGGACTCAGATGAATCCCCAAATCAGAACAGATTTGTATTGGAATCTAACATTTTTGTTGGCTTCACATTCATTCAAATTACACCCTTAAGCGGGAGTACGGTAACAGGCACATAAAATGGCCCCTTGAATGCAGCAGCAGCCATTTTAAATGGAGACCAACTCTTTCCAGCTGCCACACTCACTCCCCCTCAAGTTCATCCCCCATCCCCTCTGGCTGTCCCTGAGCCCTGCACTTGGTCCTAATGCCCCTCCAGTCCACCTTATGGAAGAGGAAAGACAAAGCGATATTTTTGGGGTGCATGAACAGCCAGTTCACCCTGATAGGCCCACTGACAACATTCTAACTCCAAACAAAAACCATCTAATTCTAAAGACTGCAGCCACTGAGATCCAAGCAAGCCTCAGCATAAAAGGCAAAAACCTCCTACCTTCTCAGCGCCCACCCTTTCCAAGCAATACCACTGCATGGATACTCCATAGAGCATCTTTAGAGAGATCACTGGGCAGCCAGTAGTAGCAACAGCTTGTTCTTTTTGTGAAAACCTCACAAACTGTGAGAAAAGTAGAGGTGACAAGGAGTGTAAAGTCACAGTCCACATCCCTATGGCTCATTATGAAACCAGCCATCACCGAATCCTTCTTGATTAATTTTTTACCAAAGACTCTAATGGGAACATTCAGCATCTGATCCTACCAATATGCCTATATGGCAAAACTGCATCCATTCCTGGCACAAAGACTTCACCTTCTGAAAGACAGATGCAGAAAAGACAGGAGGTGTTAGAAAATCCTGAGGAAAGCTACAAGTGTTAATAGTAGTGGATACCTTAAAATAGCAATGTTGATGGTAGTCCTGAAGTATCATACTGTACATGATCACCACAGGTCTAAATTGGGAAGGTGTCATCCAAAACCTCAGCTACACAGTAAAATGTCTATAAACAAAGACCAGGTTTTCATGATCATCAGGGGTCATGAGCAGTAGGGTGCTCAGTTCTTCCAAATTCAGAATTTACAATTGCAATTCTGAATTACAATCTGCCTCTACTGGGATGCAGATAATCTCAAACTCCTCTGCCTCATCACCAATGGTAGCACAGCCGATGAGGGAAGGCAGCAGGGAAATGTGTTGCAAGATTTCCCTTTTCTTAGTAAGGATTGAGACAACTTAATATATTTCATATTCCTATCTATTATCTTCTTGGGGGCACTGCCTACAAACTAAGAGAAAGAACAAACCTTTGGAAGCCACTGCAATATGACTGACTTTAAGTAGACCATCCAAATAAGGACAAAGAAGCTACTAATACTTGGAAATGCTTCCAAAGGGAGGCAGATGATAAAGATAGGAGTATTCTGTAGTTCCAAGTACATTTATCTGCATCTGCACTGATGAAATCAGGACTGTTATTTCACCTCTGGTAGCAGAAGCAGCTGCAGAACAATCAAGTATCAACTACTACCAAAAAAACCCTCCAAACCCCCAACACCACCTCAGAACGTCATTTAGTTTTACAATGAGCTGACAAACTATGCATCATTTGTCTTCCTTTTCCCAGTATAGATAAGGCTCTAGAACAGCATCATGCAAACTGTGATCTACAGGTGGTCCATGCAGCTGGCTATCTGCAAACAACGCCCAGTGAGCCACAGTCCCTAATAAAGCTCCCCAGCCTTTGCCCTGTGATTTTTCTCATTATAAACACTGCATGTTTTGATGCCTGTATGGCAGATATGCATTTACATCTAAATGGAGAACATTATCCAGACTGCATCTATTTTGACCAAAGGGCAGGGTAAGTATGAGGCCCTTCCCAAGAGCACCTATGGAAACATGAGCATCTCTGGGTCACTGCAACGATCCTGGCGTAGGAGATGCATCATGCAATGGTGGGTAGACTCCTGGAAAAGACTGCTTTAACAGAGCTCCTTCTGTGTACAGATGGCCATTGCTGCAAGCAAATAGCAGCTCCTGCTGCACGTACTTGCTGTGTTGTTAGCAGTCTCTAGAGCTGACAAGCCTCAAATGGTTTTGGCTGCAACCATACCTGAAAACCAGGTTTTAATTCTGGGCCAAGCCTGCCCAAAAATCTCATGACGGAAGAAAGGTTGCAAAAGTGCAACAAGTGCACTACCGAGAACCAGAAATTAATTTACAAACAAAAGGATTAAGAGCTAGCAAAGTAATGGCCAATGAGAGGGGAACTGACTGCCAACCAAACCCTGAGATGCACAAACAGAAAAGATAAAAAAAAATAAAATAAAACCTCCATAAAACAATTTTAAAAATATACACCAACCAAATTAAAAAAGTCCAAAATCAGACCTACCAGGTCTTTTATCCATCTCCAGAAAGAAATGGTGTCCAAGCCAAGCTGTTTAGAAATCTCTTCCCTCTCAGGTGCACTACTGCAGCTATAAGATGAATTAGAGGAGCAACTCGAACAACTGGAACATTACAGGGCACCAGAGGAGAAAGTCTGAGGCCCCAACCTGCTGTGTGGCTGAAAGGCCTCACCCTGCATCTCTGCACAGCAGCACAGGCAGAGAGGGCAGGTGTGCAGTGGGGGGTATCTGACCTCCCTTAGCACCTGCAAGAGGCCCCAGATACTTCTGCCATGCACGTGGTGAATTCAGTGTACCCAGGCAATGGGCAGGTACCCTGGAGTGGCTGGGATAGCTGCATGTGTTAACTGCAATGTCAAGGTGTTTGCACCCGCCACGCTCACTTCTTCAGGGGAAACAGTGGCAGGATGCAGGATGCGACTCTACCTGTGCAGTGCTGGTGACGTCACAGACAGCTATTTCCAGCCCAGTTGCCATGGAAACAACCAGGCCTCAGCACCAGTTAGCAGTTCAATATATAATTTACTTATTCTTTTTCACCTAAGTGATCAAGACTCAAAATACAGCATCTCACACACCCTCAGATGCTCTGATCATTTTATAGGAATTTCTTAAGGGCAACCAACCCATAATACTGTACTGGGCATTCTTCAGAGAGGAAGAAAACAGGCAAATAAAAGCCTAAAACACAAGGAAAAAAAATCCCAGTTCTCTCCTCCGCCATCCCCTGCCCTCACAAGTTTCACGGGAGGCAAATGCTGCGTTTCCTAGCAAGATTTCACAGGGTTGTCACTGTCTGAAGGAGATGAGCCATTAGCAAAGGAGGAGATAAAAGGTCAATGCAGGAACTGCTGTGTCAAGCAGGACCTTCCATCCATCCTGCCTGGAATACTGCATCCCACAGTGTCCCACAGGAAACTGCTGCTCAGCACTGCTGACAGCACAGGGCATCTGCCCCATTCCATGCCACTAGTGATGGACCGCAGCAGGATTCATCATGTTAAGAAACAAATCTCCTTATTAATCTCAGCAGAAGCTGTTACGAGTGCTGCTAGTCAATGCAACACCAACCCAGTCCTTCGAGAAGGCAGCTGCTCTATCTCCACACCCTCTTACAACCCAGGATTGCAGCAGTTGCCTGTTATTTTCCAAAACTACTTTTATCTAGGGCTGTGGTCAGACATGAGGTGATTCCTCAGTTTTGCCACTGCCTAATTAGTTGCTGCAGAAGCCTGTGCTGAGACCCAGAGGTTATGCTTCAACATACTGGTCTAGTGAGAGAAAAGACAAATGTTTTTACTGGGATAATTTTCAAGTGACTCATCTACCTTCAGGTAGTTTTAAAATACTGGTCTTAATGCTTCTTACTGTGCTTTATTATGTTTTAAACTGGTATCTTTCAGAACGGAAAGTTTTAAACACTAATTCTTTGGCTTTGTGGCCAAACCACGGAGTCTGTCAGAACAATAGAACAGCAACGCTCCCCCAGCCTCTGCTTCAACTTAACAAAGGCCACACCCCCCCCGCCCCCCTCATTTCCCAAAACAAGTCCCCACAAACTGTCCCTACTGCACCTCCTCTCCACTCCTTCCTCACATGCAGAGTTGGTGATAGGGAAAAAGAGTACAACCACCACCAAGACCCAAACAAATGAAACCATTTCTAGGCGCAGATTTAAATCAGGCACATTATTTGCTGAAGAGTAAAAGAAGAAAAACAACCCACAGACAAGAATCTTTGCACAGCTGCTTTCCACTGATGTTCTTCAACGTTTTACATGTTAGAAACTCTCATCTCCAACACAGGACAGTAATTTGAAAGCCAGCGGGACCAACCGGCAGGGGACTATGCCAAGCCATTAACACTTTCAAGAGTTTGAAGAGTTGTTCTCTAGGAAAAGAGACACCATTAAACACCAGTATGACCTCAAAAGTACATTTTAGAGGTCTTCCTACTCCTAACTATTTATTGTGGTAAAGTGGTCAGATGCTTAAAAAAATCAACATAACTTTATCCCAAGTTTAGAAAGGATAATGCCTCAAAAGTAAACCTCCAGTACATGTTACCTGCAAAGCTCACTGACCTGAGTGAATATTTCTCCTTATTCCCCCCCCTTTCTTTCTTCCACCTACTGGTACTGAGTACTGCATCCAGTTCTGTGCTCCCCAGTTCAAGAGACACAGAACTACTGTAAACAGTCCAACAGAGTGCTGAGTAGACAACTGGGGCACCTCTCTTACAAGGAAAGGCTGATCTCAATATAACATAAGGAAAGACCTTAGTTTGAAGGTGTTGGAGTACTGAACAGGCAGTCAGTCCAAAGAGGTTGCGGAGTTCCCTTCTCTGGAAACATTCAAGACTCTCCTGGACGTGTTCTGGTGTGATTTTCTCCAGGTGATCCTTCTTTAAGTGGGGGGGGATTAGATGATTTACAGAGGTTTTTTCCAACACCCACCATTCTGGGATTCTGTGACTCAACTCTCTTTCTGCAAACCTCTGCTTTCATTTGTGCTCCACATCCTTCTTTGATCTGCAGCACCTCCTTTCCTCTCACCCTTTGCATAACCCTGCACATTTCCCACAGCTCACCAGCAGCTTCCCTCCAGTACCCCTTGGTCTGAATTTTGTCTTCCTTTTATTTTTGTCATTGTCACTAGTCTCTTTCTGCCCCTTCGTGCTCTTCTGCTGGGTCACAGGGTACTTCCCTTCTTCTCACTCTAATATTAGGATCTGGTGCACACTCTACCAATATTAACTATATTAAACATCCAGAAAACCCTTGAGAGTTTACCAGGAGCTACTCTGATTTCAAAGCTAAAGGAAATAAAAGATGAATTTCTCAGTGACTGAGCAAAGCCCATGTGGAAAGTTAGTAGTATCAGCCACAATAAAATGCAGAACCGGGCTGATCTTGAGTTGGGTCACTTCATTGTCAGAGCCAGATCACACCACTAACAAATTGAAACACGTTCAATCCAAGTCCAAACCAGAAACAGCCACTGAAATAAATAATGTTGTTTGGCTGTACATCGAGAAGTATGATTAAAAAGATGATTAAATGTTCTATTTTGGAAAAGAAAAAACAAACAACTAAGAATGTCTTTTAAACCCCTTCGCTACAGCAGCCCATTTCACACAGGGAACAAGGCGAGAAAAACATATTGCAGTGACTTTAGCTCTGGGAAAATGACAGTTTGGATCCAGCAGACAGCTGACTTACAGAGTCAATGCTAGGGCTAACATCTCCCTTCTCTGCACAACCTTTAGGATGGTCTAGCACATCTGAAAACTTGAAAGCAAAAAAAAACTCAAAATACACAACTTGCTGATTTCACAGGGAAGCAGCCTGAGAGGCTGTTTGGAGGATGAAGTCAACGACATATGGTTCTATTTATTTGTTTGTTTTGGGGTGGGGAGAGGGAGTCAGTGGCAAATTCTCAGCCCTAACAACCATCTCACAATAAAAGCTTATGAAGTCAAGAGTTCCTCAAGAAAAAGAAACACTCTTCAAGACTGCATTTATTACACAAATGCCAACATATCTACAAGATTCCAGAACTCAGGCAGCATCCAGCTCAAGTGATTATAGAGCATTTTAGCTTGAGGCCACCATTTGAATCCAGCCCAGATAAACTGTAATCCAAACTTGCCTGTGAATTGCAGGTCAATATAGTTTACACAACTCATCCCCCTGCCCCATGTACAGAGGTGACACAAAGCAGGTACACTAGGCAGGTCATGTCCTAACACACACTTCGATCTCCGTACCACAAACCAAACACAGCTGCATTTGAATGCATGACCAAAGTTTTCTTCTTTTTCTTCTAGCAAAGGGGAAAAAATTCCCCTAGGAAACACTGTACAAAACTATTCCTGCTTTATGAATGAGAATTCGCATAGAAAAAGGCCGGAAATGAGGTAAGGTTCCTTTTTCTCTCATTCTCTGTATCGTGAACACACCACAGACATACATTTCTGAGTTTAAGAACATAACCGCATACTTGTACAGAGCTGCATCTCATCCAAGCTCTGGTCACTGGGGAAAACTTTGAAATTCAAGAATTCTGTGACTCTGATCCAGCAGCGGTTACCAGTTGGGAGCTAACACACTTTTTTTTTTTTGTTCTTCCTGAAGCTTTGAATTATAATTTGCTCATTAGCCTAATAAATATCTCATCGTTGTGTGGCCCATAACAGCAGAAACAGCAGTTATTATAACAGTTCCCCATTGCAGCAGAGGAAGCTCGTCTGACCTCAGCATCCCTCAGCACCTTAAACAAACACAGATCCAGTACAGCCATGATCCTCATGGAGCTTCCCTGCTAAACCAGACACAGCAAAACAAGAGGTGTGATTCTCCAGAGGATGTACAGGCCCTTCCCCAGTCACAGGAGAAATATACAGTCCCCAGGGACTTTCTCCATCTGCTCCCAGTAAGAAAAGAATTAACAATCTATGGCACAAGGGCAACACGTGCTGTAAAAAAGGTTCACAAGCCCAAGAGCTGTGGTTGAGCTGAGCATTTCAGTTGTGACCAACGTAATTTCCTGCCATTCCCTGCTTCCCAGGTTGCCTCTATATCTGTCCTGAATCTACGTGAAACTCCTGTTTATACTTGATCAAGAGCCTGGCAAAAATCCCCTCCTAGAAAGGAAGGGTAAAAAAACCAGGAGGTATTAACAGTTAACAGATTTTTATTTTTTTAGATGGCTGCTCAACACTTATAAAAAATGACCCTACAATAGTGTGTCTGGGTTTGTTTGGTTGTTATTTTTTATAAAAAAAAAAAAAAAAAGAAAAGCTGAGATTGTGATTCTGATTCTGTTGAAACCTTCCCTGGCCCACTCCCAAAGCATATGTGTGATGAGAAGAGCGATGACTCTCCCAAATGTACTAAATAGGGCAATTTTGGGACTCCCTCCAAGATCTCTCTCCATCTGTCCATCTCCTGGCCCAACAATTCATCATGTCCCCCAAATCCTTAACTCCACGGTGCTCCCCAGCCCTGGCATCGGCTCCTTTGTCCCACACAAATGCAGTCACGTCACTCCAGAGCAACACCTTTGCTTTTCCTGGAGTCATCTCTTTTCACAGACTGACACCAGGGAAATTCTCCCATTTTCCACTGCCAAAGCTAGGTGGTCTCTAGGGCACAATGCGGCAGATCCTGCTGCTTGCAAAAGAGAGAGGGACAACCCTATGGCACAGATCTTTGTCTTCTGTTGCAAAACCAGACATGAATCCCAACAGCAGCAACATCAAGTTCTCATTACTTCCTATCCCAGCTCACATAATCTCCAGCAGCCTGCTAGCCCCACTTCTCTTCAGGGTTAATTTTACAAACAAGTCATCATTACTATACCTAGTCCAGCCCTGCACAAAACATGGGAATAAATGGCACTGATCTCAGACCCCAAGCTACCAACTGTCCCTGCATGAAGATTTCAGAATTAATGTTCCACATGCCCAGAGGATGTGGCAGAGAAGACTCTTCTGCCTGCAGCAGGTGAAAGACAGTTTTCCTGGGCACCAGGGTTTCCCCCTTAGATTTCTGATTCACAGTTTAAATCAATAGGTTTCTTCCCACTCCCACCACCTCCTTCAGCTTGAGAATTGATGGGAGGCAGTGCTCGGGTGCTGTTGCGTTACTGGCAAACTGTGAAATGCCACCAAGGCAAGTGCTCAGCTGAGTCACATGGGGTCAGCACAACACAACTGGGCTGGGCAAACCATGCTGGAAAGCTCTGCACAGACCTGGTCACGCCAAGGCAGCCTGCTCCCTCCCATGAGCATCCCTTGCCAATACCATTTCTCGTCCAGTTGAGATTTTGCCAGCAGAAATTAGTATCTTAGGTCTCTCTCCTTCTCACACCCATACACACGTATCTGATACTTCTCAGCCAGGCATACCCTCATCACACCCCTGTGAAGGTGGGAAAATACTATTAAATGGGTATAACAGAAGAGGGCAAAGCAAAAAGGTAGTTGACTTCATAGAATAATAGAATCATTCAGGCTGGAAAACACCCTTGAGATCATCAAGTCCAACCAATAACCCTCCTCAAGTTCACCACTAGACCCGATCTTTAAGCACTACAACTAAATGACCTCTAAACACATCCAGGGATGGTGACTCAATCCCCTCCCTGTGCAGCCTGTTCCAGTGCCTGGCCACACTTTCAGTAAAATGATTTTTCCAAATGTCCAGCCTACATAAATAAGCTAAATAAGCTGAAAGTCCAGTTAGATAGTCCAGTTAGCTAAATGAGCTGAAAACAAAACGTTGGGTAACGCCTCAAGCCAATCCTAGTTCTTATGTCTGCTGAAGGAGCAAATATACTTCTCCTGCTTCTTCTCTTTCTCAGCTTACTTCCCAAACTAGACCTGGCTGAAAAGCACTGTATTTCCTAGCTTAGTTTACCACAGCGCACTGACAGCAGTAACAACGAATACAGCAAGCAATTTGGTCATTTTATTTGTCAACCATAGTGATCTGTATCTACTTCAACCCCAACACAGACACTTACGCTTATAAACAACTCTGGAACCCACAACTCAAAACATCAACACTGTCTTAAGTCTGAGACACAGATTTCAACCCCAAATCATGAACAGTGCACATTTTAAGTGCAAGCCTGCTTCCATTCAGGTTCTTCAATCTGCTTCATTTCCCTCAGCTTACTGAGAACGGGTTCAAAACTACTTCCTGCCTTTCTCTTCAGACACTCATGGACAGAGCTTACAAAGGAAGTTTTCTGGTGCATCGTCTTTAACAACATCAGCAGCAAAGGCAGTGTTGGGTTAGAAGCATGGCATGTTGAGACCTTTGTGCGCATCTTCCCTCCAATGTTAATGCACACCTTCTCTCCTTTCCCCTAGTTGTACATGCTGTAAACGACACTACACATCCATAGCACTTCCAATTCCACTTAACATGGACACACAGCTTGATTTAGTGCATCGTATCAACAAGTACCTGGATCATACGTTGCCACATACTCCTTTCATTCTCCAACACCATTTCATGGCATTTTCTAGTTAAAAAAACTTCAGTGCACATCAGCTTCCAAAGTCAAGCAGATGTAAGGATGCCTTAATTATTCTGCAGTAGACCAGACACCTTTCCAAAGCTTCAAAAAACCAAAACAAGCTTCTCCTCTGAAGCCTCACATAAGGGCCTTAACACACAGCTGGATCTTGGCTGCTGGTTAGGTTACAAAGCTGGTTTCCAAAGTCACTGGTTCTTACTCCCTCCCCTCTCACCGTCCCCAGGCATGACTGGAAAGCACAATCCACCAAAAAGCCTGCTCTATCCACCACCTCAGGCACAAAGCCTCGCTCTTCCTCATAGGAGGGCCTTGACACTGGCAGGCTGAGGAATATTCTGGGCAGCTGGACAACAGCACATTCCTTTCCCTGTGAAACTTGTATGAAATACTGTGTCTTAGACAGATAGTTATTACTGTATAAACTAGCACTTTCCAAAAGAGGAAACCAACCCACCCCCCCCATTTAATCAATATTCCCAACTGGCTCAAGTGCTTCTATCTACAACGAAAGGAGAAGAGAAACGCTAAGAGGGACAAGAAAGGGAAAAGGAGTGTTTTCAGGTCACATGAGACATATTAGACAACAGAGAAAACAGAGACGATCAGCAAGTCTCTTCCAGAGCCATGCAGCTGTACAGAAGCTTTCTGTACCAGAGGACAGATTTCATGGCAAGCTAGAGAGCAAAGAAACTGCTCTCACCAAAGGAGTGCAAGGTAGGGTGAAAAGAGAAGGGGAAGTAAGGGAAAAGGGAAGCTCAAGCAGTTTTAATACCATGAGTGGAACAAGTGGACAGTAAGTTGTAAAGTACATTGACTGGGTATATGGACAAGCATGAAAAGAGTGGTCCCTGATTTTTTACCTCCAATGCCTGCAGTTCTGGCAGGAGTCTCCCTGGATACCTGGAAGACAAGTGAAGTTTCATAGATCCAAGCACCATACAAGAGATGGCCTTGCCAAATCACAGCCTCTGCAGCCACAAGATAGAAGCACATGGAGTTCCTCTGACAGCCCAGAAAAAAACTGGCCAGTGTCTTAATTTAATTAGACTTTTCTAAGGATAATGAAAACACCCACAGAGCTATCAGATAGGAAATCAGTTATAAACTGGGACAAACGCTCACATTTCAAAAAGTATGAAAGCCAACTGATGGAGACACAAAGCAGCAGCTTCTCTCTCAGGGCCATTGCTCCAAACTATCCACAGTGGAATAATTCTCTGTAGACTCTGCGACCAACGCTTGGTCTCAGCTCCAACATCACAATCAGTTCCAGTGTTTAAGACAGCACATCAGTCCAAGCAGCAGAGCACTGTGCCCTGAGTGCCTTACATTACCATGGGGATGAAGCAAAAACCATGTTTCTTCAGTTCCACTAAGATATCCAAAGACCCACCCATCAAAGGAAAGTTTTGAGTGATGAATTACCTGTCTAAAACAGATGGCTTTGCCATGGGCAAGAACCCCAAATAGTTCCTTTGAACAAGAGATTTCATAACTAATCTGCCACTTTTACACTTGCCATAAAGGAGTTTCAGATTAGGCCTGCAGGCAGAAGAGGTAAGTGACTAACTACCCTTCACTTTCTGACAGCTAATGAAAATCGTGCATCTCTGGCAGCTCTTTTGTACTGGTCACCTGCCCATAATTACTCAACATCAGTGGACCACAGAAGCCAAAGAGAGACTGCTCACAAAGGGGGGCAAGTCACTATCACCACACATGGGATCCTAGACAACAAAACCAGATGCTTTCTCTATATCTCAGGTCATAGCTCCTGTTACAGGTTTTGATCTTCAGTTCTTCAGGCTGGAGAGAAGCATCTTCTGGCATCCAGTTCTGGAATTCTATCTCAAGCTTCTTCTCAGGCTGGGTCAGAAAGGACAACTAACAGCACCTCGTGACTGATAGAACGGAAATACATGAACCATGGTACTGCAGTCCTCCCAGCAAGTATGAGGCTTGGAAGAACCACTGCCATGATTCACAGAGCAAGCACCTCAATTTCATCCATCATTCACGTTTAACTTAGGTAATCAAAGTAATTATGAAAAGTCCAGTTCTGTAAGACTGATACACAGCATCAAACCGACCTCCAACCTAGGTCTCAGCTGCATCAGAGTCCTATGAGAAATAAGAGGTACCCTACAAACATCAGGAAAATTGATGCCCTTTCCCAATAAGGCTCCTTTAATTTAAGGATCAGAGTCCTCTTGGGCAGGAATGTGGCTTACAACAAAAACTTGGGGGAGGGGACTAAGAGGGAGGATTAAAATGTAAGGCTCCATGGGAGACAGAGCTCTTCTGGGGAATCAAGGAGTACAGTTGAAAGACATTTGTGCTGTGCAAAACCCAGCACAGCCTATCCGTACCTGAACTGCCCACCCACGGGGTCTAATCAACAAAAGCACATGTCCCACCGGCAAAGGAACAGGCCAGATGAGGAAAAGTGGATGAAACAGAGGACCTCTGTGAGGTCTCTGCAACCTCTGCTCTCCCAAGGCGTGAACTGAAAGCCATTGCTGCAAAAAGCTAATGGAAAAAAGGGGAAAGGTTGGGAGGAGGAAGAGATCAGACTCTATGTTTGAGATTCTGGGAGCTGAAAGAGAATAAAAAGCTAGCTGAAGCCTAGCAATGCTCTCTGCTAAAAATCCCATGTGCACTCACAGAACAATGCTGATTTTACACTACAAACCAGGAAACAAGGTGGAGGAGGAATGCAGGACAGTGCTGTGTTTCTACATTAGGATTTTTAAGTACACTGCAGGGTTTCTGTCTCCGAGTAGTCTCTGAGTTACATCAGACTGTAATGGCCTGTTGATTTTGAGAGATTATGGCAGTGCTGCTGATGCAGGGGGAGAGGAGAGGGAAGGAAAGAGAAGATGTATCAGCCAGCGTGCGCACACATTTCAGATGATTACCTACACTCCTGTTTCAGACAGACACTGCAGATTCACAGTGTGAACTGGACAAGACAGGATCCATGTACTGGACCCTGTTCATAATCTAGGCTGCCACAGCAGGCAGGATTGGTGCATCCTTGACCCGTATTTCATTCTCCAGGGGCAGCAGATGCCAAAAGCAACATTTCTACAGGGAAGTCCCATCCGGAGCAGTCAGGATGAGGAGTGAACGGCATGGCATGGCACAGCAAGGAAAGCTGAATGAAGGTGGTGAATCCCAGGTGTCTGAGGTACATGTAATGTGTTCCTGAGAAGGATTCGGTCTCAGTCTGCCTGGCTGACAACTTTGCCTGCCTGCTTTTCTCTCTCTCCTGTATTTCATAGAGAGATGGTATCCTTCTCTTTTCCTTTCTTTGCTCCCAGGCACAAGCAATCAAGAACAAAGGATGAAAGAAAAATGCAGTGGGGGGGAGTGAGGCGGGGGAGGGACATTTGAGAGTTAGGGAGCAATCTTTAGCAGAGAGAATTTTTTTTAAAAAAAAAAAAGGGGAGGAAGAAAGGAGATGAAGAGGCTTGGAAAAAACACAATATGCAAATGAGGCAGAACAAAAATCAAGAGCTGGGAAAAAATAATGAAATCACACCAAACAAACCCACCTCTCCACAAGCTCTGTGTTTCTCAGATAGGGAGATGCCACCAGGGTGAGGGGTTCCCAAAGCCTTCCACCACCCTTTGCCCGCAGGTCTGCTGGAGGGGGAGGGAAGGGAAGAGGGAACGTAAAGTGATTATGGAGCAATGAAAAGCCCTGTTTTCTCTCTGAGGTAGGGAGCTGTGGGGCAAAGAGAACCAGCCAGGTGCTTCTAACATGATGTTTGTCAAACAATCTGATTTCAAGCTTCACTGGAGTAGTCCCTCAGCAGCTGCTTTAATCTACCGCAGCACTTCTCCCCCACAGCAGGCTGCAATCCCCTTGTCCCTCCTCCACTCTTCCACCAGGACAGAGGTCCCCCAGGAACACAGACCTGTACCCTGGCTGCCAGCAGGTTGTCTGACAGACTGAATCACCTCAGGCCACACAAGCTAGGCTGGACCAGGCTCAAACTGGAGGTTTTGTAAGAGCATCCAGCTGCACAAGGAAAAAGAGGATTTCACTGCTGCAGATGATATACTGCTCTCAGTGCAGAGCTCTTGCATTGCTCAGAGATGGGTGTCAGCAAAGGCAGCCTCTTCCCTCCGGACCGTGGAGTAAATAACTCATCCATCAGCTTGTTCATTAGTGACACTGTAGCTGGTGGTGTGTTATGACACACCATAGTGCAGTTACCCTCCTGCTCATCATCATTTATTTCTTCTCCTTCCAAGGTAAGGCAAAGCATCAATGCATGCTCCTCAGCTGGGAACACTGAGAGGTATAAAATGAAACTAGGAAGCAGCAGGATTCCTGGCTTCTAGACCAGCTCTGGGTCTGAGTCACCTGACATGCCACTTTTTAGCACCACTAGTACTCTCACTTGACACAAAGAACACCTCCTTCGCCCCAGCTTTTTCTCCTTCAGGCTCATGTTTCTACTACAAGCGTTATTCATTATTTGTCTTGTTCTGCCTGCAAGCACCTGAAGCTCTGGATTGGTCTTTACAAAACATTTTTTTAAAAGTTTATCAACATCAAAACCTGGATTATTGCTTTTACTTACTAGCAAACAGCATCATTTAACACACTAAGTACTAACTGACTAGAAGCACACACCACAGCTGTGTTACAACGGCTAGTTAAAAAACAATTTCAAGAAGCTGACAAATTCCACAAGAGAGGTGTCTATGCACTGGCGGGGCACACAGAAGCAAAGGCAAAGCACTGCACTGTGTTTTACAAACAAGTGTGGATATCAAGGTAAAGCAGACAAGGGAAGCTGTGCGCTTACTGAGGGCGGCAAGTTGTGTAAGCAAGAGATTAAAAAGACAGCAGTGAGGCAGGGGGAGAAGAGCACAAGTTTTAGCAGAGATCTGTGTCAGCCAAACTGGTAACTGTAACCGTCTCTAACTGTCTCTCGCACCTCCAGCATCCAGAGAGACTGCAGGCATCAGCTCCATTTCCCAGCAGTTCCTTTGCTCCCAAGTGTGATACCCTCAACCCCAGAGACCTGTGGGGAGGCAGAGTGAGAAGACATATGATGTCTCAGTTCACATCTTAGCCCGGTCTGTGTCCCCATCAGTAAGAATTGCCACCACGACTGACACTAATTGGTTCTCTAGTCATGCTGCAGAGGTGACAAGGACCACATGAGCACAGAGAAGCAGCCTCCCTCTCCCTGGTCCCCTCAGGTCAGGGCTAGGTACCCTGGTAAGAACACTGTTAGTGCATAGCTGGTATTAACCATGATATGTGTGATGCTTGCTCAGTGAATAAAGAGCATCACTATCTGGAGCTGTCGAGCCTGCGTCACTCACTGC
>VZRI01008467.1:65997-76910 GCA_013397515.1 Upupa epops | reverse complement strand
AGACAACTACCAGCTTAAACCAGATTTTACTGGTAGAAGCACCACCAATATCCAGGCTCTCAGGGACTTTATAATGGAACCTGAAATATTATCAGCTGCAGTTGCAGCCTCCATACCCTCCTTCAGCCTGGAAAAACAACAATTAGCACACATGTGCGTTACTGCACGCATGTGTTTGCATGAGCCTGCAGTGCAAACACACACAATAAACAGAGCCAGAAAGGAGGAGATCTCTTTTTGAAGCTCAAAGAAGCTATTTGTAAAAATCAGCATGCAAGTGAGAATGAAGCATAGGCAAGAATTACTTTCATCTTTCTGGGAGGGAGAAGGGGGGCAGGGAATTAAGCACACACACACACCCCAAGCAATGCCCAGGAAGAATTATGCCGCTCATGATAAATGCACTTTTCTGGTTCTGTGAAAAATCTGACATAATGAAAGTACCTTGAATGCAATTACAGGCACTTGTTTAGCATGGCAGGGCATTGCACTGCCACTGGGCTCACTCCTCTCTGCTCCCAATTAGCATGCCAAGTACTCCAGCCACACACATGGGCTCACAGGTCACGGATTGGTGCAGAGGAGCAGTAACCAGCCACCTGCCCTCCAATGAGGGAGCGAGCAATGTGCTGGAAAGCTCCAGCTTCCTTCATTTTACATCCTCCCATCTCTATCACGCTCTTTTCCTGCACTCCTCCAGGGTCTCTGGAGGCAGTGATAAAAACCGCAAACTCTCCCCCTCCTCTCTCAGCTGGTCTCATTCACGGCTCATGGCAGACCCAGTTTCCTCTGGGGACTCACTAATGAAGACGGCCAACGTTAATCTCTTTCCCCCTCCCTGACGGGTCGATTTATAGTTCCACGGAGAGTCCTGGATTGCAGCCAGAGGGCTTGACACATTCTTCTTGTTCCAAGACGGAAGAGGGGAAGAGACAGGCTTGCGCACATACACACTGAAGACACACACATGCATTTATGATTTGGATTTAGCTGGAAGATGCAGCTGGAAAACCTGTTTACCTGTTCTGAAACAAGAGGCTGAAGGGAGCAAAAACCAACAGCGCTTCTGTACTTATGTGTACACTCCAAACACCTCTGTGTTTCCACAGCACCTCTTTCAACCCAAAGACCCCATATCACAGGGATCACTCCCTCATCACCAGGATGAAATAAAGCATCAGTTGTGTGCCAGCAGCACTATCTGGGAGTCATTAGGGGAGGAAGTGAATGATAACTTCTCCAGGATAAATGGCAGTGGGAGGGGAAGGGGAAATTTTAGACAAGCAGAAAGTAATGAACTGGAATCTGGCCAGGACACCAAGGTTATTGTCCCATCACCTTGTGAAAAGTGTGGTGGGATCTTTAACAGCCAATTGATCGACATCTTCGCTCTACCTCTCATCCATAAGAGATTCTAGCAGTAGTTGCGGTGTCTCCATGAGCAATGTTGGTGCACAGGCTCGTGGAGCAGCTCAAACAGAAATACACCCCCCTCTGATACTTCCCACCCGCCTTTCTATAGCTCTGCATAGCACTGCCTGCACTGGAACTCCTCAGACCTGTCATTCCCTTGGCTGCACCTTCAAAGGAAATCGGAGAGAAGGAAAGACCTCAATATTTTTATTGCTGGGCTATATGGGAATATCCCTTCCTTCCCACCAGCCTTTATTTTTTTTCCCCCCATTTAGCAGTTACCACGATAGCTCCTCCACATACCCTAACTTCATGTCATTTGTTTAGTTCAGTTCCCCATGTGCACACTGGTCTCACCCATGAAGACAGTACGACTCTGCTAATAGGGTCAGTCAGTGAGCTACTGCTGCAGAGCCGCAGGGGAGCGCAAAACACTGGCTTTATTCCTGTAAGACCTATACATCACCTCCTCGCTCCCGCCCCCTCAGGAACCAAGTGTTGGACTTAAAAGGAGCACTGTCAAGTCATTTAGGCCCATTATTTTGCACTAGAAGAAATGGGCTTTGCAAAGCTCAATGGAAGCACACTCTCATTCCATCTTTAAGTAATCTTGAAGGTTTCAATTGCAGGGCTGTAAACCACAATGCAAAAAAGCAGACAAATAGATCAGATCAGATATGAGACTGCCCAGACTCAGAGTTCCACTTGCCAAGCTGACTGCAGAGCAAAAATAGAAATGAATGCTGCACATAATTATAGTATTTTACATTTCCACTGCACTTTCCATCCTGAAAGATCCCCAAGTGCATACACATGTGCAGGTATGTGTGTACAGAGAGGCAGGACACTAGGAGAAAAATCACTTGGCTGTGAATAAGACCAAGAAACCATGGTCCAGTAGTAACAGCTTGTACTGAACCAAAGCCTTCATTAGCACGCGCACACACACACACACTCATAGAAAATCATTATAATGTGAAACGAGATGAAGCCAAGCCACAGCAATCTGTAGATCAGCAGCTCCAGCACTTCTGCCGCTGCTCAGCGTTTGCCCCTAAACAGAAGATTAGAAACGGATCTTTTATTAGCTCTCGCCCTGTCTCCCAGCAAAGCCCAAGGTGCCAATTCCACTTTGCTACAACAGAGCAGGGGCAGCTCTGCAGCTGTCGATCCCCAGGCTTCCACTCTCCCACTGTCAAACACTTCACAGCCTGCATAAGCAGGCACACTCTCCAAGCCTTGTGGGCTGCACTAGCCCCATTTTGCAGACAACATCTGAACAGGGGAACCAAAGCCAGGGACAGTCCCCTAACCACAGTGCTCGTCATTCTCTCCTGATAAAACAGTCAATGCTATGCACAAAGCCCTGTACTCTGCTTGTGTGCCACTCAAGATGCTCTGGGCAATGGTAAAAAGGGACAGGAAAAAAAGAATGCTAGAAAATAAGCAGAAGCAGTGATATGACACTGGCAGAAACCTCTAGCTTTCTCAAGCAGCTGCGAGGCAGGGGAGAAAAGAGCAGGCACTAGCTCAGCCTAGGACACTGGGTCACTCACTTTCTTCCTGCATGTCTATAGCAAGTCAGTTTTTTCTTCCACATATTCAGTATCTCATAGCAGTTTTAAACTCCCATCTGAGCACACAGGCATCTCAATGTTGACTTGTGGCCAAGCAGACAAGGAATAGGAGTAGGAAGTTCAAGAGGAGACAGAGAAGTTGGCGGCTCTGAGGGCACTACAAAAAAGAACTGATAGGTCAGGACAAGGGGAAGGAAACAGTTTGAGGTTATGAAATGATACAACAGCTAGCTACACAAAGCTGAGACTTTTTTCTTTCCTTTTAAAATTAAAACCAGGAATCTCACCAGTAATCAAGCACAATACGCAAGCAGTCATTCAGGGAAGAACCTCTGTTAGCCCTTACACTGGTATAGGACTGATACCTGCTTTTGATGCCCCTCACAGAAGAATCCGTTCACTCAAGAATGCTCTTCCAGTGGTGTCTGAAGCTTAGTGAAGGACTGGCATGTGCTCCTCTCAGCACAAATTTTGGGAAAGGAAGAAATTATTTTGTCAAGGACACTGCAGCAACACCCTTCTCTATACTTAGGGTAACAGCCACAGGATTTCTAATGTCCAGAGAGGACTCTGGGTTTTAATAAGGTCACATCTGAAAGAGCCCCACATAATAAGCTGCATGGAAGTCAATTTATCGACCTCAGCACACAGGGCTAAGTCAAGCCTGCTGGGATTCCAAGTTGTGGTTGCAGGGCACATAGGTAATTCATACCTGATGCTCAAGGCCATCCCCTCTGGCTAAAAATGGGAGACCAATGCAATTTCTTAAATTTCATTTAGTTTAATAGTCCAGTGCATTATTCAGAAATGCAAAGAAGAGCCTGCTTAAAATAGGGGGTTTATTTTGACAATGTCACTTTAACAATAAATAGCTATCCGCTCCATTCCCTTAGCCAGGAGACAGCAGGTGCTCAGCTGGATGATTTAGCAGCAGCCACAACTACCGTGAGCTGCTGCTGGGTGCAGTTCACAATTTCCTACTCCCCCCCATGGGACTGCAGATTCCCAAGGAGAAGGAAGCACTAACAGGAGTGAGGGAAAGGGCTAACAGGAGTGAGGGAAAGGGCTAACAGGAGTGAGGGAAAGGACATGGGGGGCAAGCTGGGATGCAAGATTATTAAATTAATGAATAAACCTAAACCTCACTGTCACTTCACCGGGACACCCTCCCTGGACTCCAATGGGCACTCATGCCAGCTGCCCTCCCCCAGCATTGTTTGTTCCCCTTCCTGGCCAAGGGAATTAAAGACCATGGTCAGGAGACTCCTTACCCCGGCCAGAAATACCACGCTTAATTCTTACCTGCTGCAACATCAGCAAGATACTCCACCATCTTCTGAGACCCTCCCCAAGGGCTTACTTTTATGAGATCAAATCAGTGTCTTCAGTGCTGCCTCAATAAACAATCGGAAAGCAAGAAACACGTTGCACAGCCTTGTGCCTACAGAAAAGCAGGGCTATGGCAATACATTTTAGCAGAGCGTACAGCAGAGCAAGTAGCTTGTGGCATAAGATTGCTCAAGATGACCTTAAAATAATCTTTAAAATTAAAAATAGATGAATGCATGTGACACTGTGGTTTGGTTTTCTGTTTTAGTTTGGGGATCTGATTTTTAAAAATTAACTAGATAAAGAACATCAAGACAAAAATTCTTTCACCTCCCATCTTCCTCATTGGGTAATGAAAGTTTTTTCTAGGCTGAAAGACTATGGCAATCAGCAGACCAAGAGAATTACAGTCCTAAAACAGCAAGAAACTGAAAGCCATTATGTAAAAAGGGAATGGGATTCTACTCGGCTCATGTCAAATACCAATTGGTCTTCAGTTGCCTTTGCTACTGTCTATACCTGTATTTATTCAGTTGTTTTAAGCTGAAGACAGCCAGTAGACTCAAAACCCTCTTACCTACAATTAAAGTATTAGAGCTCACAGAAGCATCCATTATACCTCAGCAGCAGTTCTCTAAGACCCAAAAAAAGAAAAAATTAAAACCCAGGGCACACACTGTTCTTTATCGTAGCTCTAGATATATCAGGCCTGGTGACAGTACCATTTTTTAGAATCCATCATTGTGGGGGGTTGGGGGGAGATAAATTGGTATAAGCCCAGCATAAAACAAACACTCCCTTTGGGTCATCTTTAAAGCTAATCCAGACATGACATTAGAAAGCACGCTTAAGGAGACACACAGAAACCTTCTAATTGTTTCCTAAGCACGCTATCAGTGCAAGACACCCAAGTAAAAATAATACTATATGACTATCAGCTGTTATTGTTGGCTACTCAAGCAAAGCAGGGCTTCAACAACCCAGAATTTACAGGACTGGGAGCCTGGTGGGTCTCTGGTTTTGATTCGTGACAACTTGCATTCACTTGTGCTGCTGAGTAAGTCACAATGGCATTAGCATCTTCAGCCCAGCTAGAAAAATGGGTTAAGAAAGCTGAAAACTGGAGCTTGCCTGCACATAATAGGAGGCAAGCTGAAGCACTTTAAGCATAAAGGTGGGTAAAATGGCAATAAACCCCCATGTGGACAGATATTTACAGAACACAAATGTGTTCCTCATTTGCCAGCTTCACTACTAAAGCAATTTTCACTAAATACAGTTAATATAAATCTAAAAAAGGGTATGGTCAGATCAGCCAAGCAGTCTGGTCAGCTCAGGCTAGCAAGTTGTCGCCCTTTCAGATAGATATCGCTAACTCACCATATGTGTTTCCAGTCTTCTGTAATGCAAAAAAAAAACCCTCACAGTATCCTCAAAGAATCTCCCACAAACTGTTTTTGTGCTGCTTAAAAATCAGAGGGGACAGTTTGGCTGGGAGTCAGCAATCTGGTATGCTGGCAGGGGCAGACTACAAAGGAAGTCCCCAGAGCTGCCAGTCTAGCACCATTCCTCAGCTCCAAGATTAAATACTCAAAACTTAATTTCCAGAAAAAATACAGCTTTGACCCTTCTGGGATGCTGCCTCAGGAACACCAAGATGTTGCCACCAAGAAAGGGCACTCATCCACAGCAGGACATTTTCCAGCACCATAGTCACTTGACAGAAACAAAAAGTCAGACGAAGACTGCTGGCAATTCTCATGTGTGCTACTCCAGAATTGGGCAGGGACTGAAGAAAATTACTTCCCAACATCTTCCCAACAATGACCCCAGCCATGCACCTGCCTCAAGAGATGCTGGTGTGCCTTTACGGCCTTGACATGAAGATGCTTCACATATGCTGGCTTCCTCACTTGCAGGAGAACACCTCAAAACCATGTGGCCTCAACACTAGATAGACAGACCTGCGAGTAGACAAAGAAAGCTGAGCTTATCACTGAACACGGGAAATGCAGAGCTGGCACAGTAGCTGTTTCCTAAGGAACAAGTTGCTGGCACTAGGGAAAATATTGTAGGTCTACATGATTTTAGTCCTCGATAGGGATTTTGTAAGAGTGACGGTGAAGTGACAGAAGTGATACATCACTGCTCCTCAACCCTCCTCTGTTGGGAGCTGGCTGGGAGTAGGCTCAGCCCATCAGACCTGTCCATACCTTCCAGCCAACCTGTCAAGCATCTCACCAGGGCCATCCTCTCCTATTTGTTTTACTTAATCAGTATACACCAGAGTCAGGACTCCTCCACTGTTTGCTTTCCCCACTTTTCACCAGGGCTATGTGGCATTAGTTCTTTGCCAGCAGCTCTCACTCTCCTCATTTATGTTCTTCCTTGCAGCTCTATCAAGCACACCTCTGCTCTGACCTGCACCACAGCCCTGGCCACCAGGCTCCTGAACCTCAAGATCCACAGCTGCCCCAGCCTGGCTGCCCCCCGCCCCAGCAGCACTCTGTATTCATTTCCAACAGGAAAGCAGCAAATACCCCCATTGCCCTGGGGAGCCAGTTCAGACCACAGCCTCATCCTGCCTCTAGTTTTTAACTAGCACATTAAGACTGGAAGTGAAAATGCCCAGTATCCCCTGACCTGCATCCCCCCTTTGCAACCTGCCAGCTCCATCCCCTCCCAAGCTTACCACAACAGTGTAAACCATTTTTTTTCCTCATTCAGAAATACAGCAATTATTTCAGAAAAATCTCTTCCCTCACCACAGTCTGAGACAGCAGCTTTCTCGATCCCAGACAGTGGAACATTCCAGAAAAAGAGGAAGATTTGGGGAGGGGAGGAGGTACTGGGATCAAATCTTCACTTCCTCTTCCAACCAAACCCCCTCCATCTCCAGCAGCTTTCATTTGTATTATGAGGATTTCTGTGACATTTTTACCCAACCCTCCCTCTCTCCTGTTTCAACTCCTAGCTAAGCTCAGCCAAAGGTACACAAGAATAACAGGCTGCTTTCCTTTTCTCACAGGCTGGACAAATAACTCTTCAGCTAGTCACATGCAAGCCATTAAAAATATATTAACATACCCAGCAGGGTCTGTCACTTTTTCTTTTCTCCCCCCCTTCCCCTTTTCTTAAACACATAGAAGGAAGAAATCTTGCCACAGTAACAAGAGGTTTTCATCAAGTCTCATTACCTCGAGCACAGCCACGCACCACAGCCCCCACAGAGCATAGCCTTCGGTTCCCGCTGTCATTAAAGGAACGAAGATCTTAAACAAAAATTAAACCCAGGACAGCATGAAGTTGGGAGCACACAAATGGAAAAGGCAGGGAAGGGTGCGTGAAAGCCAAGTGGAAGAGCAGGAGTAGAGCCAACCAAACAGGGTTCCGCTCAAGCAGTTCTGGAAGGATCAACAGGTTAAACATGTCCCATGGAGCAAGGGCAGGCATTTTCAGAGTTTGAAGCCAGCATCTAGAGGTATGCTGCATCTCCCAGAAACTTAATGACATGTCCTGGAACATTAATAAGGCTCAGGGTAAAACCAGACCAGCAATTAACAATAAGCAAGCAGATTTTTTCTAAGTCTGAGACATTGCACAAGGTTGATTTTGAACAGTCTTTGACACAAGTTCCTTTTTACTCCAGGGGATCTCTGACCCTCCCCAATGGTGTTGTGGTCCACACTCCCCGGAGTGGAATGCACAGCACATCTTAACCTGTAGCAGCTGCCATGAGCCTGAGGCAGGTGGCTGCTGGTGTTATTAGTTTGGGAGGAGAGTCTGAAGGACGGGAGGCAGCAACTCTACATTTAAATAAGGGATTTTTATACCAAGGGGCTGTTAGTCAAAGGACTATAGTATCAAAGTGCCCTTAAACTGGAGTTCTCAGGTATTTCTTTGGGGAAATAGATGGGTTAAGCAGCTTTCCTCTCCACCCTGACTACTTTAATCCAGATCAATTCCCTGATTCAGTTCAGAGTGCAGCAGCATGTTCAGCTGCACTGGCACAGCTGAACAAGCAGCTCAGGAGCAGCAGCAGCAGCCAGGGCTGCTGAGACCAACACTTGTAAAACTACACCCTCGGATTCAAGCAGGCATGGCACTTAGCCCCAGGTTAGCAAGACACTGCATGCCAACTCCATGAAAGCAAAGAAAGATACTTCATGCATGGCTGACTGGAAAGAGATGACCCAAGCCAAAAAGCACATAAAGCCCCCAAAATCTGTGACAGTGAGGCCACGCTTTACACACCTCTGGATGAGACTTAAGTTCTTTCTCCCCTGGGAATGGGGAAAAGCAAAAAGGTCTCCCTTGCATATAAGGCAGTAAAGTCAGGAAAGACAGACCTAGGTAGAAGTATTAATGATGGTAAAGCTTTGATGAAAGGTGCTCAAGGACCTCTGAGGAGCAAAGAGGAAGATGAGAGAGAACTGTGTGGAGACACCTCAGAAAAAGCTCCTTGGTAAAGTAATGAGGAGCAAAAGGGATATGAACTGTATGAAACAGGCAAGAAGGGGATTTAGAAGGACCCACCCTGGATGCAGAAAAGGGATACAGGAGAAACAATAACGAAGCTACTTCAGATCTCTGGTGTCATAACCATTTCATTTGTGAACAGTTTAACAGGTCATTATCTGAACAGTTCATACACCCTCTGGTTCTGGAGTAATTACAACCATTCTTTAAAAAGACATCACATAATAAGGTCTACTGATATCACAGAAGCAGATAGGAGTAAGCAAAATGTCCGATCATACTAGGAACAGACCAGAAAATAGCACTGACTTCATAATGATCTGATACAAGTCAAAGATATATTTCACCTCTGCAGCAATGAAACCTGCTCTACTCATCCCCCCCTGGAAAACTAAGGAGGTTTAGCAAGTGGCAACAAAACAGATCTAGAAGACAGCAAATGTTATGTGAAGTCCATACACGTTAAGAGGGGAAAAATATCTTTTAGTGCAACAAGACTACACTGCGCACCAGAGCTGTGACACAGTGGTGCATGCCCTGCTCCCCAAAAAACCCACCCATCATCTCACAGCCAGACCCTGCAACCTAGCAGTAACTGCTATAGGCTATATAGGCTCCCTCAGTGAGATAGCAAGGCAGATTCCTTCCCCAGACTGGACACACTATGCACAGTATTCGCGACAGAGCCTCACGGTCGGTATTTCAATACCTTTGCGGACAAACAGTTGGCTGGACTGTTCTTGCTAGCTACTTCACCATAAACTTTGTCATGTAAAACAAATCTAGAGCCCTGCTTCAAACTGATTGCAGGAATATATTGGAGACTTAACTGTGCTCCTGGGTTTGACAGGAATGTAATTAGGTCAGGGGATAACTGTGCTGTAATAGATTCCTTGGACTTGGCTCTATCCAAGGTAGACACGCACAAATGCTGCTTCAGCTTGTATCCGCATGCTTGCCAGCAGCCTGGATTCCTGAAAACCTACACCAAGAGACTAGCCCATCTCAGAATGCAATTCAGGCCCTTGATGTGGGCTCTTAGCTTTGTACTTCTGCAGCAGCCTCCAACAGCAGCTCTAAAGACAGCAGGGTTTGAGCCAAAGTATAGATGCCTGCAGCTGAAACAAGCCTGCAATAAATAAATGCCAGAGAAGAAGGCAGGGGGGCAGGCTCTCAGCAGCACATGCAAGGAAGTGGATGCACTGATGCAGGCTAAGGTCATCCCAGGGACCTGGAGTTTGACACCCATGATTAAAGCCTAATCAAGAAATGTTTCCTGACAGTGAAGTTTATTAGGCAGTGAAGGAGGCTCCCAAGGGAAGCCTCATCCCACTGTTTCCGTAAGGAGTGACAGGGCAGGCAGTAGAGAATCAAGCCCCAGTGCTGGCAAGATGACCTAATGATCATTCTTTCAGGAGTAACACAGACTTAAGAAATTCCCTCCACCATTCCAGTAACATCCTTTCCACAGTTCTGCCAATGCTGCTGCTTACAAGGCACCATACCATTGACTAGATCACTGTAGCCCAAGTTGTTTCATGTACTGGGAGGGGTGGGGCTTTTGACCTTTATCAGGTCACTGATGTATTTTACACCATGACTCTACCAATGGTTGCATCTGCACAACTACTGGGCCAACAGGGGTTGTACAGNAGACCTTTCTTAAGCCATGCTATAGGTATATTTATACTATCCCTATGTGTGTGCAAAGAAAGGCAGTGAGGGATACGACTACACTAGAGGCCATTAATTAAACGATGGGCAGACCTCTGTAACTGGACATGACCTAGTATATATGGAAATTACCTTCATTTACAGCAGAGAATTTCACTTTTAGTATATTCTAGTATACCCTGATCTGGTATCAAGGAAGTTTCTGACACATACAATGAGCCACTAGTAACTTAGTGTTTTAGATCTGAAGGATGTTTCTGGTTTTACTTTAATGTTTAGTTGTCTCCCTTAAACATTTCCTCGTTATATTTTTTGAATGGGGGCAAGATCAGCTAGGTATCAAACTGTGCAGATCAACAAGAAGGCATTTTTTGCCCCATTTTGAAGTTAGCCGATGCCTAGCTCCCTTTTTGGGTTGGTTTTTTTTTTTGCGGGGGGGTG
>VZRI01008467.1:50397-65977 GCA_013397515.1 Upupa epops | reverse complement strand
GGGGGGTGGGGGGGAGGTGAGGACGAAAGGGAGAGGAGGAGATGTTAGGATCATCATGAAGTTCAAAATTAATGTCTCAACTTGTAACACACTTATCCCTCTTCCCACAACACTGGCTGCAGAAGCTACCCACGGCTGACACTACTCATGATGCTCCATATGGTTCTGCTTCCCTTAATTTTTCCTCAGCCTGGCAAACTTTGGCACTGCTCAGGTTTTTTCCTGGTCCTTGGGAAACAAAAGATTCCAACAATTCCAGTGTCTCCTTGCTTTGCTTTTACATAGCTCCCATGGTGCCATCTAAGAAAAACCTATTGTAGTGGTGAAGCATAAAGCCAGATTTGTCTGAACATCACTAGTGCTGCAGATCTATTCATATTGTTCTTAGTATCATTAACAATTACTTATATTACATTAAACAACCTCAGTAACACCAGGGTCTCTCACTGTCAGCTCAAAGCACACATACATCAACAAACGGCTGTGCTTGACTAAGAGGATAGCAAAGTCAAGGCAGAAAGGCTTCAGAGAGGAATGTCATTTTAAAGCACCCATGAGCTGACAACAGATTGCACAATTATCACAAACCACTCAACGAAACTTTCCAGTAGACCCGGGAAGTAACCATGTACACAGTGAGTACCCTGTATGCACCATAACTCGCAGCAAGTGCTTTTTGCAGCTCCCTTCTACACTCAGTCATGAAGGATACAGATCATTACAGCCTCCAGCTATAGAGCTTTAGCTCACAGAGTAGCAGCTCACACTTTTAGCTCTGGAGATCCCCAGTTCAATCTGCTGCATGTCAGCCAAGAGGGCAGCTGTCATATAATTACAGCCACAACTTTGCATGTGAAAAAGTAGGAAGAACACAGATCTTATTATAGAATTCTGTTTGCAACCTGCTGAAAAGCTCCCTATTTAAAGTAACTTCTTGTAAAAGGGAGGGGAGGGGGGAGTTAAAAAAAAAAAAGGAAAGTCTTCCAACTCAGCTTCCCAACGCCGTTTTGCAGAAGAAATCAGTGTTGTTTTGCAAACAAACTTTTGCTACAAATGCATATATATTTGCATATACAAATTCATGTATATATTCAATTGAAGCAGGAAAGTGCAGAGCTAGGAGTAAGGCTCTAGGGCCTTTTCAGTCAAAAAAACAAAAGAAACCCAAAAAATAAAAAGAACAAATTTTCATTGCTGCAATCTGAACTATCAGGTCCAACAAAACATCTTAGGTTTTTTCCCTGTCCTATACCATTCACCAGCAGCCACTGGGCTATAAATTTTATTAAAATTTTAAGTTCAAGGTATCTTAACTCAGTTACATTGTCTTTTTCAAACTGTAAATGCTCGCAGGGAGACTTAGCAGAATCTGAAAGGAGAATATGTTTGAACTACACACGTACAAACAACAGCAAAAAATTCAGTCTCATGTGAAAAGATATTTTAATGAGTACAACACAAAACAATTAGATTGTTTCTTCTTATCATGATTGTTCATCCTTCTGCAGATCCTTCTGCACTCAGACAGCAATTTTGGATGCAAACTTTTTTCCAAAGCCAAGTTGTTCAAAACCAGAACTTGAAACAATAGAATCCAGTTTTAAAGAATAGTTTTCCTCCAACAAATATTGCAGTAATCCCATCTTTCCTCAGTAAAGCTATTCCAGGTTTAAGATATGGATTAAATTCTTCGCAGAACATTCTTCTCTCCTAGACAGTCCCATCCATCCATCCATCCATCCATCCATCCATCCATCCACCCATCCTCCCTGGCCCAGCAGCACAGAACCCAGATTGCCCACTGTCTGGTCTGAATCAACCACTGTGGACCACAAGCAACAGATGGGCACTACCTCTCCAACTTCTGCAAACTACTTACCCATCTGCTCAAGGTAGAATGGTCTCACTCAAGCTGTTCAGTACCAGTCTGCAAGAACACAAACTCACCAAAACACGTCAACCACCTCACACACACTATGCCAGTGGCCCTTCAAATCTGCCTTGAATCGCAGTGCTGTGATCCCAACAGGATCTGAAGAAGTAACTACTAGAGAGTCCAGCAGAAAGGTGTGCATGCAGGTACAACAAACTGAATTCTCTCATCAGTCTCATTTCTGAAAACTTGTTTTCATTTGGTCCAGAGTCTTCTGCTCCTCACCTCAAGCAGGACCTACTCAGGAGAAAACCAACCTACCTGACCATTTTTCTCCCTTTTAGAAGAGGATGAGGGAGAGAATCAAGAACACAAAGCCCAGATTTGAAGCAAACTACGTGCAGCTGCACCAGCACTGAAACATTTGGGGCTGATTATACACAAAATCCTGGCTGGGCTCATCCTACAGAGGGGACCTATAAAAGGTTCACCTCTCCCTCACCTACTGCAACCAGGCAAAGCTCACAAACATCTGAACCACACTTGTTGCTGAACATCCAATGAAAGCAGAACAAACCTATACAGAAATTACTGAAATGGGACACCACTATGCTATTTTCTGGTATTATTTCTATAAATTTAGCACTGCTAAAAGATTCCAGATATACGTTCTCTGGAGACCAAAATCCTTTGTGTACCCTGAGCAGATATGCAGAGAGAACAGCAGCAAAATATGCACATGCTTTTCTCATCTCTCCCAGCCTGCCAAGGCTGAAATGACTGACAAAGGTCCAAAATGAGGGACACACATAAATTATTAACATTGCACCAATTGTCTCACTGTTGCTGTGACAGTCTAAAGACTGCAGAGAGGCAGGCTCGGCAGGAAAATATTATTTTACTTCAAAATCATTCAATTCAGGAAACTAACACACTGAGGAGAAAAGAATCATTCTGCAGTATGCTCTGTCAAACCCCAGGGATTTAAGACCCTTCATTTCTAAAACAAAAGCAATTTTAGCAGGAACAGGAAATCAACGTGAAGCATAAGGAGCTTCAGGTTCTAAGTAAGCAACACTGGAACAGCATTACTCCCAGACACAAACCCTAACAAACATCTTCTCATGCCTAACCCAGAAAGTCCATCACCCTTCTGTGAGCCAGAGAAGCGTTTTGTCTCTGCAGCCTCTCTTCAGAAAGAGCCAAGTGGCAAACCAGCAAGAGGATAATGAGTAGCTGTGCACTAGCAAGTGGAAGAGAGCCAAAAAGCCACTTCAGTTTGCCACCTGGGCTGTGACCTGTGCTTTAAACTCATGCAAGTCTCCAGATTCACATTCTCCCTGACCTTTTATTTCACTGCAGCTCTCATACTGTATGTATCTGCTGCCACAGCAGCCATGTACCCATAAGCAGTACACAAAGAGATCTATTCACTTCCTCCCCAAATATGTGAAGGGGAACACTTTATGCAGGGGTATTAGTTTGTTTTACATTAATTTCTAGAACTGGGACTAACAACCTGACCTTCGACATTTCTGAAAAAAAGTTAAATTATTTTCATCTTTCTTAGTAATTAGAATAGATTTCCTTTTCATTTAAACCCAAAATTTCCCTCACAAAATATTTGAAGTAGTTACTGAAATGTTTTCTTTAGCAAAGCCTTGCAAAGTCTCTCAAGATTATTAATAACATTGTGAATATGAAGAGGCAGAACATTGCTCCATACCAATAACAAAAAAGCACTCCATTTTTCACACAATAAACTAGTACTTTCTATTAGAACTTTTTTCATTTAAGAACCCAAAAATGCTCCAAATAACTCTAGACACTTATGGGGGCAAAGAAAAAACAGACCCTACCCCCAGTTGGATGGCATTCCTCTCTTTGGATGCAATGTGGTAACATTTGATTGACGTATCTGATCCATTTCAAAACTCCAGGCGATGTTTTAATCATCAATGGGCAGAATTCCTATTAGTTTTCAGGAAAGAAGAAAAAAAATAGAAAAACAGAGTAGAATACGGAGGCAGGACACAGAGCATCTGGTGTTTGTCTAGCAGATCCAGCTGATTTAGCTAGGTCCATCACAATCAACAGATTAAAGACAGAGTTGATGGCAGAAACTCAAACCTACCAGCATGAACCCTTTCCTCCCCTCCACCCTCTTTCTGCCATCCCAGCTCAACTCAATCTCCCAACTCAATGTGGAACGTTAGCCCCATATGAAAGGAAATTAAATAGGAATTGGGAAAGAAGTAGGAAGAGATAAACCATAGTTACAATTTAGGTTGGAAGAGACCTTAAAGATTATGTAGTTCTAACCGCCCTGCCATTGGCACAGACACCTCTTACTAGACCAGGCTGCTCATGTAAATAGGAAAAGCATGAAGAGCCCGTACAGGTCCTTGCAACGGCACAACACAGGAGATCAGGTGTGTACAAGGAGATAGCAGGAGAGCAGATGCAAGAAGCTGAAGGTTACGAAGGTTTCTGAGCTCAGGGAGTAAGAAACAGCAGCAGGCAGAGTACAGAAGTGAACCCCATATGCACAACAAGCTCAGCCTTCAGAAGCAGAACACCAGGCAACCCACTAGTTTGATGTCTGCTGTGAGAGGCCCCTCCATTATCAATGGAATGAAATACAGTGTGAACCTGATCCATTAAACAAGGCTTCCCAGTTTGCTCATACATTTATTTTGCTACCAGCCAAACTCAGATCAACCAATATTAACCATTTTTGCTTGGAAACAACTCTCCAATTACAGTCTTTCACCAAGCAGTTGATATAGTTTCATTTCAGTGCTGATAAGCACTGCAAGCCCTAAATACCCACCAGCATAAGAGGCAACACAAACCCAGGAAGAATTTAACCCCCTTCCAACGTTAGCCAGAAGGCAAGTACCACCAGTGTGACCCTTCCAGCTCATGATGCATCAGATCAGCCCACATCCCTGAGTGGGAGACCTGGAGCCAGGCACCCTGCCACTACAAGTGGAAACCTGGCTGAATGGTCAACAGGGAAATATTCCTGATCTAGCTGGCTGGCCACCAAGCCACTGCTCAAAGGTCTTTGGGCACACTGGTCAGTTACCTGGTTGTTTCTTAGATTTGTTCTGCATTCCCAAGTTTTGGAGGATTAACAGCAGAGAGGACCTGGAACTTGGGAAGGCAAAGACAAGCTGACATACTGCAAAAACAAGGGAGCAGCAGGCTGAAGATGGTATCTTGCAGTATGAAAAGTGGTTGCTACAGAGTGGAGCAGCATCTGGAGGAAACAGGATGGGGCTCGGAACATAAGGAAAGCAGGTAAAGGCACACCACCACAGAGAAAGGGCCTGTAACACAGGGTTGACAAATTGGATATCACTACCAGAGTCTTACCCCAGCCCCTAAAGCCTCTATCACTGACTGGGGAGCTCAGCAACAAGCAGGATTTGCCACAAATATGCCCACAGCTTCAGGTAGTCATTTAAGATATCTCAGGTCCAAACCATTTAAGAATCCTGAAGATAAAGACACAGATCTTGAATTTGATGTGACAGTCACACGGAGATCACACAATGAGAGAAGGGTACACTCCTAGTCCACTCAAGGTCTGCACAGCTGCAGCTCTTGCCTCCTTCAGGCTTCTGAGAACAAGTGGTTGCAACCAATCCCCTCCCCTCCTGCCCATCAGGAGGGCCTGAACCCTGGACCATCAGCAGTGAAAGCACAAACTTCCACCTCACACTCTAAATAATTAAACGCTGTAGGAGCAGCAGCAGACTCATAAAACTCTTACACAGACCAAGCCAGTCATTAATGGGGGTCAAAGATGAACGCTCAATTTTTTTTAAGTGTGCTTTGATGCGTGGGGAGAGTGGTGAGAGGACATCTTCATTATCCTCTCCGGTACCTGATGAATTTTTCCTTTCCTGGCTATCAACACCTCCTACTTCCACTCAAGCCCCATACTGCTGGCAATCATTTGGACAGCCAGAGACAATTAGAAAGTGTGTCTGGACGACACATGTGCTAGCTGGTCACCTGCAGGTAGGGAAGCAAGAGACCAGATCGGAGCAAAGCCAGGATCTACCAGAGGCTCAGCCAGTGTTTTAATAAGGACTTTGGGTTTCACATGGATGCTGCCAGGTAGAATCCCAGGACCAGCATGATGCTGAAAGTCATGCAAATCACAAACTCACACACTGTCTCCCCTATAGCAAGGAACAGAGCAGAGTACAGGCCAGTAAAATCAGTCAGAATTATTAGCTGGGCTTGGAGCCAGAGCTGGGAGCTGCCACAAGGGCAGGGGAAGCTGCCTGCAGCCCTGCAGGTCAGTGGGAAGGAAGTGGAAGTCCCCTGACAGGCAAGGAAAGGCAGCAGGCAGAAAAGGCAAGACATGGTTGAGAAAAGGTCAGCAAAACACTCGTCTGTCCCACTCCTTACAGCCTGAAAATACATACATACACACAAGTGTGAGCTTCTTAGTGCTGTGCTTTTTTCAGCCATTTTAAGGAAAGCTCTGCAATTCCCACTGTCTTTGCATTCCACAGTCCACACCAGTTTTGGAAACGGTTCATTAGGTTTTCAATCAATTAAAGGCTTGAATGGGGTGAAGGGAAAGCAGGTTGTTTTAGGGAAGGTATCACCACAAAAAAAAGCTAAAAAGCTCCCTCAGCGACACACAAGGATGCTGGATGACCCCACAGGCAGTGCTGATTCCAGCCTGCACCAGCTGAGTTTCTGCCAACCTGTTCTCCCTGCTGCGCCTGCTGTGTGGAGGAGAGGCCACAGACTCTAAGTGTCTCCAGGATTTCTGCTACTGTGCTGAGAAAGTGGCTGGTGTAGCACAGTGAGCTTTTATTTATTATTTATATAATTAGTACTGACAGGTGCCCCCTTTTTAAGTTCACTACAAACCTTCACCCGACAAACTGCAATACTTGTGCTCCCAGAGCAACACCAGCACTCATCCTGCCCAGCACAGCAAATGCAGCAGCTGTTACTTCCATTATTCTTGGAAAGAAGGGGGAAAATGGCTAGGACTCTCCAGCCTTGGCACCTCTTCCCTCCCGCTGTTTGGCTACCAAACTATGGTTACTATTCAGGGCAGAAGTGCTCAACAGGGCACACATTCCAGGGGGCTGAACCATCCCGCATAGCCAGGCTCAAAATGGTAGACAGCGATGAATAGCATAATTAGAAAGTACAACAGAAACCGCAACACAAAAACAAGTGGCTTCTATTACAAGAAATGGTTCTATGGTATGGTTAGATCCATCACCCCATATGCTGGGTTGTGGTGGTGCCTCAGGAGCCTGCTGCTATTATCTGTTTGCAATCACATTTCAGCCCATATTTCTGCTTTAATGCACGAAAGGCAGAGCTAATCAGATTCGCTCTCACTTTCTGCTTAATGTCTCCCGTTCCCAAGCATGCTCTGTAATGCTTCAATTGATGTTCAACTCACACCAGTCAGAAGCACACAGTGCCAAAAATTTAAGTAAAATATGCAACTACCTATTAATTTTAGTCCCTTTTTCCACCTATTATGTCTAAAATTTTTTCTAGACTTGAGCTTTGCAAATAAAAGTCAGGAAATTCCCATTTCCCTGTCTACACCACACCCAGCTCATGTATGAATTCTCTTCTCCAAACTGCTCCACCAGCAGTATATGAACAATTCATTACAACACAGAGCTATAACGTTTGCCTCTCACTCTCTGGGACAGTTTTTTAACATATCCAGGCCAGGAACATGCCTACAAGAATGTCTTCTGTTGGCACCATAATCACCCCTCTTTGTTAATCCATTGGAAGTGACCATCACATGCTCTCCTCCTCACTTTCTCCCCAGCATTATTTAATCACTGCAGTTCTACACAGGAACTCTAATGCACCCTCAGCATTTCCAGTACTTCAAACAGGGCCCTAAAAGTGCTGCTGCTGCTGTCACTTCATTCCTTTGTACTGCACAGAGCAGCTGGAGCATTGCTGTGATACCTGAATCTCCACTAGTGCAACCAAAACAACAGCAGAGAGGGCCCTAGACAGCAGATTGCATGAAAACTCAGCTAAGAGACTCAGGAAAAGACTGCAGGAAGAGACTGGCTTACTGGAACACTCATCATCACGAGCCAGGTTAAGCAGCGCAGGAGGAGTGTCGCCCATTGCAAACACAACTGAAAATTGGCAAAAAGAACAACCATAAAAAAAAATCTGCAAGTAGTCACAGGAGACGAGAAAGAGCTGTAGGTGGAAGACAAAAGTGCCAGGTTACATATCTCTATTCAGGAGGAGTGAAAAAAAGGGAGACTGCAGAGATGAAACCCCAGACAGCCCCTGCCTCTGTACACATCCCCCAGCTAATAGCCAGTACATCAGTCAGAACAATGGCAGCTCCAGAGAAGACCCCAATTATCCAGCTCCTTCACTAACATCCTCCCCAGAGGCTGCACGCATGTGCAAAGGGATGGAGGAAAAACATACTTCTCAATGAGATTACTTACAGCATTTTCTATATTGTCTCCTCTCTTTAAAACAAAATACATTATTGCAGCTGGCTTACAAATGTGTCAGATTTAAAAAAACAATCCTTGAAAACAAAGACACTTTGTGCTCAGCATATCTAATGGTCCCATTATTTAATATCAATACAGTTGTTTTTTCCTTTATTCACTCCATCCTTGGAACACAGATCCACTATAATAGTCACCCAGTGTATAATCTTACCATGCAAAGCAACACAACCTACAATAATTTCTCTCTTGCCATGTCTTCACATACCAATGAGAAGAATTTGGACTGAAATGTTTTGGAAAAAAGAAAACAACCAACATGAAACAAATCCCCAACAGCTCTCAAGTTGGTGCAAATTCTCTCGCCCCTCTCCACTACTTTTTCCTTATTTGAAAAAGGCTGCACAAAGTTTCAGTTTGGGCATCACACCAACAGCAACGTGCCTCCTGCACCAGACAGAGCTGCTTGGTTGGTCCACTAATGCACAGGTGCTACTGCCTCTCACACAACGCTCTTCACTGTCATAATCTTCACCTTCACACTGTACTGAATTCACCAGACACAGTATCTGCTCCCTTAGCCATAAAGCAATCACTGTAGGCCAACACATGCCTCCATGTAGTCTCTCCAAATGCACACTGTGACCTGCACTGTGCTTCTGCTAAGGAGATGCTTGGGCATGCACCTTATTAGGTGACACACTTCCCCTTCCCCGCACTAGCCAAGAGCTAAAGCAGACACAACCAATCCCACCATGGAGAGTGGGCTTCAGCATGCCCACATCTCTGACATCATCATATCCCCAGAGCAAGATGGCACTGTTTTGCAGTATCAGTGTCCCACTAGGCCTTCCTGATTTCTGCTGGTGCCACAAAATGAGTTAGGCAGCAGTACCTGGAACAATTCCAAGTTACAGTTAGAGACAGAAATACTTCCTTTTGGTGCTGCAGTACACAACTTCAAGCCTGGCTCACCATGGGCATGCAGAAAATTCTCCAGATGCTTTCTGCCCTTCTCATTTGTCTCAGGCCCCAGGGACCACCTAGTCCCACCAATCCCAAGGGCCCAGTCCAAAGAGCCACCTTCAACATATATGGGGAAACTCTTTCACAGACTCAGCCTACAGCTATCCCCTCAGGCAGCCCTCTCTTGCCCTCTCACAAGGGAGGGTTATGGCTACTATTTTTTCATCCCTTTAATGATAATAATATATTAGCATAATAATAATATATGAGCATAATAACAATAATAATAGTAAATCCTTAGGCTCATAGCAGTGGGCTGTTAGCAACAGGCTTCAGGAACTACGATATATCTCTTCCTGCAGAGACAATGAAACCAAATCTTTTTCTTTCTCCCTTTGAAAATACTGCTTGAGAATGGAGTCAGCATCTGGAGACACACACGTATATCCTAGGGAAAGAAACGAGAGGAGCAAGGGAAAGGGAGGGACCTGAAAATAAAGGCTGAGGGCAAGGTTTCACGTTACAGCTGAACTAGGCTAATAGTCCACTGCTGCCAAAAAACAAGGGCCCCACTTCCACCTTTCTTTCATTCTCTACCTCACTGCAGGCAAAACAAATCTCGCCCCTCATGCGCAGCAGCTCTGATACTAGCCTGAACCTGGTGAACAGGTTCAGTCCTCTGTCCCAGGAGAAAGATACTAACTTTTCTATATTTTTCAGACAAGACGGCTTTCTAAAAGCTGAACAAGATGGATCCATTTAGCGTCAGCCTGGGCACAAGGCAAGGAATACATCCACAGAAACACAGTTGTTTCACTGGTTAAGCCATGGCAAAAAAAAATACATTGCTGTCCTCATAGGACTGAGGTTTCACCAACCAAGTAAAACAAACAGCACAAAACAAGGGGCCCAGTTGAAAAGTCTAAAACGGAAGTGTTTGTCAATAACCTTAAAACAGGGAGTTTCACCTATTACCATGCTCTACACACCAACGGCATTTCTTAACTAGATGATGAAGGCAGCCATGCTGGCAAAGAATGACACTAACACCAAGTAGGCCCAAACCAAACAGAAATATGAGAGCTGCTGTAAGTTTCAATAGTAATTGTGCTCATTTCTAAACTGGGCTCTGTTATTATCAAACAAGATGGCTGCTTTCATTGCTTTGCTCAGAAATGTCTGTCTTCATTACAAATTTAACAATTAGTTTCAGGGTGTTCTTGATAAACATTTTTCGTTTTCCATCAGCTTCTGCATCACCAGATGAATAAAAACAATGCAGTTCTTTTAGATTAAAATAAAAAAAAATTCCAAGCCTATATTGCTCCACTGTCTTTATTCCTCTCCACCTCCTCTGCTCAATTACTAAAAGCAATTTACAGACAATAAATGTAACATCACAGCTGCCTGTATGAAGTATTCCCTTCATTTTATAGATGAGGTTACAGGCTATACAGAAATTAATATCAGCAATGTCTACTTCAAAGCTGGATAAGCAAGAAGAACAGATGAATTCTTAAAGAATGCAGATCATGCCAGCAGTCTGGCAAAATCAGTAATAAAAATTTAAGGATGTCAGCATTTGGATATCAACTCCTTGAATGTATGCCTAAATAAGGTAACAAAGAAAAGCTTGCTTTGAGGTTTTGCCTGGGTTTATCCTGTTTTTATTAGGAGCAACATAATGAGATTTCAGATTTACCACTCAGTGTACCCCACAGACCAAATGCACTCACTCTGCTACTAAACACATGCTAAATGCTAACCTCATGGACCCAAAGAGGGTCTTTCCAGTTGGTGCATGATTACCAGGAATCTGCAGCTAAAAACTGTACAGTTTTAACTGATGAAGACAAGCAAGCCAGGAGCAAGTCCAACAGTTTCTGCCATAGCCTCACTGTCTTTGGCAGGGCTAGGAGGAGCAAAAAACTACATCTGCTGTTAGAATTGCCAGTGGTAACTTTGAAAAAGCACCAGGAGTAGGAACACTAAAGGGAAAAAAAAGGGCCGTTTTGTGCAGGCAGTCTTCTGATGATAACTGCTCCTTAAGGCTTAATAAAAGTGCAGGGCCAACTTTTCTCCTTCCACACATTAGCAGAGCTCAGAAATAGCACCTGAGTCTAGTTATACAACTCAGCAGGCACAGTTTCTCCTAAGACAAAAACACCACCAGCAAGCAGCTACTCCAAAGACTGAGTCATCTGAACAGCTCCTTCAATGGAATATAATCCTATTGAGAATTGGGGTGATGGCATTGAAGAGAAAGAGTGTTAATTTTGGCTCGCCTTAATTACACTGATTCCACTCTATCCATTTATGGCCAAGCCTAACTCTTACAGGTTAACAAATTCACCACGTTCTTCCATCCAGCCCCGAGGTCCTTTCCTGACACTCTTTAGCCAGCAACTGCCTGTCATTGTCCATATTTCCCTATCCCTGACTAACACAAACTAGTATTTGTACAACCACGGCACTTGAAAATCTAATTTAGAATTAAGGCCTTCATTTCTAGCCTGCATACAAATACTAACAGGATGCTGTGTGACTAGCAGAAACCCAAAAGCATCAGAAACCAGACAGGCATCAAGAGGACCAAAAAGCCAAACACAACACAAAGGATTTGGACTTGTAAAATCCTTCACATGGGGACAGCTGATAAAAACAGTAACATTTCAAGCAGAACTGCCATTTTCTGCTTTTTTCACTGCAGCAGGTACAGAAGTTGGTACCAACTGATACCTGTGCCCTTTTCACCCAAGTCTGCAATGGCATCACCACCTCACATTAGCACTGACAATAGCTCAGCAGATGTGGCTGCTGCAGAAAGCACCAGCTTTCCACAAGCAGGAGTCCATACACAGAGCCCAAATCCACACTCCTGTTTCCAGGCAAAGACTGAGATGCTCATTGAACCCACCAAGCCATGACACCTCCCAACAGCTACAAAACAACAGCAGCAGGATAGAGGCGACCTAATGTGCTTGAACAGGTAATGCTGTGGTTTAAACTAGCACCTTGATATTATCAGCAACACCATGGGAGTCCAGAGCTCCTACCACAACCCCAGTCCAACAGCCCCCTCACTAACTCCACCTCAGAACAAGTCATGGCACTGCCCTCTATCCTAAACTCTTGCAGAGGGAGTGGACTGAGAAAGAAACCAGTGGCTCAGGCCGTGAATTTTATTTTTTGAGGTTGGCAGATCTGTTGCAGAGACTAATCCACTGATGTTTTTTTCTAATACAAGGAACATAGAAGATGCCTAGGATTTGATAGCTGCTTTTTAATTAAATTGAAATAAGTAAATCATAGCCTGTTGCCATGGAGAATGAACAGACACAGCCTCTTGACTCCAGGGCAGGATCAAGCAAGAGAGGCAGATAAGGCTGTGAAATTAAAAACACCTATTTTAAAGCAAATGGTCTCAATAATTAGCAAAAACCATGGCATAGGGAAACAATATCACCATATGGCAGGAAGTGATTTTCAAGGTGAACTACAAAGCTGTTTTAAATAAATTAATAAACTGGTGGAGCTGTTCGGTCACTTGCTGAATCATATATGCAGGATTACACATTATTTTTTAAATGCACCAAAATACAGCAATTTTATTTCACTTTCCTGCCTATAGCTTGCATTTGTGTCTGCTCTTAATTTTGAGGACTTGTTTCAAATTATTAAAACAAGTGATTCTAGTGAAAGGTGTTGCTCACTGCCCACAGCAGGGAGTTTAAAACTAGATCATCTCTAAGGTGCTTCTGAACCTACATGATTCTATGTTTCTGCAATTAACACTTGCACCTATATGGAGTTACCAGAGAGCTGTCAGACTCACACATTTTCAAAAGCCTTGCAGTTCACCTTAAAGCAAGAACCAAGTTTATGGGATACAAACTCTTTTATCACTTCCTCAGGGACATTACACAATCCTGGCCAGGTCATCAGACACTAATGAATGCACAGAATCAGTGCATCTCTGTTATGACTTCCATGACAAAAGGAACTTGCCCATTTCCCATCCTGTACTACACCTCTCAAGAAGGTCAACTCCTTGAATCTAAAGGTAATGTTGGTCCGCCAGCAGAAGGCACCAAGGCCTTCAGTGCAAGCTTGGCTCATGAACAAGGGCCTTGCATACTCCCTTCCCAGTTTGTCCAGCAGAAATGGCATCAAAACCATTCCAAACATACTTCCAGTCTCACCTGCTACCAGCTCACACAGCAAAGGCTGTCCACAAAAATGCCAGAGAGAGGTTGTCACCACCCTTTTAAGACTCTTCTCCTCTGCTTGGATCTAAAAGGGATCACAGCAAGGAAAATCCCTCATCACCTTTTTGAGCCAAGCCAGTGCAAATCTGAACAAGACTATCTTAAAACTTCCAGTGAACATGTGGCTACAGTGCACCAAATTCATGATAGTTTAAAAATACTTGACATGAAGTATAACTAATGACTCAGTTTCAAAAACGTGGTGTACATTTTTTTGAAGGGAAAGAACAGATGAACTTTCACTTCAAACCTCCCATCAACTCCAGAGGGAAAGCGCTACCTTTTCTCCTAGTTTGTGAAGATACAAATTGTCAACCACAGTCATTAGTCTTCCATGGCAGCTACCCACACACATGAAACAGTCAGGGTCCCAATTCAGGCCCTCATGACACAGCTGGTTACATTACAAAAGTCACATACCAAACCCTAAGCAGCCAAAACTGAGTTGGCTACTAACAAGTTCCCTTCTGTTTCCCACCATGACCAAAAAACACCGGCAAAAGGAGGAGAGTTGGGACAGGAATATTTAAGAAAAATGAATCAATTAAAAATCCATGTTGCTTACTTTCACAGTTTTACATAATTTTGGAGCATTTGCTGCTTTAACTGAAGTTACACTACATAAAATTTGTGACTTTCATAAAAAAACAAATTCAGATTCAAGTCTGCATGAAGATATGTATGAACCTGTAAATCTGGTTCATGCTGAGGGACTCCAACAGGGAACCCAACAATACTCTAAAAACACTGAGGTGGGAGTGGCATAAGTGACTAACTTGTAGTCTTTGGACATCTGAGGCTGCCAACAGTAGCTGATCCTCCTTGCTCATGCATCTCCTTTCTTTCTAAAGCCTTCAGGGAAAGGAGCTGTGAAACATCTTGGAACACATTAGATGCACTGGAAGGTGCTAGACACCCTCAGCTTCCTCTCCCCACCATCTTCCCTAGCATGTAATTGGTTTCCTACTGATTGAACCACAGTCCTATCCCACCACCTGAGCACAAACAGCTTCATTGGGGCTGTTTCTGCCCCACTTATAGCTTTATTTACATTTAATTTTGAGTCAAAGAGATTTAGCACAATTATCAAGGCCAGTGTAGCACCTCCTTCTGAAAGGGAATTGTGGTTTCTTCTACACCTCCACAAGCTAAGAACCATGAAGGGAAAAACTCCTTCCTAGAGACACTCCCAGGTGCACAGAGCCAGGGTTAACAGGCACCTGTGTTAAGACTTGAGCCAGGCAGCCACTTGCTGTATAAAGGAAGACGATAGTTATGCCCAGGAGCAGATCATTTTCATATCACAGTAAGGACAATCACAGACCAAATTTAAAATAAAAATTAAAGAAAAAACAAACAAAACCCCTCACACATAAAAAAAAATGTTCCCTTCAGCAGCATCAGTGCTGTGCACACAATGAGGAGAGAGCACCTGGGGGGCCAAGCTCCCTGTCCAGGCTGTCCAGAGTCCTGTGTTTCCATCATTCAACCCCTCCCCTTTCCTGCTCTTCCCTGACTTCTAGCCTGTCCCTGTGCCTCCACAGCTCCCTGCAAGCCCCTCCTGCACCCACAGTCCATCTCCCCAGGACCACTTTCTGCTACCCACAAACTTCTCCTGACCTCTACATCTCCAGCACCACTCTCTTGGCACCCAGACACAACCAAACCAAGAGAGTTTGAGAGATGAAGCCCAGGCTTCATCCAGCAGCCTTGAGAGATTATTTCCCACTGGGGTCTCCCCAGACCACTGCCCACACGGAATTTCTAGCCACAAAGCTCGGTAGCTGCGCAGACACTCGTTTGGGAAGCGGGTGGCTCATGTCAGCAACTTCCAGCCACAGTCCCGGTAGCCGAGGGGCTACAGCAGCAGGCTGGCTCGGGAAAGGCAGCTCGTTAGCGGAATGGCACTTCAAGAAGAATATCAGGGTGATCTTTATTTTTGTTAGCAGCCAGAAAGCTCCTTCAGTGGGGGG
>VZRI01008467.1:1586-49945 GCA_013397515.1 Upupa epops | reverse complement strand
GAGCTGCCGGCGGGGCGGACTCCCACGGCGGGGCCGGGCGCGGAGGAGGGTTCTGGCATCTCGCAGCGCTGCCTGGAGGAGGAGGCGGCGGCAGGGCAGGGCGCTGCCTTCGGCCCCTACCCCACCCCTCTCGGCTCCCCGCCTGTCCCCGGAGGGGTTTGGAGCTACGGCGCGCCTCAAGCAGGAGCGGGCTGGAGGAACTGACTAGAGGAAGGGCTGCAGCACAGCTAGAAGGATGTTGCAGGGGTTTAGCCAACCTTTGTTAGCGAGGGGCAGGAGTATACCCACCCATAAAACGGACCCCTGAACAGTGGTTTTGTTCCTCTCCAGCTGTGTTTCATGCCCTGATGCATAGGCCTGGGCCTGCCACAGTAGTCTGGAAAGTAAATAAAAACGTAATTATGTGCGTTCCAGTTGTGGCTTGCAATAAAAGTGAGGAAAACCCCTCGTTTTCTCTAGAAGAGCTCAGAAAAATGGCACTACTGAGTCAGATCAGCACCCTGCCTCTGAGAATGCTGAACAGACAAACCGTAAGAAAAGGCTGTTGGCTCCAACAAGCAGACCACAATGCTGCCCCAGAGCAATTTCCCCATTACCTGGTGATCCTGTGGTCAGGCACTTCCTAACCCACAGCTGAGGTCTTTGCATTTAACAGCTTCCAAAAGATTTTTCATCAAAGCATTCAGTCATTTGGGTTTTTATAACCATGTGAAATTTTTCTATCTACTGCATCATGCAACAAGCATTCAGCTCTCTTCTTCAGGCAGCATTTAGTCATCAACTTTTGTTTGCCAGGCTCTAAGTGGGGGGCAGAGAGAGATCACCTTTCTGCAGCTCTTTAATACCCCAATATGCCATTTTTCTTCACAAGCCAAATCTGAAAAACATTAGACTGCCAAGTCAGGCCGTGTATAGGAAGCACAGATGACATTTCTATCAGAGATGCAGACAGCTCAAAAAACCTTGGAGTCCTTTATCAAATAAAACTGCAGATTCAATGAGCAGCTTCCCTGCCACTCTAGTCAGTCATAAGATTGCTCCTACTCTGGCATCAGCTTTCTAGGCACCACAATTTACATTAAAAAATGGCACCCTGCAAGGCAGAACATACACAAGAACGTGCAGACCATAAAACTTCCTCTATAAAGTGAATACAGTATAAGACCAGTGGCCATCCAAAACACACCAAGAAGCTGTGAGATTTAGTCAGCCCTGCAGATATTGTTGCACCTGCCCTGAGGTAACAGTAGTGATCTGCTTTATCCAGCAAGGTCACTCTTCCAGTGAAAACAGATATGAATTTACTACAATAAAGATATGGCAGCAACAACAGCAATTTCAGAAAATCACTTTTCAAGGGATCAAGGTGCATTTAGTGCAACTAAAATTAACAGGGACTGGCAAAGTCTGTAACCACATTAGCTTTCTGCAAATTTGTTTTTCTGCTTTTTATTTTAGAGCCTCTGCTGTAGCACACCCTCCTGCAACCACGTGTCCCTGGTAGCGATAATGTTCCATGCCGAAATCTACGCATAAAATAATCTTTTTAATTACTGCCTCTGAAAGATTTTTCCCTGTCTCTTCTGCTAACCTTCAGGCTCTCCCTTTCCCAGCTCATTACAGGAAGCAAATCCACAGATGAAAACATATGAAATAGAAGCAGATACTGCCAGAGCATCAAACATGAAATACGCCGGCACTGCTCCACAGACAGCATAATCAATGCCCTTCCTCCCACAGCAAAACCACCAAAATTCTTTGTTCCTGCATGTACTCATCCCAAATCTCTACATAGTTCATTGCTTCAGCATGTGAGATACCCCCACAGAAACCAAGTGAGTGAACCTAAATAATTGCTGCCCTAAAATGAGTGTGTACAGCCAGCTAATAAAGGACAGAAATGCATACTCATCATTAGGAGAGTATTTGTCAGACAGCAACAGCTCAAACCCCTCAATCCTTATCCCAAAGGACACCTAAAAATTGTTCTCAAAAGATAAAGCTCAAAATTAAAATGCACAATCCCTAGATACTAAAGCTCATGGATTTAACAGACACATTGCCTTCCTGGCCCATTACCACCTCCCTGCTGACCTCTCCCTTTGTCACCAGCACAAACAACCCCTTTTTGCTAGTGGTCCAGCAGAGAGCCAGCAGCCTGTCAGTCACTTCTGCTCACACCCCTTTCCTCTCCATAGGTGCTCTTATTTTTATTTCCTCCAGTGGTCAAATTGATTAAAATAATTAGATTAAACTAAGAGCAATTGTATCTAATCTGTAGTTAGCTTGAATATTGTTGCTTTCTGTCAGATCTGATAAAGAGACCCTGGGCCCAAAAGCTTGTTTGCTTTTTCCATCTCTATCAGTTGATCTAATAAAACATATTACCTTTCACCAGAAACCATGCTTCCCTAGGATCTTCAGACCATCATGACTACACTACCACTTTTAATGTCTTGCCTGCTTTAATCAATTCTTCCAGGTTCTCTTATCTGTGAAATAAAATATGATAAAATTTATTCCCTTCTGTATTGATTCTTACACTGTTTTCATAAATGTAACATACAAGTACCTTCTAGGACTGCATTAGCTGACCTGACTAACATCTGTCATGTAGAGGGTTTGTTTTTCTTGTTCTGTCCCCAGAAAGAAAATGATGAATGGTACAAAGTCATTTGATTTCATGAGGGGGTTTTTTTCCATTTCCTCACTATGGTCTGCGTTTAAACCAGAGAAAATGAGGACGATGGCAATTTCTGTGATAGACCTTATTTCCCAGAGAAGTTAATTTCAGAGCGTTGAGCCACCCATAGAAAGATTACTCCTGCACAAAGCAACATTTTAATATGTCATTCCCCACCAAAGAAAAGTTAATCCATATTCTTGACAGTTGTGACAGAAACTTCCTACAGAAAGCACAGTCTTTCCCTTTCTGCAGGAAAAAGAGTTTCAACGCATGATCCTTGGTCAAACACATTATCACAGATTATTAGCATGTAGGCCAGTCTTTTACAGACCTAAATAGGAGAATCTGAAAACGAAAGAGTAATGTGCCTTTCAATTGCACTGCAGCAGGATAGCTTGGAGAGAAAATGGTAGAACAGACTATTTCATGCTAAAAAACAGAGATAATTTACTTATGTGTAAGGAATCGCACTGCTGTTCCTCAAACAGGAACCCTGAACAATCCCACTGTCTAAAAAGGTAGTAGGTACAACATACAAGCCACTGGGAGATGGAAGCTGAGTTGAGGAATCATCTGTGCTCAAGCACTGAAAGCAGAAACACCAGAAGACCTCAGGGAGACAGTAGACAGCAGATTTAATATGTTTTAGCAATGTGATATGGCAGCAAAAATCATGCAGTTAATTTAATTTGGGGTTGTAAAGGCAGAGACCTCGTCTCACAGATATAGGCAATAGTCCCATTTTTTAATATAGTGGTGAGACCGCAGTTTGAAGACATGGACAACTCAGTGCTACCTAGATGTCAACAACTTGAAGTGAAATAAAAAAAAAAAAGGAGGAACAGAAAATGATAAAAAAGCTGGAAGGGATTACAGCTTGTGTAGGTTGGCCAAGTAACAACTGTGAAGAGCATCATGGGAATTGCATATGAGAAATTCAGGGTGCAGAAGCACCAGGGAGTGAGAAAGACTGTTGAGGGTTGTCTGAGGGAGTATAAATGGTATAAATGTAAATGTAAATTAAGCAAAGGAAACATTAACTACAAGACTGCAAGACAGTATCCCAGAGGAGCTCCCATCACCTGATTACACACAAGACGGGATGGAGCAAAGCACATGAGAAACTACTTAAGAAACCTGGATTGCAGGAAGGGATTAGAAGAGGACAATACGCCTTTGGGAACCTTTAGGTACCCACTAAACTGGGACATCTGCAGAGCAATAGGTCTCAGCTCAGTATATGGCAGAAACCTTCTCTACACCATTACTGGAGACACATGTAGACCAAAATGATGATGCTTAGTTCCAGTGGGTAGCCAAGGAGGGAGTGTTGTATTCAGAGGGGTTGTGTCGGAGTTTTTCCATTTTATCACTGGAATGTGCTTGAGAGGTCACTGGCTCATCATCTGCTAAGAACAGTGGTGACAGCACCCCAGTGTTTTGGTATTGTCACCATAACGTTCCCTTGGACTACACAAACCTTAGAAAAGAAGGACAGCACTTACCTTTCCCAAGAAATCTGTGGCATCCAGATTCAACAGTTAATTGGAATCAGAAAAAAAAGCAGAGGCTTTACTATTCCTTATTTAGAAGGATGAGTTGAAGATAAGTCCTTTTTGTAAGAGGGGGAATCCAACTTAAACTTGTGCCTATTACTCCTTTACATCATACTGTGCCTCCAAATAGTCTTGTCTGTCTCTTATATGGAAGACGACACCTGACAGTATATGTTCCTCCCAAGCAAATGCTGCTACACCGTGTTGCTGCTCCCCCTAAATGTGGCACATTCACAACAGAAGCAAGGGGGGAGCGGGGGGAAAGCTAAAAAAGTTCTTTTAGTTTGGAAGGCCTCAGAAACCACCCAGTTCCAATCCCCCTGACATAGGCAGGGACACCTCTCACTAGACCACGTTGCCCAGAGTGCCATCTAGCCTGGTCTTCAGTATTTCCAAGGAAAAAGCATCCACAGCCTCCCTGGGCAACTTGTTCCAGTGCCTCACCACCCTCATAGTGAGGAAAATCTACTGTAAATCCACTCTCTTTTAGCTTGAAACCACCACCTTTATCCTATCTCTAGAGTGTTCCATAAGGAGTTTGAATTTCTTTTCTTATTTGGTCTATATTTTTTTCAAAACACCCCTTAGGGAAGAACGTGCAATGACAATTATCAGTCCAACCACGCACAAAGCACACAGAGCTACTGTCCCCCATAACTGTTCCCCTTAAGTGTCTTTTCTCTACATAGAAATGTCAAAATCCTCGTGAAGGAAACCTTTCTACTTGTTTATTTGAATGTGAAACACATGCACAAACATACAGCAAGTACAATACTATCGTTTGGGTTTGAGATAGTCTGGTAATGAATTGCTGAAGCATATGCTGAAATTAATTCATCACACCCCCTAGTTTATCACAAACCTCTGACTGTTTCACTTGCACTCTGCCTAATGGCCCATCTTTCTCAGGGCAGCATATGTTGTAAGCCTCTCTTGTAATTTCACATGCTTACCTTGCAGGCTATGTTTAAAGAAAAAAAGAAAGGCAGGCAGTATCTTCTCCTTTCCTTTAATTGCAACCCTTGTCTAAGCACTGAGACAGGCACTGTCAGCTCTGAAAAGTCAAGATTAATAAAGCAATTAACAATTGATATCTAGTGACTTATCATGACTGGGGATGACAGATGCTGCATTCATTTTAGCTCTGCAAAACCCAAAATAGCTAACCTGATTTTTATGGACAGCAAGACTATTTTAAATCTTTTGGCCAAAGGAAGAAGAGTTGTAGCTCCTTCTATTAAACCGTTTTCTCCCAAACTCCCACCTCCTTTCTGCACACGCCACAGGAAAAGCCCATCTGTACAGAGGTCTAGGCTGGAAGAGCTGCTGTACTTCAGCTTCACACCCCGTCTTGGCCCGAAGGAGTCTGAACTCACAGAAATCCCAAGAGAGCGACAGCCCAGCTGAAGTTTTACTTTCTCTTCCCCTTGTGCTGGCACAGTACTGCGCTTCTTGAATAAACAACCCAACCGAGCAGGAATTACATCACCTCAAAACTGCGGTTTCCTTTACACATTAAAAAGAATGGCACGCATTTCCATTCACGTAATTATCAGTATTATCACCTCGCCTCACACTGCTTCTTTTCCAGCTTCTCGCTGTTGGGACGGTAAGGGACTTCCCAGCCTCTCTGTTCCTCGTGAGCAGAGAGCTCCTTTGCAACTGAGCTGCAGCCATTTGCTCTTCCTTGTCTAAACCCTCCCAACAGGCTCAGGAACTTTTCTGGCAACCAGGAAGACTTTAATAGGTGGATGAGCAGCAATTCAGCACATTCCCTCTGCAAACGTTAATTTGGGAAATTACAGCATACGTATTCTGGCTTTCCATGCTAATTTGCCTCTGACAAGTTTTCCTTACTGTCAAAATGGTGGATACCTCTGTAAAAGAGAGCAGTAGCTTCTGCAGCTCTGCTACCTCAGCAGAGACCTCAACGAGGCAGACATGAGCCTGATCAATAGCTGCATGAGAAATCAAAAATGAAAGCAATATGCTGAAGAAATCAGTGCTGGTGACTCAGGAAGAAGCTTCTTTCTTTCCTAAACTGTAAGGAGCTAAACAGCTCCTACTTACCTAGCTATTTGTTCCTACCTGGACAATCTGATGCAAATAAGAACATAGGCACTTGAATTCTGGCTTCACCTCTGATCCTATGCAATTTTAGAGAAATCATTTAACCTTCTGAGTCTCCATTTTTTTCTGTCTTTGAGGCTGAAACATCATGCTGTGCCTTGTGAAGACTTCTGAAACGCTTTGTTTTAATGGCATATGTCAGTGCCAAAAGCATTGTTAGTAGCATTATAGGACTAATTCCCTCACGAGGGAGGGAAGCTCACTGTGGTACAGGTATTTTGGGTAAAATTATTAGCCCTGGAAGTGCTCAAATATCATTGCATAAAATTGTAGGCAGCCAAATCTTTCAGCTGGGATAAAAACCAGAGGCCCTGACAGGTTATTAAAAGACATAACATTTTGAAGAAGCCCATATGTTAGCTTTTCCACATTCACCCCACTCCAATTTGGATAATTACATTCTGACTCCTTAAAACAAGGTGGCTGACCTGCCTGGCCCTACCAGCTGTATATCCAAATCTTCATGTGGGCCAGAGCAGTGCAACACAACCCACATATTTCAGAGAGCTGAAGGAAAAGATGAGCTCCAGGAAAAGTTCACTGGCTGGTGAGGAGAAAGAATCCTTCCCAGAAATGAGAACCCTCTCCTCCTGCCCAAACAGTCCATGCCAAAAGCTGACAACTCACTCTCCTGCATCACTTCTCATGGGAACCTGCCTGATACTGTCAAAGCACCACCACGCTTTGTTCCCAGATGGCTGTGTCACTGCAGCACTGGTGCTATGAACCTTGCAGATCCACAGCTCATAACAGTCTGGCAGTTATTAATAGTGCAGTACCTTGTAACATACTAGTTACTAATAGTAACCTGCACTTCTATTTTATCATTAACAAAGAAAAACATTTTATCCCAGACAGTAGGTGGAAACTAGAATCAAGCGAGAGAAAACATTAACTTTTACATTCTTCTCTTCCCTTGGAGAGGTACTCTCTGACCTTCTCCTTTTTCACTTATAAACTCTTAGTGATACTGCACTGTGTATAGCAAATCTTGACCACCACATAATCCCAAAACATAGAACATGGCATCTGAGCCCTTGGCATCTTCCTGACACAGCAGAGAAGAGGAGCAGCATATCATGCAATGAGTTTTCCGCCCTGGACACCAAACCCAAGATAAGATGCCATTTCCAAGCAGTTAAAGGAAGTAGGTGCAGCTCCCAAAATCTGTTCAATTTTGCATTTCAGATACTAGTCTGACCCAATAATGGTGTCAGTATCCACTCTCCCATCATGCATGGGAGATGTCTATCCATGATGGTGTCTATCCATCATATAGACAGCCCTGTACCAAGACACTATCCAGCAAACTGTCCAGTCTGGTTCTTCATGCTTCATGGATGCAAAGGAGGGGAATTTGTCCAGATCCTACTGCTTCACAGGTGCTGGTGGCACCTGGGCCATGACACAGAGGCACCAACCCCAAAGGCTAGAAGACATTAATAGCTGGGGATGTTCTGTATGGCTATAGGTGCCAACCATGGGAGTCTGTGGTCTGAGGGCTACCAGGGGAGCTGGCAGAGGGTTGTGGGCAGCCAGGGGACAGGGAAGGGAACAGCGAGGACCTAGGGCACCATCTGGTGGCTTTACTCACTGCCTTCCCTAAATCCCTGTCTTACGGGGTCGCAGTGTTGCATGGCCAAGGGCAGATGAGACACCAGGTCTTTCCAAGACACCCTCCAGCAGGAAGAAGAAACCTCTGCTCTTAGCCCAGCCTTGCACACCCTTAGGGCACTGCTGGGTGGGACAGCAGTGCAAACCAGAGCAGTAATAACCGTTTCACTTGGGTGCTGTTCAGTCAAGCACCTGTCTTGATAAATAACTGCCCTAGCTGGGTAATTAGAAATTATTTACAGTAGTGACACCCCTGAGAAAGAAAAAGAAGAGTAGAATACAAAGTGATGAAGAAGAACACCTAGGATACACATTTCATTGTTGGTATCCACCACATCTTATCCACAGGTAAAGGCAAATATAGCTGTTGTGTTATATAGCAACACAACAGTACCTATGCAAGATCTTGTCTTCTGCAGAATAAGATGAAACCCAACAAACCATTCAAGACTTTGCAAATTAGGATTTGCTGTAAAGCACTGTGAAGGAATAGTTTTAAAGGAACTAGATAACCTCATTGTCACCAACCACCTTTGCAGCAAAGCCAGCTGAGACAACATGCGAACAATCTTGTTGAAAGACAGCATCAGGACCAAGGCTCACATGTGGTAGACAGGACAAACTATCCTAGTGCTAACACAGCACCTCCTTTAGAAGGCAGCTGACAGCGCATTTCCACCCCACACCACTGCTTACTTTGATTATGGATCTCCACTTCCCTGAAATCATGCCAATACAAACAGATAATTCAACAACTGGGAATCAAAGAGATACCAGCATAACCTGAGAGCAATCTCTGTGCAGAACAGCACCGTGCAGGGGGAAGCAAGGAGAGACGAGACCCTTAGGGACACAGGTTTTAGGTTGAATCCATTCTTAACATTCAGTTTAAAGCCAAATGTATAGAGTGATCACAATAAGCCAGTCCTCACATGTCTCCTCTGTGGAGCTGGCAGAATGGACCTTTATTTATTTATTTATTAAATTGCTCAACACTTAAAAATTAACTCCTCTCATCTTGCCAGTAACACTCATTTTCACAGAAAGTTAGTGGCTGGAAGGGACCTCAAAGTCCATTTCTGTATCTATTCTTATGGGCATACAGCCAGGTAAGAGAAAAAGAGCAAACAACAGCTTTCCTCCCAAAGAAATTTCTGCTACACAACAGCTGTACCAATATGACATAAATTATATATCCTAGTCTCTTCTAGCTGTGTCTAAAGGCATTTCCCCGTTCCTCCTTGGAAAACTCTTCACTTTTTTAAAACATCCCTGCTCTCAGAGTCTTTTCTTTTATACCTTTGTCTCTCACTCTGCAGCTGCCTGTGGCACACAGTGCTTACGAACTGATAGTAGTTTGCAGCTACCTAGCTTCAAAATGGCCTTTTTCTTGTGCCTTTTACCCTTGTGAGGCCAATTCAAAACCCAGTGACTTCCCCCCCCACCCCGATTTTGGCAAGCTCTGGCACGCAGCCCAAGCCCCCAGACTTGCCTGTGTCTCTTGGAAATGTGTACTTTTTCATATAATTGATCAGACGCAGTGTGAATCTTCCAGTACTTTAGCACAGATTGTTCTAGAATAGTCTTTTCTAGCCCAAATACAGTCCTTCCTCTTGTGTTTCATTATAAACAGCTTCAGCTGCCGAATCTGTAGAGTTGTTCAGGCACATATATAAGAAACACACGACTCCAAAAGGTAACAGACAATTCACTGCAAAGTGAGATCCTTGCCAGGAAGTTTCCAGTAGCACACAGTATTTTTAGCATTTGTAAAATTTAAAAAGCAAAGCACAAAAAAACAAGCAGCATTCTTTTGAAAGTTTTCACTTCTCATCTAATCCACCAGCTTCTGCTGAATATTTTATTGCTGTACTGAAACATATTTATAATTCATCTCATGATTTCTTCGAATTTGTTAAGGAAAGGAATTGTTATACCTGTACAATCCTCCCTAAATTCCTCCATGAGCAAAATGTTTTCTGGCCATATTGGTAACTACTAAAATTGTTGATTTCAAAAATATGTATTTATAATTGTCATGATCACTTCACAAAGGGAAAGCAGGGTAATAAATAAGCACTGCTGTCTATTCATTGCTCTTTCTGAAATCAATTCCTTGACACAGTGAAGAGAAAAAGCATTTTCCTGTGGTTAAAGAAAGTCCAAATTGCATGTTTGAAATCTCTTCTAATAAAAAGAGCAAAGCAATAAGCGGATTATCTCTTTAAACATAGTATAGGAAGGCTGAAGGCCCTGGAGACATTTTCCATAGCCTCTATCTCTGATGCATAGCAACATTATCTTCAACTAGAGAGGGTCCTATGACCCTGGAGCTCAATTTTAATTTGATCTTCTTCTTTAAAGAGGTTTCTATGATTCCTCTCAAGTTATGCTGCATATTCTTATTTTGGGTTGGTTTTGTTTGGTTGTTATTTTGTTGTTGTTTTTTAATCTGACATAAAACAGTCTCAGCTTTTTGATCCACTGGTTTGATCGTGTTATATGGATATTTAATGTAACTTCTTTGCTCTCAGAACTAGAATATGCATCAGCACAAATGGTAGGCAAGTTCCAACTGACAGGAGACAGAAAAGATTGGAGGGCCTCCCTCCTCCCCTCTGGTCATTTTGAGTTTCAGACCTGGCCAAATGATGTATAGGAGTGGGGGTAAAGTATTCTTATATCTTTGCTGGGAAACACTGGCTTGCTGAAACAAAAGCAAGCCTATTGGTTTTGCTGGGGCAGGGGTATTGGTTCCTGCTCCCACAGAAGCTCAAAATTACATTGCCAAGAAGAACTGGAAACCAGGGAGCTCAGTTCATACTTTTCTGGGCTGGAACCTGGCCCCAGACTTGTTTGGCTACACAACCCCAGCAAGGGAGTTTCCTTGAGTTCCTATAGCCTTATTCTTCTTCCTTGTTCTGGAAAGGGCACTGTCACTAAAGCATTTTGCCAGGCAGGGTTATTTGCTTTGTTTTCCTTTCTCCATCTTTATCTCTCTCTGGGCATCCAGTCCTCACTGTATACTGCTGATATTGCTGAAGGGAAATCATTTACTTGGAGGCACTGATTTGAGTCAACCGAGTATGGTCACAGCAGGCATCTGTGACTACTTGATGGGATTAGCAGATTATGAGAAAGCATGTTTCACCATGGGGTTCCCGAGAAAGGGAAAATGGGCAGGTGGATGCTTAGATCTTGGTTAAACTATGCACAAAGGCCTGATGGCCATGTCAAGAAAGCTGTAGGCACAGGATCAGATGGACTGCTGCAGGTCAGGATTGGAAGATCAAGCAGGCAAGCAGGGAGGTCTCTGAACTGTCCTCTCATTTATAGAGAATCAATATTTAAGTATTTCAGCCAGGCCTGGTGAAAGAAACCTGCACAGATCCCATCTGCACCATTTCTAAGATACTTATGAGTGCCTGACGAAATCAGCTTTTCTTTTACATCAAACGACTTCAGTGCATCAAGGCAAACTGAGCCCCAGTGGAATTTGAACAGATGCATTTAATGACGGCAGTTCAGAAGGAGCCAGGGGTTCCTAAGTCCTTCACAGTCGAGCCCTGAGTCACTGTGGATCTCTGCAGATGGCTGGGAATATAAGGGAGTGTTCTGCTGTACAGAAGGATTTCTGGTCCACAGAGGGTCAGATTTTCCCCATTAGATATTCTCATACACTGTATCAGAGGGTTCTTCTAGAGTTACTTGTTTCTTCAATGTCTGCAGAATGATGGAAAGGAGAAAAAAAGAAATTGAGGAAAATCATTCAAAAGTTGATGAATTCATTCTTAATAAACAGGCACTGATGTTTATTCTGTTAGAACTGGCTATAAGTGATCTGCTGAAATGGAAGCCACTACAGTGAGAAATGTTGCTTCACGAGAGACAAACGTGACTAATCCAGCCCAAGGGATAAAGATGCCTCCTTTACTTGTCACTCTTCCCCCAAAAAGCTGTCAGACAGAGAGGGGAGGGAAAATTGGACTTGGTAAAAAAAATAAATCACTTTAGATTCTGTGAAGGAGGAATTCCCTGACCTCCTCAATCCTGTTTCTTCAACAGTTCCACACGACCGTTCCTTGTGTAGACAAGGCGCTGACAGACTGATATTTTAAGCACTGCGTGGCACAGGCCTGCTGTAAGCAAGGTTACGCAGTGAGTAGCTGAAATGCCACCAGGTGAATGAAGCCCTACCTACAGTAGCATTTTCTCTGTTGCCACCACCAAAGGGAACCGTTTGACAAAATCACTGAGTGCTGCCACCTCCACAGCATGTGCAATTAACCCCTTGCTACTCAAGCTGGCTGAGAGTCCAGCATGACAGCACGTAAATGCTCATTTCAGGGGCTCTCTGCCCCACTTCCCTTTAGAGCAGAGCTCGTGGAGCCTTGCCACTCACACTTCTTCCTGACTAGTACAAGAACTGAGGACACTTGGTGGCATCTGCTCTTGGTGTGAGAGTTCATCCCTTTTCTGGTCTTCACTTTCTTCTCCTTTGATTCTGCCACCTCTGCTTCAAGCTTGTCCCTGGTTTGAGACTACCACAGGACAGCCCACTCACACACAGATGCTCCTGTGCTCTTGCTTTGCTGTGCTTTGTTCCTGCGCTGTTTTACAGATCTGCTGATCTCCAAAGCAGCAGTTGAGTGGTGTGGGCCACACACAAGCAATTCAGCACAGCCCAGACAGCTCTACAGGAGAAAACCCCACACATACTGCATCTCATCATCCAGACTGAATCATGTTGAAGGAGGAAGCTGATAAAGGTATATGGAAGAATAAATAGGATAGGGAGGAGGGATTAGGACCTTCTGTTCTTCCTATCCAACTAATTAGAAATGCAGCAAGAACACAAACCCAGGGATGCTGTCTTTGCCTGTGCATATGATACACCAGGGTATAAGAGAGCCTATGGAAAACAACCCATCCTTCCCCTCAGTAATCAGATACCTGTCACTGTCTTTACTACTGTGGTGCCATAAAGTTATAATGGCAGGCCACTGGCCTTGAGGCCAGACCATATGAGAAGGAGCTCTGACACAAAGGAGGTCACTTGATTTTAAACCACTTTTTCATAGAAGGTAGGAGCTGTGTGAAAATGCTCCCAACATAGCAGAATACTGTTCTTCATGAAACAGAGGAATGGTACCAAATAAAGCCATTGCTGTGCTCCACACTGCATAGGCAGCCTGAGGAAATTCCCCCAACAGGACATCAGTGGGAAGAAGCAGGAAACTTTTTTCAGAAACATTTCCCAATGTTAAAAAAGAGTTAATATATTTTTAAAGTATTTAACTGATCTAGATGGGAAAAAAACAACACAGTTCTGAGGGCATGAAAGAAGTATTCCCTGGGCTGCCTGGTGCAAGTTTTGTTCCTATAAAACAGCTGATGTCTGTCAAAGGCAGGGTACAGGGTCTACTTCACATGGCCCCCACAACTGCTCTGCACCTGCATATTCCAAGTTGCAGCTAGTTTTCACTATGAGAGGACTTAGTTTCTTGTCTATAACTTGTAACTCCCAGCCCAACAAAAAGATATGAGCGAGAAACATACCCTGACTGCCTTTTCCTGAGCCCCAGAGCTGACAGAGACTGTATTAGCCCTAATTCTGTTAGATCATATTAGTTTCTGCTACCATTAAATGGCAAAAGATGCTTAATACCAGCGAGAACAAAGCTGTGTCCAGGGTCTGCTCTGGATGCACAGATTTCTCTACCCCAGTGGGCTTGTCAGCTGCCTAAATAATTTGGAAAGGGCAACAGAGGGAAGCAGCATCTGGTCAACTCACTATGAACATCCATCCTGTTCAGAGAAAGCAACAATGCCATACTTCTCCATGCCTTTTGGTGTGTGTCATACAGCAAAGCAGCTGCACAAAACTAGCACTGCCAGAACTGATGTGGCTGCAGGAGCGAGAGTTCTGCTGCAAGAGTAAAGACAGGCACCGTGTGCAGCCCAGCTGATGAGTGGATGCCACAACCCTTTTGGTGGAACTGGAGACACAAGGCTTGCTAGGGCCATGGGGGCTCTGTGGGTTTTCTTTCCCCATGTGCCCAGTACCTAAGGAAACCTAAGAACAGGGCCCCAGCCCTTACCTCCTCTGGAGGACTCTTTTTGGGTGATGGGTTGTTTGTGTTATCCTCAAGGACACAATAGACATCCACATCCTCCAAATCCAGGCACTGCACAAGGAAGAGAGCAAAGGTCAGATACATTACTTCAGATTAAGATAATTAATGACCTACTGGGTTGTTCCCATCTTGTGCCTGGCACTTTTTAGGAATCCCCGCCATCTCCAGAAGTTTGAAGTTTCTGACCTGAACTTGGGCAAAAAGAAAATTTTCCCCTGAAGCCTCTACAGTGCAGCTGCATCATCTTCCCATTGTCAGGCTCACAGAGACAGGCTTTGATGTCACCAGCCCTGTGTAAGGGCATGGAGAACAATGGAAACACTTCTGTCCCCCTCTGCTCCAAACCATCCCAGAATGCAGATCCCTCTGCCACATGAAAGGGCATTATGCACCCCAGGCATCACAGAAAACCAGCAGTGTGCTGCATTGCCCGAGACTGTTTAGGTGCCCGACATCCATGAGCTCTTGCCCATGGTTATTCTGGGCACACCAGAGTGCAAAGATAAGTGGAGGCTGAGGCCCTAAAGGACACGGGCTGTCAAAAATGGGAAGCTCTACAGCAGGCAGGATTTCTATTTATTTTCTTGGGTTTTTTCCCAAGCAAGAACTCTTGTTTCTTCTTAGCATGAGCAAGAATAATACTTTAAAAAAAAATAAATCAATATACTGCCAGGCCCTCGAATATCTCTGTGGCCCACACAGCTATACAGAAAAACACATGCACGCCCTACATGCGTATGCACTGCTGGTCCCCCAGGTAATCGTGTCACAGGAGATGCGTGTCAGTTTGAGTGATGTTCCAGATCTGCCTGAAGGATCAAACATAACAATCAGGAGGACTTTTCCATGTGTGTTTCAAGGATGACAGCAGGTTGCCAAGGTGGCTGTTTCTCTGGCAACAGGAAGATGGGAGGAGCTCTGGCTGCAAAAGGGGCAGATGGTATTAGCAAAGAGACTGCAAAGGGAGTGAGGCACCCTGCAACACAGTGAGGAGGATGAGTAAAACATAGAGGCTTCTGATTGCTTGAACCCCAATCATTTCATCTAGAGTTTCAAATACTCAGCATGTTCAGCAACTATGGTCAGCAGGATGATGGTTTGAACAGCACCAGATGAGAAAGCAGCAGCATTTGGGAGTGGGTCTGGATACTCAGACACTCAGACAGTGCAGGAGCACCACACGCCTCTCCCATTCCTGCTCCTCCTCTGGGAACAGTCAAATTATTTCACCTGACTGCTTCCTACACACATGCTCCCAACCATTCACACATCCATGTGTGCACACAGAAAATCCCATTTCCCCATCCTCATTTTCAATTCTCTTTGTGATGCTCGTATTGAGGACCTGTGATGTGCTCCCAGCAGCCTGGCTGTGTCCCCTTGGTAGGTCAAGCAGCTGCTTTCAGTGCTCTATTCTGAAGCCACTTGCAAGCAAAAATCCTCTTGGTGTTTAACCTCCTCAAAAGAATCCTTCCCTCCACAAGTCCTCTTGGAATGGAGGCTGTGGACAACACTAGTCCTTGCTGGCCAGTTGGAAAGCTGGTGTTTCCAACTGCCCATTTACAAATTATTTACTTTTACTTGGTCACTGACCACCTGCTACTGTCCCAGTCAGAGCAAAGAACCCTCTCCTCCCTGTTGACAGATGCTTTCCCATTCCCAAGAAGCCTCCTTGTCTACCTTGCACCAGGAAAATCTCCTGTGCTCTGGAACCTGCCTGCACTGCAAGAGTTCTGTTTGCTGCTTAAAAATAGCTTGCTTGAAGTGTAAAGAGGATGAAACAAGTCCCTTGTTATTGCTACGCTTAACTAGTTTCTTAACTAGACAGCTAAACTGGAAGGCAGAGGGGAAAATACAAGTTTAGGTCTGGCAGTACAGTGAGATAGAGATCCTCCAGGGCTGCAGGAGAACAAAGCGGCCAAGGAACACCAAACAGCAAGCAGCATAGTGGGAACAGAGCGAGTGCCCAGCTGCCCTCTTACGACTAGGGCTTTTTGTTGCCTGCTGTTTTTCACTGCCTACACCCAGGGATTGCAAAGTGGTGGAGCCTGAAAGGACCAATGAGGGAGGCATTTTTTCCTAGTGATTGTTAGCAGGATGGCTCTGCAGAAGGTATGCTAGGTGTCTGAGTTTTGCTGCAATGTATACTAAGACAGAGCATTTAATGAGGTTCACCAGCCAATTCCAAGCTCTTATTTCCACATCCAGTGCTGCCTCCTGAGTCCAGCTTCAGGCCTGCAAGAACACTGGTTCCCTGGACTTATTTTCCAGATCTCTTGCTTTCTCCACCTGAGAACACATCAGGCACATGCTAGCCTCCTGTCCAGTTCCTTGATCTCTGACCTCCTTTATCTCATCATTTACAGTTGCATCTCACTTATCTTTCCCATTTTCTTACCTTAGCTTACACCATGCTGACCACAGATTTCCACCCTCTCCAAGAACTAAGCACTGTCTTCAACACCCAATTTAACATCTGTGAGTTCTCACGTGTATATATATGGGATAACACATCTAATTTCAAATGCAGTCTGCAGGGCTGGGTTTACACCAGCCAGAATCCCAACAAAACATACCAGTGGAGCACCAGAGTAATCTTTCAAAGGAAATAAAGTTTATTAAGTTTCCTTAAGTTTCCTCTTACCTGTCCTGAGGGCCCATCCAATGCAGGGTCTTTATACTAGGGCTCCTGCCCTCTATCCCCCATTAACTTCCCTGCTGTACAAATCATAGCCTGATGCTCCTACTTCACCTTGCAGCCCTGCACACACCATGTCTGTAATGAAAGTTGCCAATTCATGCCTGAGCGAGTCACCCCACAGCAGCTGCTCCTTGATAAAGCAACCTCCAGTGGGTGGGCTCATATCCCCCAGTACACAGTTGATCATCCAAGGGTGCTTGCTGCTCTGCTGAGGAAGGCTGAGCCACCTGCCCCACACACCCGGCTGGCTGAGAGCTGGCCTGTGCTTAACAGGCTTTGGGGCAGGTCTGGCTGAGCCAGGTCCATGGGGTTTCTGCAAGCACAGGAGCCCTGCCAGCTTCCAGGTCTGCCTGTGCCTAAGGCTGGCTCTGCTGGCTGGCTGTATTAGCCTTAGTGGAGCCTCCTGAACAGAACAACATGATGAAACATGTAATTAAGATGGAGCTAAGGATGCATGACGAGGCTGACTGAGCGAGAAATGGATTTGATTTTTTTTTTGTCTCCTTGCAGAAATCATCCACTTCAGCAGGAAACTACCTATTTGGATTTTTATAAGCCTGAATTAAAAAGAAATTACTTGCTATAAATGAAAAGGTTTATAACCTACAGCCTCCTTTACCCAAAGCATTGCTTTTGGCCTGGAATAAGCATGCCTCACATACAATATGTGCAATACATAGTGCTTTCTTTTAAACCTCTACTCCAAAAATTAAAGGGCCACAAAACGGTGCCTCCCCCCTCTCATACAAAGTGAGAATGAGAAAGGGGCAGGCTCATCCTTGTGTTAATATCTATCTGCCCCTATCAGCTCTCCTGCCTCCTTGGCTGAGCTTTGCCCTTCTCTGTAGTATGTTCTCCAGAGATTTGCTTTGTTTAGTTTAAATGATTAATGCAGCAGAGCTTCCAGGTTTTCCTGAGAGACAGTTTTCCAGCCCTTACAGACCGCACAGTCAGAAAGGTTCCTAACATTTGGGCAACATTCTTCTATACTGACTTCCATTTTATTCCTGTCTGTCTGTCCCACAGTAAAAAACAAATAAATCCTTCCCCATTTAGTGGAGCAGCCCTCCACAGGAGTGAAAGGAGAAAAAGGTATCAATTTTAAATGGAGTTGGGTGGGTCATAAGTGGGATTAGTGTTCATGGTTACTTGAGGTAGCTGGGGTCTAGGCTTGGCACTTCTGGAGAGCCACTCCAATCTCACTACCTATGACTACCTCTACCACCAGGAACCCTCTCTGGCCCCACACTAACTGCTCTGTACTGCCACACTGCATGCAGAGAGAAGGGTGCTGCCCAGCAGAGCATGGTGAAAGTTTTTGGCACAGGAGAAGTCACAAGGGTGACCAGGATGGAGATGTGCAACATGCATAGTCCTGAGAGCTGATAAGCAGGGCAGAGCACAGAAGCAAGGTCATCAGTACCAGGCTAGTATGCAGTTATTGCTTATGTTTCACATCACGACACTGGCCTTGTTTCTACTCAGGGCAGGGAAGTGATGTGGACAGAAGAGATAAAGAGCAATGCTGGTACTCACGTCATAGATGGGAGGTGGTGGTGATGGGCTGGCTGGGGGGGGCTGTGTTTCCACCTTCTGTCCCAGGCTATTTATCTGGTTCCCTCTACAGCACATCACCTGCTCAGGACAAGACACCAAATAACTCATTTGGAGAAAATACCATCTCCACAAAGATGAAATGGACACCAGTGTCATGTCAGTGCCAACTGCTCACACCTCCCCGAGAGATTCCACAGCAAATAGTGCTGGCACCCTCTGCACAACAAGGGCTTGTCCCTTTCCTCACCACAGGGTGAAATGGAGGAGTCTGATTACTTACACTGGAAAGAGGAGCTGGTCTCTGTGCAAACCTGGAAATCACTTCTACCACTGACAACTAGCTGGAGGGTGGAAATACTGAATAGCACACAACAATGCTGTAGGAGAGGGAGTAGAGCAGGGCTCTGTTCAAAATGTGTGTGTGAATTTCAGAGAGGCAAAATGCCTTCCATCAGGATTTTGCTGGGAAGCTTTTGCTAATCCACGGGGTCTAGAGAAGAGCACAGATAACCATTAATGATGGCATGTAGTCAGTGATATACTAATATCCAAATCCAGCGTGGAAGAAGAAGGTCTGAAGTGTTTCTCATATGAGGTGAGTTCTCCCTGAACACATTCCATTGATGCACAGAGAAGGGTTAGCTCTGATCAGCAAGCAAGAGAGGAGGCAGAAGAGGCAGAAGGCTTTGCTAAGTATCTCTGTTCTAATTCCGAAAGAAGTGGGATGATTATATTCACATCACATGAAAACGATGAACTGCTTTCCAGTCCATTAGTAACTAAGGAGGATGCTAAATAGCTTCTCTTAAAGATAAACATTTTTAAACCAGCAGGTCTGAGCAAGCTGTGGTGAGAAATATGGGCTGTGTTCTGCAGGAGGGCAAATGTAATGACTACATGATCTGTTCAAGCCCCAAAGAAAGCTTACAGTTCTTAGACTTGCTAGCCCAACTCAAAACATAGAGGTGCCAGTCAGCAAGTCATGACAGTACCACCCTCCTCGTCCCCATGGAGATGCTGTTTAGGCAAGCAGAAATGGCGGCCTTTCTCCAGCCTAGACACTCTGCCACTTATACTCCTTCCCCTTCCATCAGACTACTTGCAAGGTAGATCTCATGAGATTAGCAGGTCTGACAACTGCTGCCATTTCTGATTTCAACTTCATGATCTCTGACTGTGTGTGTTGAAGTCTGATGCTCCTTGGAGTTGTAGCAGCACAGCTTTCACATAAAAATGCATGCAGGGAGTCTACCATTGTGGTGTCAGAGAGCAGCTTGTAAGAGTAAATATGGGGCATATTCTACCCCAAATTCCATTGCAAAAGACATAAAGCTAGGATTCTTTTAAGCCAGCCTTGAGATCTGTAGAAGGCAGAGTATACTTTTTGAACACCTGAGGGTGGCAGTACTAGGAGCAGTAGGTTTTCCTCAGTCAGGGCTTCCAGTATCAAAACCAACCATAGGTTTTTTTCCACAGGGCCTCTATCTGATCCAGATCTTTCAGCCCTACTTTTGGCTTTTCTTCGTCTGCTCTCTAAATCCTTTCTTCCTCACTCCTGGTTTCCCCTTTGGCCTCAGGTATTCATGCCAGCTTCCACTTCTTTACTCAGCTGGTCTCAATCAGTTGTCACTAATCTGCTCACCTGAGGGGCCCTGCCAGTCCAGTCTTAACACCCTCTCCAAGCTCCATGGCTTCCTCTCTCCATATTCCAGTCCCAGTTTCCCTCCCTAGGCTCCTTTTTCCAGCCTTAAAGAATCACTGCTGTTGGAATGTGCTTCTGGAGATTATCTAATCCAATCCACCCTGCTCAAAGCAGAGTTAACTAAAACAGGTTGCTCTGTAAGTCCTCATCTCTCTCTTTTTTTCCAGTCAGGTGGGACTTCCACACAGGCTTTCATGAGATCCTTGTCTTAACTTTCCCCTTTCACTCTGTCTCTTGATGTTTTCTCTGCCAAATGCACACCCAAGGCCTGGTATCCATTCCCTCCACATTTTAAACTATTTTCATCAGGAGTGCAGTTGCACAGCCTCCTTGCAATCAAATGAAGCCCATGAACCAGAGTAGCCGATATCTTAAATAAGATTAGAAACAGGTCAAATCCTGCTCTCCTTCTGCCACCAGGACTGCAGTAAACTTGCTTGGGTGCACAGGACATTATCTGTCTGACTGGCAATGTGTTGAAAGGCAGTCTCACAGAGGCACCTTTAGACAACTGAGCTGCTAAATCAACATGAACCATGACAGAGCATGCACAGACTGCTGTCTTCCAAAAGCCATCACAAGGCTGTATCTCCTTGAGTATTCTCAGGGCCACCACACTGCTAGTGTGACTTCTTGCCCTGTGTCAGATCCTTGCTCCAAAGAAGAGCATGCCAGAGTCCAAATGATTACTGAAATTTTTTTAATGGTCAAATGGATGATTCATGTTGTCTTTCTGGTAATCTTTTTTCTCAGAAAGACTGAACTTTAAAAAAAAAGAAAATAAACATGAGCAGGCACCCAGCATGGAAAATATCAGCACTGGGACTTCCAATCCAGCCAAGCTATTTGCAAAGTAAATTCCTAGAATGGGTTGTGTCAGGTATTGCTTTTTATTTGATTATAACTTGCCTTTCTTTTCCACAGAAGCAGAGCTGTTGCAGTGATGCTCAATGCAGCAAGAAGAACAGTAAGGATAATAAGGATTTCCAGATTATAAGTGGTCTCTACATACCCTGTACCTGTAAGAAAGAGACAAAAAAATTCACAGTATGACTGGAAGTTTCAATCCTGCTGTGAGAGAACTAAAATGCAGAACATTGTGGCACAAATGCATACTCCTTTCAAAACCTAGTCTGACTGAACAGAGAGCACAGTACAGCTGAAGAATCAGGCAAATAAGACAGCTGCACTCCAGGAAGATTAGAGAGAGGGAGGTGACATAGCCATAAGATCCAAAAAAGGCGGTAGGTAGAGGCTGGCAGAGGACCATAGTGCTAGGGACAGAAAGACAGATGGTGGAAAGCACCCAGGGCACACAAACTAGCAGGGTGGGTACAGTACAAGTCTCTGACTAGCACAGAGGAGCTATTTCATTGTGGCTCTTTGCATTTACAATTTCTAGAGTTGTTTTCTCATGTCCAGCATTCAGCAATGCAAATCCAGCTAGTCGGCAGTGTGCATGTCCTTATCACTTTTCTGCAACTCTCCTCTTTGTCTTGGCATGAAGCTCTCCCTTGCTTTCCAGACTGCACATTAATGAAGTAACCAACCCCTTGTACCACATGGAAAGGGGAGAGGGATTATGGTGAAACCTAACCTCCTTGTAAGCCCCTAACAATTAGCACCTTACCTGTACCTCTGATGATGGAGAACATCCCAACCACTGACTGTTCAGCTGTCTCTGCCACACTCCTAAAGGCCAAACCACAGTGTCTCCTGAACACTGACACATAAAAGCACTCTCTGACCCAGGGCCCGGGCTCTCTGGTTATACCCCAACTTTAAGACTGCTCTTCCCAGGAGGCTGTGGTAGGGCAGGTAAAGATTTCTTCATCTACACATGTATTAGGAATGGCAGCACAGGGCACCTGTGTAAAGTACATTCAATTCTAATGGCAATAAATATTGGGCATGAAGTGTTATTCCAACCTGACTTCAAAGCATGTGTGGCTAGAGGAAAAGAAGAGCAAAGATAATCTCTTCATAGCCAGATCCAGCTGATTTTTTAACTGACTGCCCTTCTTTTGTGGCCACTTACTTACCTCTAGCAAAGATGAACACCCCCTTTCCCATTTTCTGGATGTCATTCCATTTGACCGTGCAGTAGTATGTGCCAGTAGAAGAGGTATTTTCAAGCGGTATGATGCTGTGGTAGAAATTCATGTCAACACTCTTATTTTCTTGTCCAGAAGGGATGGGTACATTTTCTGACCTACTATAGATGAATGCATTCTGTCCCAGTGAATTAATCCAGTGATAGGTGATTGAGAATTTGGTATATTTTGGCATGTAAGGGAAGGTGACTGTACAGGGGATGGAAATTCCTTCACTGAGCAGCACAACCTGGATTGGAGGAATCTGCTGTACATTGACATTTTCCCCTGTAATGATAACAATTGTTAGCAGTCACTTAACATCACTTTACATCAGGAGAGGACTGCTGCCCCAAAGACAGGATCATACAGGGAAAACAACAGTACATCAGGAAGCACCCGCGGCACCCAGCATTGGTGCCTGTCAGAAACCAAGTGATTCAGAGCATGTGCCCTGTGTGATCTGCCACATCTCTGAGGTAATTGCTGTGCGATAGCCGGTTGCATTCACAGCTTCCCCTTTCTCTTGTGAGCTCCTCTGTACACTGCCAGTATGCAGGAAATGAAGGAAATGAAGGAAAGACAGGAAATGAAGCAGGAAGTGAACTGATTTTGCAGTGGTGTGACTCTTTTGAGCAGATGAAGAGAAAGCAATTTTCCAAGATAAATGTTAGCCAGACATCTCCTGGAACTCCAGAATCACCAACCTCTGCTTGGACATCTATGTGTGGCTATGCGATGACTCTGTGACAGTGAAGGTGCTGTAGGCAAGCAGGTGTTATCAGTGGAACTGTGTCTTTCTGAGGCATGTGAGAGGAAGGAAATTGCATATTCTGTATGAGAGCCAGCATCAAGGCCAGGAGAAATAAGACACTGCCTAATCATCCCAAACTTACAACTGCAAAGCACAAAAGTTGATGCTAGATATGGGAACTATCTGCAGAAGACTGCAGGTCTTAAATGTCTATACATGATGGTATCTTAAGCAGAGAGATGGGAGATCATGCCCTTCATGTGCTCCCTCCTTACACAGACAGGGATGCTGGAAGTGATCTATCACTGCAATTTAGTAGACAGTGATGTCAGAAGTTACAAGAGAGGGTGAATAGGTAGAGATGGAGAACCACACCATAGATCACCCCCTGTCTAATAAAAAACAATAAAAATAAGAGTGAGCCACAGGCTAGTAAGGAGCAAATACCGGACCTGTTTGGCTTCTCAGCCAGATCTGGGTTTAATGTCAGGCAGTCTCTGGATATATTCACTTGGCAGCTGCCATAACACACTTTACATGTATAAAGCAACTGAAGAGGAGGCCTGTGCAAAGCATTGTTGTCTTTAAAAAAGAGAACTGGAAATAAACACATAATCTTCTTACAAAATGAAGGATTCTTTCAGAGACATGAAAATATAAGGAGGGGCAGGAGGGAAAGTGGAAAGTAGGGGACGGGCAGGCATTTCCATTCATGTTTTTGATGGGATTCCCAGGAGTTCTGCATCTATGAACAGGCTCATAACAAGGCATTAAAGCTGTCCCAGAGCACAGCCAGGCTTGCTTTCCTTCATCGAGCACAAACGCTGCATCACAACAGCACCATCACCTCTGCACAGCGGGACTCAATATCAGGAAAGGCAGCTCAGATTTAGTGCTGCTGAATGCTGAGCACTGAGGACACACTGTGGGGGCAGTAATGGAAGGAGGACACGGGCACTGTCCAAAAAAGGAATGTTGGAAAGTAACATCTGTTAAGGAAAATCCCCTACACATGAAACAGTCAGGGACAATAGCCTAAGAGCAAGGAAGACCTTAGGTTACATCACTAGGAAAAGGTTCTTAGCTATAAAAACAACTGGGATACAGTAGTCCTAAGGGACACGCTCTTAGTTGTAAGTGCACAGTCCTGTGTACACTAGATACAATATTATGGAAAGATGGCAACAGAAAATCCTGCAGACACTGTGGGAGTGATAACCCAGGCAGTCTCTTCCTTCTGGGCTTTATTTTCTAAAATAATTCATCATTCCTCATCCTTCTCCTCATCTCTACCCAGCAGAACACACACAAATATAGTTTCTATAGAAGATAAGGCTAAGCACTTCTGTAACAAAACAGGAGAGTTCCACCCTTGTACATTATCCCAAGAGCCACTAAGTTGAGAATAACAAGCCAGAGAAAAAGCCAGACCTTTTTATTTAGGTTATCTAAGCCTTTTCCCATGTTTCTCTTTTCTTGAAGATTCTCTCTTAGCTTTGAAATGCTTAAAAGACAGAAATAGCAGCAGCGTGCAAATTCCTAGAGGGGATCTCTGGAAATTAGCAGAAGATAGCAGCTGGAAATGCTCTGATAGGAACAAATGTGATAGTAAACAGAAGAAATTTAAAAAATGGCTTTTTACCTCTACACTGAAGCAACCAAAGAAACAGGAAGATGACTTTTAGATTACAGGCCATGATGGGGGTCAGAGGCTGTAAGAACCGGACACAAAGATCCAAAAACACAAGAGGCAGAGGTTTGGCAGGTGTTGCCACACCTGGGCAGCAGATTGATCCTGAGGAGCAGATTGATCCTCTCCTGTTTGCAAAGATATGGGTAAGATAAGACACCCAGTGCTTTTGGAAGCTCTTCCTGGCAAATGCAGTATCTTCTGCTTTTTGGTCAGACTCCTCCCCGTAGAGGAGTTCATGTCTCTGTAATAGTATAGTGTTGTTACACTTACCAGTGAGTGTCCAAAGATTAGACCGTAAATACTTGAGGGCAGAGAGCTCTGGCTTCCAGTGACAGTAAAGTATCACCTGCATTTAAAGCAAAATTTATCACCTTCCACAGTGACCATGGGGAAAAAAAGTGCTTCTTTCACTGATGCAAATCGAGGTCATTTGGGGTGAACATTGCCAAATTCAGGGGAGGATTCAACTGATTCTGGAGGGATGGACAAGCTTAAAAGTGGCACACTAGGATTTTAAGCATTTTACAAGGATTTGTTTACACAGTTGATTTGGAGTGGCTATTGTTGATTGTCTTATTGCATGGACCATCCAGGTTTGGGGACAAGGAGATCTTACTTCAAATTACCTTAATCAAGTGCTTTGTTCACATGGGGAGACTTCTGAGCAGGAGGTCAGGGAAGAGTAGCACCATCAAACTCTTTTATGAAAACATCAAAAACAAGCTCCCACATCAGCAGTCAGTATAGAGAAATGGTTCTGTTGTACTCCTGACTGCACAGAACTTCCCTCCACAGCTAACACCTCCACCAGGTCACATTGGAGGAAGGCATTTATATTCCAGAAGTGAGAACAAACCAGACAGCAGATTCACCCCTAGCAGCTGGGATGTTTAAGATTCACATGATGCTGGCTCTGAGTCGGCTTCCCAGGCAGACCTTAAGAAATCTGTTGTAGGGAAATCTAAGGTTAACCCTTCGAAGAAGAAAGCCCTATTTCTGTGGGAGGATCCTGCTGCCCATACTCATGAAGTCTTTGACCTCGATGGAAGCCTGTTTTTAGATAAGCCATCTGCAATGCAACAGCTGAGAAGTGTCTAACAAAAAAAACCCACCCAAACCCTATACTATAGTCTGAGAGGTCTTCACTTCTCTCTAGGCAGCTTCCTCCTTTTGCACTTCTTGTGAGATATTTGCACTGTCCACAAGAAAACACTTGGCTGAAATTTTATGGATCTGCACTCACATGGAATGCTGTAGTGTGGGAACCGGTAAGGGATGGTCATGCTGGAAAAGCCCTAAGGAAGTAGATGAGCCTGTAAACTGCACATCATCAAAGTTACTCCCTATTCATTTGCAGGAGAGAAATTTGTTCTAAAGCAACACTTGGTTTGCAGTGGTTTTCTTCCTGTTCCACCTAGGATAGATCGTCAGAAGGAAGGGATTTTGACAGAGGGGGAGGTGTGCAGCTGCAGTCGCTGCGGTCTCTTGAGCCCAGGGACAGCTCTGGTACCTTGTGAGAACCCTGACAGATGGGGAGAGGAGCAAGTGGCTTTTTGTGGCTCTGCAAGGCTGGTGCAGCAGCTGCACTCCTCCAGGGAAGGCTTAGCTCAGATTAGCCCAAACCAGCTCCTCTCCCCAAGACACGGTGATGAAGCTGCACAGGGCTGGTCTCAGCTGGAAATTGCTCCTCGCAGGTCTTAATGCTGAGCAGCAAGGACAATCAAGAGCAGTAATAAGATACTCAGGGCTTACTTGGCATTTCAGATATGTAGGCATAGATCAGGCAGCTGTGACTCTGGGGGGCTGTGTGGTCACAAGAGTGCTCAGCAGCATTTCTCAGGCCTAAATAGCATCTCAAGGTAGTTGGAGTAGGGAGGGAGAAAGGGGCAGTTCTGTGGAAGAACTCTGCTGAGCAGTGAAGGTTTCCTCAGTCCTTATATGATGCTCATTCCCATGGTAGCACACAGCTTTGCAATTTCCAGCACTGATGTATTTCTAGAGAACAGAACATGCTGCTTCTGTCAGTGATGTGTTTTAACTTTTATCAGCATTTATCTGCTTCAGGAATTCAGAGTGATAAGTGGATTAAGTGCAGTAGGTTTGTAGGGCTGCTAGGTCAACATAGTTCTTCCATCCTTTCCCTTCTCTTCCTATAAACAACCCTGTTGCCACTCTAAATGCCAAGTCCTAGAAATATCTGTCTGGAATTTTAAAAATATATACAGATCTAGCATTTCAAAAGAGATCACAAGTAAGACTCAACTGTGGGATTAGAGCCACGGCCAGGCCAGAAATACATTCACTGCTGGGATTTGCTATGGTAGAGCTCTCTAAAAAGAAATGGCTTTGAAACGACTACCCAGCAGCTATTAACTGCAAGACAGGATGACATTCTGTTCCTTAGAGCCTAAAGGGAGCCTGAATCTTAAATTCTAATCTTAAATTCTAATTCAATTTGGTCTGGGGATTCTGGACCAGGTTTTAACACTGGAGAGATAAATGGGAGGAAGAAGAGGAAAAGCTAGGGAGTTGTATGTTTCTCTTAGTAGAGCTAAACTGATCCCCCCCCCCCTCCCCCCCCTAAAACTTAAGTGGAACTAAGCAGGACACCTGTGCCAAAGTAAATAAGCTACAAAGGAACAGGTCATTGATAACTTTTACTCATTCATTATACAGTATGCCACTGCCTGTGAACTGGTATCTGCAGCATGATAAGGATGGAACCACCTGTCCAGCTGTAGCCCCACCACAGCTCAGACCAGCCAAGATACATATAGCTTGGTTCTTCCTTAGCTGCAGCAAATGCTGATCATTTCCAAATACTAAATTAAGCATCAGGCTCGGTGCTCACAAAAATTTCTGCTTGTAGCTGGGAAGCAGCCGTTAATTTCACTGAAGTGCTGTTAAAACCTGCAACAGTGGCCAGCATTCCCAACTGTGAGGAAAAGCAGATTATTCGTACACATCAGAACAACAACAAGTTTGGGCAAGTGCTGAACCTACCAGAGACGCCTGTTCACAGCTCTGTGCAATGTACACCCACAAGTACAGGCACACAGACACACGTGCTCACACATGCCCCCACAGCCCAACTCCAGGGAACGCATTTATTCAAACAAAAAGGCTGCTGCGAGCCAAGGCAAGAGCAACACTGCAGAGACCACAACAAAGCCTCTTTATTGCTGAAGCGTTTAACACCACAACCATCCAAAAGAGAAGCACCGCTTGGCGCAGAGAGGAGCTGCAGCAAGTCAACGCGTCTGATTGCAGGGAGCGCTTCAGAGCAATCCTCAGCACCGCAGCTCCGGATTTGCTGCCTTGTCAGACACCAGCTCAGTCCCTCATGGCTGGAAAGCCAGCCAGCGGCAACACATGCACCTCTGAGAGCTCACAATCTCTTTGACTTCGCTAACCCCGCACTCGAGGCGCGCAGCTTCCTCCTGTCTGGAGGCAGGAGCGACAGGAGCGCCAGCCCGAGCGAGGTCGAAGCCCTGGCAGCGTTTTAGCACTGTTGCGTGTCGAGTGCCTCTCAGCAGGGCTGGATGATGCCGCGGAAAAGGCTGCCAATGCCCTCGCTGCGCCTCTACCCGCTCAACTGCTCTAGGGAAGAAAACAATCAGCGACTTGAGGGGAAACCACAAAAAGGAAGGTGTTGACACTACCGTGGGGAAGGGAGGGGGCACTCCTGTAATTCCCTTTCACTAGCAAAACGAGTCTTGCCCCAGAAATCGCCTTGACGCTGCTCTTTTCCCATTCATCTACTGGAACGATTTCCAGGGACTAAACCACCGTCGCTCACGGGAGCAGATGCCTCCTCAGCCCCATCGTGGTCCCTCCACAGGCTCTCCCGTACCCAGCGGGAAGGGGCCACCTCCTCCTCCGAGAGCTCCCGCCTGGCCGGACCCAGTGTCCGCTGCAGCTTGGGCCACGCTTCGCCCACTTAGGCAGGGTAGAGGGTAAAGCCCCCCGCAGACTCCCCACCCCACCCCACCCCTCCAAGGCGGCGCCCGTTGCCCGCCCAACCGCGCGCTCGCCCACAAGATGGCGCGGTCGTTCCGGCCTCTCCCCGCCACCCCGGCCCCGCACCCACCCCACCGCCACCACGGTCCTGGGTCAGTGGAAGGAGCCGCGTTCTGCAAGCGGCACCGCAGCCGTAACCCCAAAGAGAATGAGCACCAACTAGGATCCGTTTAAGGCAAAATTAATGCTAATTAGTTGTAATCAACCACTCGGAGAACAGCACTTGCTCAGCAGGCTGTAGACGCCGCAGCAGCGGCAGCTTCTGTTACGCGTGATGGAGCAAGAGCCAGGGCTCAGAGAAGGAAAATAAAACCTTATTGCGGGTTCTGCCGGGCACCGACCCTCACTTCATCGCAGAGCCCCACTGCCATGGCTTCAACCCATCCCAGCTGCCTGCCTGGTGCTCTCCTCATCTGCCCCTGCTACCAAGGGCCACTTTCCCCACAGTGGCAGTCTTGTCCTGCCACCCTGACAAGTCGAGCTGAGTCACTTCTGCTGAGCCCCTTTTTCAGTCCCTAGTTCCCATGGGGGGAAGATAAGGAGCAGTGGGCAGCATTAACTCTGGCACCTGGCACTGTCTGCCTCAGCTGCTTGCAAGCCAACCCTCCTACGCTGGAGATGCTCTGGAAACTCCTGCCAGTGCTGGTGAGGATTGTGGTTTTATTATGAATGATGTTTCTCGGCTTTCACAGGCCTCCTGGCACTGCATGTGGGTGCTTTCCACAACCAGTAAAGGTTAGGCATCTATTTCATGCTGCTAACCAGCAATGCCACACTAGTCAAGCTTTTGGCAGTGGTGTTAAACTCCCCATGATTGCTTCAACAGGTACAGACTCATGCTGACTGGCAGACTGGCTACTCTGAGCACCCTATCAGCAAGGTTTGTCAGCCCCTGTGGGAGTACGAAAGCATGGCTGTGGGATGTGCCACCAGTCCTGAGGAGCCACAGCTGGCCCCAAACTTCTCACATTAGCAGCAAAAATGCTGGTGTTGGGATGATGGGCATGAGCAGAACACGCTGCCAACAGCTCCCAGACATGCTCCTTTAGAATGGGAGCCCCTGACCCCTCTCCTCACCAGCCACACATCTTGAGGTGTGCAGATCATCCCCTGAAATTTTCCTCAATGGAAGGCTGCATGTCCTCTGTTTAAGAGATAGAGGATGGGATGCAGGCAGGTTTGACAGTTGCTAGGTTTTCCATGGTGTAGACACAGGGAGGATTGTGTCCAACAAAATGGCAGTGGTTGTGAGGGATCCACAGGATCAGTCCTTGCCAGCAACAACCTGGCCAGATGGCCCTTCTGGCCTTGCCTGCACAGGAAAGCTGCTCTGGCCTCAGCAAGTCCAGCTTTGAGCCAGCTGGCTGTGCCAGCCCTGGCTCCCTGTACCCTGGCAGACAGCAGCTTCTGACTGCCTCTGGGTGCCCAGGCCTGCCCCATGGCTACCTCCAAATCCAACTCCAAACCCCAAATTCATTCAATGAGGTTGTGCACTCCCATGCATCCAGAACACCATGTTCCCTTCACTGTTCCTACCATCTTTGCTTTTTTTCTGTGTTTTTTCTTTTGTTTTTAATGTATTCCCTACTTTACTTTTCAGCTGGGACCTTTTTTTGGCCTGGGGCAGCTTTCTAGCTCAGTGTGTTGGGAGGTATAACCTGCAGCACAGCAACAGCAGCTTTGGGAACCAGCATGGACCCCTGCAGCAGACACATGTGAGCAATAGCACTCCTCTTTACCTCTTTACATCAACACTGCTTTTCTCATGCACACCAGGCCTCTGCCAGCTCCTGGGAGGAAGGCTGGGAAGGGATTAAGCAGCTAAGTATCTCACTGGCAAATGAATATGGCTTTTTTTTCCCCTATTAATTCCTTGACTTTGCTTTTATCATGAACCGTGGAGAATATGCAGACTGATACAGCTGTTATAACACACTCTCCTAGGGTGGAAAAACATCTTTTAACCACCAGGCCCTATTCTGGCAACAGAAGCTAAATAAAGCATCCTGGCAAAAGCATTTGCTGGAAGAACCACCTCTCTGCTAGAATTTTTGCCAGGACAGAAATGTGTTTCATTTTGTCTTCTCTCCCAACCCCCAATTTCCCACCTGCTGTCTGCATCCCTAGCTGACAGGACTACCAAGACAAGGATCTGTAGTTTTGGCTAATGCAAGAGGATCATCATCAGGTTTTGTTTTTCAAACCCTTGCAAAGCACTGTTGAGTGCACTGGGAGAATCCGAGGCTGCCATAGGATGCACAGGAGACTCAGGGAAAGTTTTCTGAACCTCTCTGTGAACCTGGGGTTGTGGAATTAAGGCTGAACCCATGCCAGTCTCATCAATAAAAGGCATCATTTGTGCCTGGAAAACCGTGTGATGGTAGATGTGTGCTAAACAAGGGTGGGAAATGGGCAATTCAAAAAACCTTGCAGTGCAAGGGGAAGTGTGTCCTGCCTGCGCAGTGATATAACCTCAGTGAGAACAAGAGCATGGAGGTAGGAATAGGTTGATAACATTGTAGTGTTCAGACTCTTTCTCCTATGGCTAATAATGTATGTGCACACATCTGTGTGCATGAATATAAATGTGCACACTCGTGCTTTATACCTAGCTACTATTATTTACTGAGGTTTCCCTAAGGCATCTCTGCTGTGCACGCCCACAGCCCAAGTAGCCATGCAGAGACCCTCTAGCACAGCCAGGCCCATGGCTTGTCCCACAGACAACCCTCTCTTTGCTCTGCACATGCTGGGGAGCTCCTTCCCCACCCCAGCACCACTTCCTTTATTATCTCTGCCCAGCTATGGTTTATAAGTTGTTTAAATCTTTTCTAGGAACAGATAGAGATCGCAGTTACTGAGAATCCAAAAACGCAGACAGCTTGAAATGTGGTTAGGCTCTGTCCTACTTTCATTGAGCTGAGAGCGAGGCTTTGCCAAGGTGCACAGAGGAGAGGAGGAGAGGAGAACAGAGAAAGACCCATCTCAGCAAACCACCCCTTCCTCCCGCCCCAAGATTCAAACCCTGCCCCAAGCCTGCAGCATTTGTTGAAAATGCAGCATCTCTCCTGGTTTGCCTGTGACCTGCAGATGAGCAGGACATGGAGACCTGAAGCCTGGAAGAGATGCTGTCTTGCACTACACAACACAAGCATATCCCCACGCTGAGAGGTGTGAGGGTTTTGCTGAATAAGGGTCACAAGGACATCAGTGCAAGGAGTGCTGTGGATTAAGAACAAGATGAGTTGGTAGAGTTTTTACCATCCACACAGTCACCAAGAGCTCCACGTATTGAGTTGCTCTGAAGATAAGGGGAAGCCACAGAAGTGTAAAAGCCACCTGGGACTTCCCTCCTGTGAGAAATCCCCTCCCTGGGAAGTCCGCTCTGGTTTGCAGAGATACTGTGGCGCTGTGCCTCCATGTGAGCAGAACTCCCTAACACCACCGGGCTACTCCATCAGCAGTACTTCAAGGAAACTGCAGTGACCTAGAAAAGGATACTGCTGAAAAAATGCCTGGAGGCCTCTTTCGTTCTCTTACTAGTGCCAGCCCACAAGAGCAACTTGCAAACAACGATGTGTGTCTCCCATGCCCATTTTGACCAGAGTCCAGTAACCCTGGGCTTTTCTCACAAGCACTGACGGTGTTCAAAGGAGATGAGACTTGGGTATGAGAGCACATCTAGCAGATATATATCTCCAGCACTGTGATGTGACACCACCTATATTCCTCCAGCTCTGGAACAGCATAGAGACAAACCACTTGCATCTACTAATACTTTAAGGGTGTTGCTTAACCCTGCTTGGAAGTGTAACAAAGCAAGAACAAGAGCTGCAGCAGGGTATTTCTTCTGGTGCTCTCACAAGTGGTAACAAACAAGGCGTTTGCTGTAGTCAAGGCCATAGAGAGATGCTAAAGAAGTTATAATCTGAAAGTTAATGTAGTCCAAGATCATTATGGTATTTATTAATGCTGTTTACAGGGACCAGCTTGAACAACCTTGGAAAGAAGAATGAAAAAATGCCAGCAAACACATTATATTCTCTTGCAAGAAGTTTTTTTCATCCTGTTGAAAACCTTTGTTAGAAAGAATGATGAGAATGGTAATAATAAGGCACTATAATTATACCTGATCCTTCTATAATCTCTCTCTCCACAGAGTTCGGGAGCACTTTACTGCTATTATTGGATTTGAACGGTCCCATCTGGATAACATACGACTGATTTGTTTGTGAGGCTTATTTTAGGTATTTCAGCATGTACATTAGAACAGCCCTCATATCTGGCCAATTCCCCACACAGTCTATAAGAGCAGGAAAAGAAACATCTTCAGCTGCTGTTCTCCAACACCCCATTCTCCCAGCCTTGGAGAACTCTTCACAGAAGTTGAAGGATAAAAGGAGCCATCGGTCCTTCCACATGCAACCTCAGGACAAGGGTTAGAACCTCAAGGATGGTTACTACCTAGAACATCTAGATTTGCAACTGTATTCTGTTCCAACGAATCCAGAACCAAACCTAGATGCACCTAAATGTCTAGCAGCAAGGACCTGGCATACACCTTGTGCTCATGTACACGCTCTGCATTCAGAACAGCTGTGACCTTCTAGGCTGAAGCTTTTAGACAAAGGGGGCTGCTGTGGGCATGAGCTCCTGGCAGGCACAGAACCAGGGAAGGCATGAGAGACACCAGTGTCTTTCCTGATTCAGCATGTTGGAGTTATCTGCAATGCCATCTCAGTTACAGTGGTGCTGGCAAACTCCCACCACAGCCCCCTTTCACCATGGCTTGAGCAGCTGCATCAGTGTCAAGAACTTTGCTGGAACATTGCAGGAGCTCTTGGGTACAAAAACTGGGCACTTGCTACTTCACTCTGCCAGGGTCAGAAGAAACTAGATACAGTTTCAAATAATTCAGCCCATGTTCAAAAATGTTACTAATGAAAAAAGAGATCTTTAAAGCAATCCATAAAAGCAAGATACAAAAACTCTGGTTTAAGTAAGCTGAGCTGCTTTCAGTCTGTAAATCACAGCAGTTTGTCACTAACTTACAGCACACAGAATGTCCCTCTCAGACAGAATCCCCATACAACTTAACAAACACAAGTTAACATCCTTTTGTTGCTCTTACTCCTCTTTAAGGGATTTTTTTTTCTCCTGTGAATTGAGCAGGGTCTTCTCTTGCCTCTATTACACCTCTCATCCAGCCTTATTGGCACACACATGTGAGGTTTCCAACGCTTGTCCAGCATCAAGGCTATGGGCACATTTCCTTGTGGAGTTCAGAAGGGCCCATTATTCCTTCCTCAAGTTTTTCCCACCTTCATTCTTCCAGTTTGGAATATTACATTCAGCAATTCAGCCTCTCAGATTCCTCAGAGCCATCTTTGTCAATTTGTTTACTTCTGGTTTATTTTTAAAAGACAAACCCCCAATGGACACAAGCTCTCAAGTCCCTTTTGAAAATGCTGTCTTGTCTCTAAGTGCTTTGTTTGTGATCCTCCAATCCTTTAGGCTATTGTTTACGAGCTGGAAGGCATCTGTGCTTGGGCTAATCATAGCGAATGCCAGCAATTCCCCCAGCATGATTTGTTACACGAGCCAGTGGGAGCAGGGTTTGTTTTGATTACGTTTAGTGTGGAAAGCTCACGTTTGCTCACATCGTCTTGACAAAATGAGGAATGCCTAATCCAAAATCTTCCAAGAGGAACGACAATCTGGTTGCTGATTTCAATGGCATCTGGGACCAGCTTGGAGGTTGAGTTCTGACAGCAAGGGTGGTGTCTTGGGGAAGCAGGTAGACCAGGAGCCAAAAATATCTTCTTTTAGAAATGCATGCACATTGTTAGCTCTGGATTGGATGAATCAAACACATAACTGGGGTCTGCCAGTGCTTCTGGCATTCTGCACAGCTTTTCCAAAGCTGCGCAGCTCCTTCCTGACATCAGGTTAGTCAAGCTGGGACCCTTCAGCCCTGGCCCAACCAGCATAGCTGTGCAGAGCACCTCAGGCTGATGCTGTCTTCCCTTGATGCCCTCAGCTGACAAGTCAGACTCTGTCACTCATTCTGGACGCTGGTGACTTTCTTCTCCCCAGCCTGTGCTGGTGTTTGCCTCCAGGCATCAGATGGGTGTCCCAATTTTTCTGCTTGTGTGAACTGGGAAGGAGCCCTGAGGGTTGCTCCTGCTGGGGCTGCCATCAAACCACTTCTAGGGCACACAACTGCAGGCTGTGCTGATGGGTGTATGGCTCTGCCACGTGCAGTCACCCACTCTGCCTTGAGAGACCCCAGCACAGGTATGAGGTGCATACACAGAGCTCAGCAGGGGAGCTACACACAGACCTGGAACTCTGTACCAATATCCCCTGCTGAGCCTCTGGCCTGGGCATCTGGCCTGAGCAGCACCCTGTGCTGCTGAGCCCGAGGCTGAGCTTAGGCTGGCTTGTTCCTGCTCTCCTGCCATAGCAGATGTGTGCCCAGCAAGGCACAGAGCTCAAAGCTACACTTGCATCTGTTTCCAGGTTCAACTTTTGCTCCTCTGAAAGTGCTCTGTTAATTAACATTAATCCACACAGATTAGCCTCACCATCAACCCGTGGAAAGACTTCCACAGCATAAGTTATACATCACCTTAAGATTTCTTTGTCTCCTATTGTCTCTTTTGATCCTTGCACTTGAGTATTTAATCAGACATCTCCTTGGTTTCTTAAGAAAACACTCTTTCTTGGTCACCTATTCCACGACATTCAGCCTTCACAGACAGGCTACAGGACTCAGCCATTTCTCTTCTAGTCAGAGAGACCTCAGCTATCAAGCCAGCCCTTGCAGGGGTACCATTTAGTAGTACTCTACTTTCCCTGAATCAAACCCCCAGCTCTGCCAGCCCCAGCTGAGATCACAAGGCAGCAGGAGCACACAAAAATCCTGGCAGCTCTGCAGGGAGGCATCGAGAGTCGCAGAGTGGCTCTGCCACATCTCCGTTTGACACCTGCTCCCTCTTTGATCACTGTCCACAGAAGCCCTGCCTTTGCACCAGGCAGTGGCACGGGGTGGGCAGAAAGCTCCAGTGCATGCAGATAACTTTACAGATGCCCAATATCTGAGCCACTAGTGCAAAATGAACTTAATCAGACAAAGCCATCACAGTCCTTTAGCCAGGGCATTCCTGTAAATTAAGGAGTTTAACACATTTAAAAACTAGTGATGCAAACACTAGTGTGGAGGCACATCAGGGTCCAAAACCAGCTGTTTGTACACAGGAGGTTTTATTTGTAAGCTTGACTGCCTGGGAGGAGCTCCCTTCCAAACACCTTGGATATTCGAATATTAATACATCTTTTGAAACACTTTTTGCACAAACTTGCGGTTTTCAGTGAATCCTGATCTGTCGATGCAGATCCCTTATGTCAGAGGTAATCGAGTCTTATTACAAGAGCTGCTGGCTGTGGGGCCCCTCCTGTGCACACACATGGGTTCATATGGAAGTTATTAACAAGTTTCGGCGAAGGATTTTGGGAAGTTAACCCCTGGGGTCCCAGAGCACCACTAACAGCCAGCAAATCTGAAGTAGATCTAAACCAGTTTCCTGCTAGATGCCTGCAGCGGGTTGGGACTAAAATTCAGGCCCTTTGCAGCCCGGTAGAGGAAGCCCTTCTCACAGGGACTAAACTTTCCAACTTCTGCTGTTAGGAAGAACAGTTGAAAAAAGCCATCTGTGGGGCTGCGTAAGTTTCCTTGACAAACTGAAGTGAGTCAGCTGGAGCAATGTATATCATAACACATAAAAATGCAAACAATTTTCTTCTGTTCCCTGAACGGTGCTCAGGAGGCTGCAAGGAAGTTTGTAATTTCTTTCTAAGTCCCTTTAGGAGCCACCAAAAGAAACGTTTGGATACGGGCCACCAGGAGCTGCTCCTACAAGGCTGAGAGACCAGTTCAGTGGCAAGATTATTAAAGTGAACATCTCCCACTCATTACCAAAAGCAGCAGTACATGGTTACCTCACAGAAGTAAACTCTTAGGGTTTACTTTGCACTCCTTGCATCCAGGCAGTAAACAAAGCACAACTGTAAAACCTACTGTAGCCGATGTGTTCTAGTGTTCCTGTTCTTCTCAAATGAGTTTCCTTTCTTGTACCAGTCCTAATCTGCAGAGTGACCTCTCCTCAGGAATAATGAGGATGCTCTCCCATAATGTGCTTTAAACGTCCATAATGTAACAATGCTTGGCAGTCATTCACTGCTTCTCATCCACAGATCTCAAATCAATTTGCTACAGCCCTGCATGGAATTGACTTACAAGTAAGGAGGACATGAGCGCTTGCTGCGCAATTAGAAAAAAAAAAGAGAACAAAATCAAGTAGACTTTATTAAAATCCAAACTATTTTCTCCTCCCTTAGTGTGATTTTTCTTAAAGTACAATCCTGGCTGCAAACAGGGCTCTTCTGCAGCCCCCAGCCATACAACCCAAGATGCTCGTTTTCAGCCAAATGAGAACAGTTCACAGCCAGGTCAGAGCAATCCAGTTAGAAAGCTCTTCCCTCAGTGAGCTATAACCACAGCCATAAAACAGAAGCATTCCTGTGCTGTTATAAGTGTGGAAGGAATCAGCCTGCTCCTTCCCCATCCCCATTCTGATGTGAAAGTGGGAAGGCAGCCAAGGCACCTCAGCAACAACATCCCCACAGAAGAGAAGAATTGAGGTGACAGGCAGGGAGGGTGCCTGGTCTGCCATGTCCTCACTTGAACAGCAGGCCAAGAGGGAGGAGAGCTGCATGGCTGACCCCAGCAAAGCAGGGGCTTCACCAAAAACTACCAAGGAACAGTCCCAAAATATAGGTGCCCATAGCCAAGATGTCCACAGGGGCTGGCAGGACAGGCACAGGAGCTCCAGGAGACATGTGCTCTGCCAGAGCTTTGCACAAAGAGCATTAAGAATGAGCAACAAGGATGGTAGCTGAGACCAAGCCAAATCCATGGCAGGTAGCAGCAATCTGAGCACATGTGTGGCCTGGGAATGCTCCAGTGTGGGACACACTACCATCCTGGTCTGGCACCCTGGCAGAATCCTCTAGGCACAGCACCCACCCTCCTCTCTACAGGCAGACTTGCAGCTATGGTGCCTGCCTGCAGCAACAAACTGCACCTCTGCCCCCCAACCTCCTCAGCCCACAAAAAATGCAGGACCACATAGCTGTTCAGGGAAAGAGACCTCAGTAGGTCCCCTCCAATCCAATCTGGGGCTCACATGAGGTTGCTCCAAGCTTGATCCAGTTGGGTCTTAAAAAATTCCCAGTGTGCAAACCATACAACCTCTCCAGGAAACCAACCTCCTTTTGGGACTCCCCTCACAGGAAAAAGGGCTGCAAATTCAGATGCTGTAAAATTTGAAACAATCCATTTTGCTGCCAAGCCTGGACGCATTTCCCCAAGATCCATTGTGTCTTGCTCCCCTGCTGTGCACAGTGATGAGCCTGGCTCCAAGCTGACCTCCTTGTAGGTACAGGCAGACTACTGTCAGATCTCCAAAGCCAGCTCTTCTCTAGGCTGAACAAGCCCAGCTCCCTCAGTCTCATCACAGGGCAGCAGATCAGCAGACCCTGAGCTTCTTGGGGTCACCCTACCTCACTCTGAACCTCATTCTAATTTATTACATTTTTGTGGCACCAGGAAGCCCAAAGCTGGATGCAATATTCTAAGTGGTGTCTGAGGAATGATGAGTAAAGGGAGGTTATCCTTCTCCTCAGCTGCTAGCAGTGCTTCTGTTAATGCAGGATGCTGGCCTTTGCTGCCAGGCAGCCCTGCAGAAGAATTCAGCTTTGCTGTCTGCCAAGGCCTCACCCTGTTACAGTATCTGGACAGGTATGCTTCAGAGCTGGATACCAATAAGCCTGATCAACAGGGGGGGTGTTAGAGCAGGGTGTGCACAACTATGCTCTCAGGGTGTGTTTAACCCCAGCCTGCCTTGTAACACTGCCCTCACCAGGGTATCTGATGGTTCTAACTCACCCCTCTTAATGGACCCAGCAACAATGTCAGATTAAATTCATAGAATCATACAACAGAATCATAGAATGCACAAGGTTGAAAGGGACCTTTAAATGTTACCCAGTCCAATGCCCTGCAGCAAGCAGGGACATCTTCAACTAGATCAGGATGTTCAGAGCCTCCTCTAGCCTCACCTTGAATATCCCAAGGAATGGGGGCTCCACCACCTTCACTATAAAATCCTTCTTCCTTGTATCTCATCTAAATCTCCTCTGTTTCAGATTATAACCATTGGCCCTTGTTCTGTCACCACAGGCCTTACTGAAATGTCTTCCCTATCTTTCCTGTAGACACCCTTTAAGTACTAAAAGGCTGCAATAAGGTCACCTTGGAGCAGCCAGGCTGAACAACCCCAACTCTTGCAGCCTGTGAGGAGAGGTGTTTCAACCCTCTGATGATTTTTGTGGCCCTTCTCTTGACCTGCTCCACGAGGTTAATTTCCTTCTTGTGTTGAGAACCTCAGAGCTGGACACAGTAACTCCAGGTAGGATCTCATCAGAGCAGAATGTAGGGGAATCATGTTCCTCACCCTGCTGGACACACTTTTTGATGCAGCCCAGGATGTGATTTGCTTCCTGGGTCACAAAAGCACATGGTTCACTCATGTCCAGCCTTTCATCCACCACCTCCTGGAAGTCCTTCTCCACAGGGCTGCTCTCAATCACATAATCTCCCAGCCTGCACTGGTATGAAGGACTGCCCCAACCCAGGCACAGGACTTCATACTTGACCTTGTTAAACCTCATGAGGTTCATACTGGCTCACTTCTCCAACTTATCCAGGTGCCTCTGGTTTGCTGATCGCACCACTCAGCTCTGTGTCATTTGCAAACCTGCTGAGGGTACACTCAATCCTACTGTCTCTATCAAAGAGCAGTGGTACCAGTGAAGACCCCCTAAGGGGCACCACTGGACATCAGTCTCCATCTGGACATCAGGCCATTAATTACTACTCTCTAGAGGCAAACACCCAAACAATTTCTTATCCACTGAATGGTCCACCCATTAAGTCTGTCTCTGTAACTTACTAGGATATTGTAGGGGTCTGTGTCAATGGCCTTATACAGGTTCAGACAGACCATGTCTGTTGTTCTTCCCTTGCCCAATTATACCTTTCCCTGCTTAGCTTGTCCTAGCCACATACAAGATTATAGCTCCAGTAGCAAGCAACACTATACCCACATGCCAACCACCATGTTGCACACAAACTCTGTGGTAGTGCACGATTCCAAAAGCCTACACTTCCGCATCAGACTGAAAGATGCAGCAACTGCAGAGCTATGAACTGCCTCTCACCTTCCAAAAAAAAAAAACAAGAGGAAGAGCTGACAAGGAGATGATGGCCACATCTCTGGCACTTATTTAACTACCTTGGTTCATAAGCCAATGCCTAGAGATAAAGGCCAGGCACCTTGCTGTCAGCAGTCATAGAACCCTCCAGAGAACAACTCAGAGTGTCTAAGTTAGGTGCCTGTGATGAGTCACACCCTGTATCTCTCCCCGTGCTGACTGCATGCTTTGGTTCTTCAGATGAGACACCTGAAGCCAAAAGAGCAAATTCAGAATGATCTCTCCACACATTTGGCTTTTTTCCTCTGCATGGGTGTGAAGGGGAAAGTCAGCGTGAGATCAGCAGGCTGCCTGCAGGGCTGAAGATCCTTGGCAGTGCACAGAAGTCTTCGGCTCAAATTTTACAGGATTTGAATTCCTCCTTTCACATAGCTGTTTTCAGTCACTTATTTCAAAGACATCACACATACCTGCACCCCTGAAATGAACCATATCCCTACTCAAGCTGACTGTTCCTCTCATTTGCACTCATCCTCATCAGTTCACGGTCACTGATACTGTACCCTAGTTCTAGAATCCTCATCTTTCCTTCAAATACTCAGTAAAATTTTAAGGTTCTAAAAATACTACTGACAAACCTCACTCCTACAATTTTGGGAAGAATCTTATACTTAGAAAACTTTTGACTTCATTACACTGTATGATGAGTTAAGTTTATTGTTTCCTGCTAGGACCATTCATTTATGTTCTGTCTTTGGTTTTCAGAAGATACTCACTGGGTTTCCGTTTGATTGCCAAGTCTTGGTACTAAACTAACTGGGTTTCCAACACCACAAGGGAATGAAAATATCACCATGTATTCATTGACTTTTTAAAATAAGTATAAAAACATGTTTATTAAGGTTTTTTTTAAGTCTTATATAAAAAATACTTTGCCTTTTTTAAGGCAAAATCTAAACGTCTTTTCATGCTCTATAGGTGGCAGCAGCATACTATCAGATCAGCATGAGAAAGGGTGCTGGATCCCATCTCTTCACACCCTCCCTCCCAGGACAGACCCAGCTCTCTAGACCAGGGTTACCTCTGCAGGAACAGAATGCTCTTAGTATAATGTCACTCATCTGCACTCCCAAACATCTGTTGAAATAAAGCATCGCAAAAGCCAGTGAAGCTGCAGGTATCGTAACGGCTGCAACAGATTCCCTCTGGTGCAAATGTCAGCCTCAGAAGCAGCAGGCACCAATCACATCAGTGCTCCAATTTGCAAAACATGCTCTTTCTCCAATGCAGCATCATGGGTATCCAGTTGGCATAGGGGTCCTGCTCACCAGTGCCTGAGCTGCACCATCGTGGCACTGGACTCAGCCACACACCACTTCAAAAGAGCAGGCTTGTAGCAGAAACCAGCTTAGGCACTTTGGGGTAGAGTAAAACACATGGCTGACCTGGGAGGACATGCAACTCACCTTCTCAAGCTTATATGTTACAAATGGAGCAAAGAGCAGGACTTGGGGCAAAGAAAGAGGAGGGAAGTCTCTGCTCTGGCTTTACCTCAGGCATTTCTGGGACAGGCCACACACACTGTGCACAGGACACAGCTGTCACAGCCAGTGTGTTCAAGCCCTGTTCCCCTTGCCCTCCTCTTCCCTTCTCAGCAGCCAGTCCGGCACATGGCATGATGTGTCCCACAGCACAGCCATGTAATAGGGTAGTATCTCTCTTCATCTTTCATGCACACAGCATCATCTCCCAGCCCAGGATGGAGAGGGGCTGGGGACAACACTTCTGTCTCCCCTTCTACCTGGGGGTGAAACCACCTCCACTTTTCGGAGCATCCCCAAGGAGCCCCCCAGCCCTGCTCCATTCCCCATTGTGGTGTCAGGGGGCAGACTCCGGCAGCATAGCTCTCGCAGTGTTGGCACTGCCCGCCGGTTCCGGCACAGGGGCTCTGAGAAGACCAGTGGGGTTCCCCCCATCTCATCAAAGTGCAAGGGGTTGTTCCGGGTCCCTGCCACTACCAGCTCCAGCAGCCGGACCACACAATCTGAAAACCAGTTCTTCAGGCGAAAATAGCCCTCCTGGAAAGAGATTCTGAGGCTGACAGGCCCTGTTGGCATCCGCACGCTCAGGCTGAACAAACAGTTCCCCTGCGAGCTGTCCCGCACCAAATAGGTGCCGACAGGTTCCTGCTGGAGCTTAGCATGAGCTTCACCAACGGACAAGGGGCCCCAGTAGAAGTCGCTGGCCTGGAGGATATTGAGGGATCGCTCCAGGACCTCCCACTCACAGCTGCGAAACATCCGAAAACGGTCGGGCAAGCCAGGCGGCACAGGGCTGGGGAGAACACTCTGATGCTGCCTTTGCTGATGAGAAACAGTGGTGTGCGTGTTGTGCAGATCATCTGGCCTCCCTCTGATCATCTCTCAAAGAGCCCATGGACCCTGGGAAGATGCTGCCTTTACCATGCTTCCTCCTTTGCATCCAGCCTGTGGGACAGAAGGAGAGTGAGGCAAACCCAGTACTTTCTTCTAGCTAGGCAAGTGAAGACACTTCAACACGGAGAAAGACCAGTAAGAGTGCCAACGAGGGTACCAACGAGGGTACTGTATGTAGCCCCCTGTAGGGACAACTCAAGGATGTGTATGTAGGAAGGGCTCTAGGCTTGGGTTCCCAGCAGTGCCAGACAGCCCTTCACAGAGCTCTGTATTCATTAGGTTTCTGAGATTTATAGCTAGGGGCTCCCAACACACACTTCAGCATGCTGGTTTGAACCCAGCAGATTGCTTGTTGGATACTTAGGGACTTCTCAGAGTGGCCTTGAGACTGGCAAAGGGAAATTACACCCCACACCAAAAAGGAAAAATGTCCCAAAGCAGGAAAGTATAACTTACCTTATCATTCAGTGAAGAGCGGAAAGGTTTCCCCATTCTTCTTCAACTTCTTCCCCAACAAAAGGATAGCCAACGAGAACTAAAAGAAGCAGGAGATGGCAATAAGCCTTCCCACCAAATGCCATGAACCACTCCCTCATCGCAGAGCATTCCTGTTTCACTGCATCAGGAGAAAGCAAAGCTCTTGGCTCAAGACCCCTTCAAGAAATGGTATGACACTAACTTCAGGCTGAGATTGCCACCATAATACCACATAACACTGGTACCAGATGTCTGAGGAATGGTCCTGCTCAGGCCCTTCCAGCCCCTTAACTTGTATTTCTGCCAAAGGGACGTCTGCCTGCGTTGCCATCAGCTATCCAAGTCACTTCAATTATATTAAAAGATAGATATTCTGCATGTGTGTGTATATATGTATAAACATAAAAACCACAGCCCTAAGCCAGAGGCTCATTCTGTGTGGGAAGCTGAGCTGTTATATACCACTTCCCCAGGCCTGACAAGTCAGTAGCTCACCGCCAAACCCTGTCCTCAGTCCCTTGACATACTCCATTAACCCAGTCACACTCGCTGACAGCAGAGCTGTGCTCCGAGCAGAACAGACTGCTGACATGCAGTCTGCGGCTGAGAAAGGGACATGTTTCTCAGTCTCCAAGAGCACCACTCACCACAGACTCGTGGGAATGTGGAGGCTTACAGCAGGTAGGCAGGGCCCCAGAGAATGCGCAGGGAGCTGTGGAAGGCTTGCTCTGGAGGAAGAACTTTAGGTTAGGCTTAGCTCCTAGTGAGGTTCCCCTTATCTCACACCGTTTGCTGGCTATTCAAAACTCTCGCACTCTCTTTGGTGCTTGTGCCAGCTGGCTGGCATGTAGAAGTCTCACTTCTCCAAGTGGAGATTGGAATCAGCTTGGAAAAGAGAATGAGAGGTGACCTCATTGATGTTTATAAATACATAAAGGGTGAGTGTCATGAGGATGGAGCCAGGCTCTTCTCACTTATGTCCAATGATAGAACAAGGGGCAATGGGTGCAAGCTGGAGCCATAGGAGGTTCTGTTGAAACACAAGAAACAGTTTTTTCACTGTGTGGGTGGCAGAGCACTGCAACAGGACACCGAGAAACATTGTGGAGTCTCCTTCTCTGGATACATTCAAGAGCAGCCTGGACATGTTCCCATGTAGGTGATCCTGCTCTGACTGAGATTGGACTAGATGATCCCTTCCAACCCCTAACTTTCTGTGATTCTGCGACCTGCACCAGAGGAGAGGATGTGAAGCAGCAGGACCAAACATCTTTCCCTTGCATGAGTAGACTAGTTTTGGAAAGGAAGAGATGCCTTGTTTACAGCTATCTTTTCTCTCCTAACATCTCCCTCAATACCTAACAGTAAGCCAAATAACACAGTTGTCAGGCACATCCCCATACATGGAGCCATAAACACTCTTTCCAAGAGCAGCCTGGGGAGGCTTCTCAGTTTCTAGCTCTGTGATTTGCAGTCCAGGAGCTACTAACATCTCTGATACCCCTATGAATGCTGTCAAGCCTGATTCTGCCCTTAATCTACCTGTCACAGTGAGAGGGAAATCCCACTAAAGAACGGTCGAAGTGGTAGGAAAGAGTTAACCAAGTCCTTAGGTTTTTTTCCATTAAAAAAAAAAAAAGGCAGCAATGGAAAACTGCTGGATGGTTCAGCAAGTCAGAATAAATCTTACGGGAAGCTGATTTAGTGAGCAGGATGCAAGTAAACACAGTTGCCACGTGCAGCAACTAGGGCCATCTATCACCACTGAAAACAGCGTTGTAGGCACCACAAGAAGTTGCAGCATCTGTCCCTTTCCTTCTCTCTGCTGGGCAAAGCAGCTATAGATAGAGCCTTCTGACAGTAGCTGCTATAGAAAGAGGAGGTTGTACATCTGTCAGATGCCCCCAGGACTGCAGGTATAGCCTTGAGAGAAGCAAGAAGGAACCTTGCTCCCACTAGCAGCAACGCTTTGCCAAGCAGCAACCTTCCTGGGTCCAAATGGAAAATTTGCCAGTCTCATGGGTCTACATTGGAAAATTAATTTGAACAGGAAAACAGAAGCAGGCAGCTGTCTTTCATTTCCAGGCTAGTTTTAAAAATAACAAACAGATGATTTGTTTAAGGTAGCAGATGCTATTTGAAAGAAAAAAAAATAATCTTTGTCCCAATTTTCAACCTTGACTCCTTCTCCCAAGTCCTTTCAGAAAAGTCCACTGCTACTAGAAGTCAGCCTGACTAAGAACTGAGACTGCGTCATCATTTTGAATTCAAAGTAAACACAAAACCAGCACCCTCACAATTTGTTCACTCAGTTCAAAATGTACATATGGGTCAGAGCCTCAGAGGGCGTGAATTTGTTTAGTTTCAATGACCCATTCCCAACAGATGGCTGCCTGGCCTGCTGTGTCATATTAATTATATTCATACTGGATCTAGAAGTGCTGCCTGGTATCACCTTTAAGGCTCACTTTTATGGGTCAACAGGTCCTACATGTATGAGGCCTTGTGTATCAAGAAGCACGAGCAGACTCTCAGGCTTAGGAATAAATCATCCCAGGGTGTAACAGAACACACATGCATAATTAGTGCTACTTCTGATTTATCACAACATGTTTTGCTTTCCCACCCCCTCTCCAAAAAAAGCCCTAAAACCCCAATGCTCAGACACATTATTAGCTCCCCACTCACAAGACAGTCAGAACACATGCTTGCAGCCAAAGCAATGTACCCAAAAGAGGTGGTGTTCCACTAATTAGAAGGCTGGGTAAGTTTCCCCAGACCTTCTGACTTACTGCAAGTTCAAGAGCTTTTCAAAATAAATAGGCTTGACACATGGAATTCTGCCTTCCTCCTCGCTTACTGCCCAGGCAAAGCAGTGTATTTCATATAAGGAGACAATTCTAGTAAACAACGGGAATGCATGCAGCCTTTCGTGTCGGCCAAGCCTGCCCTGCACCCTGGAGCTTGACAAATCTGGCATGTTCAACAGCAGCTCCAAGTACTCAGCTATGACGCATTCTTGTGCTTTTCCTCCAGGACACTTGCAAGAGCTTACCTTTTCATATTCACCACTCATAGGAATGAGTTTCTTGATGTTAGTCGTGGAAGCAGTCCAAACTCAAGGGCTCCGATGCAGCACCTCCTAGTTTTTGCAAAACTTTACTTAAGAGCAGACTCATCCTTTGAAAAGAAAGGAAGCAGTGATCAAACAGGGGATTAAGCCCATCAGCTCACCATAAGATGGATCTAAAATACAACAAATCTGGGACAGGTTGTCTGTCTCAACCTCTTTGCCCTGCATTATTTTAGAAGCCTGTACACAGCACTGCAGACTGCACCAGAGACAACAGATTATTGTTGTTGTTATTGCTACTTACAAACCCATGAGCTGATGAGGTCCTGACAGCTCACAGATGGCCTAAGGACATATGCAAAGACCATAAAATTACCATACTTCTGGGAACAGGAACTATAAAACTCAAATATTAAGAGATCCAGAATAAGCCTAAGGATCCAGAAACACACTCAAATGTGTGCTCAATGCAACCCACAATATTTATAGAGTATCTTATCTGAAACCACACTGGTAGCCACTCACTGCTGTGTTATCCAAACAGAGACCCAGTCTGTTCTGACCTGTGGTCTTCTGCTTCTCCAGCTCTCACCACTTTTCTTTCCCACCTCACCCATGGAAAATTAAGCCCATTGAGCTGCTGGAGCACCAAGCAGATCATCACATGTGCAATCCTGTGTCTGTTAGCAGATGCATAAGGGAGCTTAAAACAAACCCATCTTTCTGCACGCTTTTTAGAGGCAGTCCCTGTAAGGCTTCACATATACCTATGCTCCAGTGCTTAAACATCACTTGCCTGCATCTCCCCCAGTGGAGATGAGACCAGGTGCACAGACCACAAGCCACACTGACTTGCAGCTAGCAGAACTGCAGGTCTATCCCACTATTATGCTACCCACTAGATTTGGCTTTAGCATTTCCCAGTTATCAATCCCACAGTTCCCAGAGCAGTCAGATGGAGGCTGTGATAATTAGGGAAGAGTTATCCCTGAGGTATCCTATGAGCCCTTGCAACCGTGGCCCCCTTTCAGGAGGCACTGCCTGAGCACATCTCTTGCTTGCATGTCTGCATCCCACAGAAATGAGCTGCCTACAGATTTGTGGCTGGAGAGGATGTTCCAAAGGAAAGCTTGAGCAAAAGGCTGGAAGAAACCTTCCTGGTAAGAGCCAAGCATGCAGCACTGTGGGACAGATGAGTTTCCAGGGCTGCCACCATCTGCCACACACTGGCACTGGTTAAACCATGTCATCACCACCATGGTGTGCGCCTGTTCTGTACCCTACCACAGCCAAGGTGACCAGGGCTGATCCAGGTTATGCTGGTGGAGGGGAAAGGGAAAGGCAGAAGAGGCACAGACAGGTGTGCTCCAAAGAGCACAGGGAGAGCTGTGGTTAGGTGAGGAATGTGGTGCAGCTCAGCTAAGAGGACCAACGTTAATCACAGTCAGTTTCTTCAGCAAAAAGTAGGCCTAGGAGACATTGCAGTTCCCTCTCTCTTTTATGCCATGGCTATAAATAGAGCTGGATGTGAGGCTGTCATTACGTCTGACAAAGGAGGCAATATGTGGAAAAACCAGACAGCACACATATGCATCCCAAACCAAAGCTGCACTCCGTATATGACCAGCAATCAAGGATGCAGTATTTAATACAATAAAGTAAGCCCAGGCAGCATAAACATACTCTGACAGTTCCTGCTTCCATGCAGTAGAGACACCATGCAGGAGGATCCTGTAGGGTCCAGGAATCTGCTGCTGGATACCTCACAAGACAACTGGTCATATCAAACCCTTCCCAATGTTTTGTTGGAAAACACTCTTCAATCCTCAAAAAACTCCCCACGGGTTGGATACATAGGTGTTCATCATTGTATTTTTCTGACACTCTCTTTGCATTAATGTAACATTTTGCTGACACTGGCTAAAAGGTTTTTAACCCACAAAAACCCAGAAAACAGTCTGATGTGCACTGAGTATTCTTCAAGTCAGCTAAGTCTGCAGGTCTGCTTCTTTTCTGCATTAAATGCTTCAGAAGCAGGGAAGGGTTAAGTTACTTGGAAAGTGAATTGCTTTTGCTGGCCTAATAGAAAGCACTCTTCAGTTTTCAGGGTACCTTCCTCATACTCTGGAGATGCTATGCACATTCAAAACAACTACTTCCAAATGACACAGCGTGTTCCTCGTAGAAACAGCCCAGTGTGAAACCATAATCCTGCCATCTCAGTGTAACAGAGAAGCCACATGGCTTCCCAGAACTCAACAGCTGCTCTGCAGTAGCTGCAAGCAACTACAGTTTGTTCCACAGTAAGTTAAACTACTAAAACTACCAACTGATTTCTGGCAAGGAACAGCTTCTACAGGAGACTCAGCTCTGGTTCAAGAGCCCGATTTCCAC